>JAGFMF010011768.1:321747-351670 GCA_019455555.1 Galemys pyrenaicus
GGGGCGGAGGAGCAGCAGGCGGGTTGGGGGAGCAGCGGGCGGGGCGGAGGAGCAGCGGGCGGGGCGGAGGAGCAGTGGGTAGAGCGGGGGAGCAGTGGGCGGGGTGGAGGAGCAGCGGGCGGGGCGGAGGAGCAGCGGGCTGGCGGTGGCATGGGCATTCCGGGCGTGTGTGCGGCCGGCTCGGGCGGTCGCATTTGAAGCGGGAGGAGGGCCGCTTGGAGGCCGCGCGCTCGCACGCCTCTGTGTGAGCCTGAGGTGCGTGCAGGCGCGGGGCGTGCTCGCTTCCAGCCTCTGCTCTCGGCGTCCGCGCGTCGGCGCCATCTCGGCCGTGCTGTTGCCCTGGGCAGCAGATTTTGCCAGCGCTGACGCTCCTGCGAGCGCGCCGTGCGCCAGGCGCGCCGTGGCCACGCGAGGCGGTGTTCACACCTCGGCCCTCTGACCGCGGCGAAGCAGAGTGCTGGAGTCTGCACAGACTTCCCAAGTCTCCCGCAGCCCACGGGGTCAGGGCTCTATCCGCTGACCCGGCCCCCAAACCCTCCTCCTAACCGCCAGGCCGGCCCCCTGGGTTGGCCCTGTGCCCGCGGGCGGGGCCCAGATGGCTGCATGCAGTGAGCACACTTCCTACCTTCTGGAAAGGCTTGGTTGGGCGGTCGGGCTGAGGCCAGCTGAGGTTCATAACGTAAACACCCCATCCAGGGCTTGACGCAGGAAAGGGCTTGACGCTTGGGCTGGGAGGGCACCCATGGAGTAGGCCTCTGCCTCTTGGGTTATTTGGGACCCCGGCTCCCGCCGTCCCGGGTCCCACCGTCCCGTGGCTCCTCCACTGTCGCACCTGCCTCCAGGGAGAGGCAGCCAAGGGCCAGTGGGCAGTCTGTACAGCCGGACGTGCCAGCCCTGTCCCTTGTAACTTCGTCGTGCGGGCACGCCCCGCTGCAGGGTGCGCAGAGACGGGGCCTGGCCGTGTCCCCAGGAAGGAGAGAAGAACGCAGGGGATGTGGGAGAGCCTTGCAAGGGGGAGACCCTGCCTTTTCCAAGGTCAGCGGCGCAGAGAAAGGCTGGGACTGTGGATGGCTTTAGTTACTGCTCTTTCTCCTCCAGAAATGGCAGGTTCATGCTTAACAACAACAAGCAACGAGGAAAAGACAGTAAAATTACTCAGAAGGCTCGAAATTGCAAGTGCGCTGTGAGAAGAGCAAAGGTCCTGGTGTGGTCGGGGTTTGGGGTCACATCCCGGCCCTGCTGGGAAGAACATTTCTTAGCCCTCCTGTGCCCCATCTCGCATGGGTGAAGTGGACACATGGCTCCTGTTGCTGTCCACTTGTCACTGCCGCGGCAGTGGACAGAGGCGCAAGCCCGGTGGTCTGCCAGGCTCATGGTGCGTGCCCAGTTGCCGTCTCCCCCACCTCCCAGTCTCTGTGGCTGCTCCGGGGCCCTGTGCTGCTTCGGGGAAGGAGGCGCTGGGCCTTCCTTTCCATTTCTCACCACCCAGTGGTCTAGGTCATCCAACAGCACACACTTACGTGGTCACCCCACTTCTTTTATTTTCTTTCTTTTGCTTTCTACTGCAGATTTACCAGTGGGATGTGAAAACTTCATTTCTCAGAAGTATGTGTACCCCACTCATTCATTGCCACATTATCCACAATAACAAGATTTAGGAACGTCCCAAGTGCCTGTTGATGGATGATTGGAGAGATAGGATGCAGATATGTACAAAGGAATAGGCTCCAGGTATAAAAAAAGGTGCACTTTTGCCATTTGCAAACAGATGGACCTGGAGGGGTGATATAAGTGAAACAAGTCAGAAGGAGAAAGCAAGCACCCTGTGATTTTACTCACATGTGGAGATAAATGAAGATGCAAAAAATAAACCATGTTGATACATAAAAATGAAACGGTGCTTCCGGGGGGAGGGGGGCAGTGGAGGGGGAATTGGGTCAGAGGGCTCCACTGTGTGCAAGAGGGCGAACCCAGGCTGTCAGCGGCACAGACAGTGTGGTATATGTAGATGTATGCCTGGAATCGACATGATGTTATAACCAATGCCATAGATACATGTGTCCCTCAAGCTCGAGCTGCTATTAAATGTGATCATAGAATACTATCCATGGTTATGTCATCTTCAGATAGGATCATCCTCTGTTGGGTGACGGTTCCAGGAGGCCGTGTTCTCAGGCCTTTACATGCAGTATGTCTTTAACCCCCACGCACACTTGCCCTTTGGGTCCTATTATTCCCACTTGAATATTAGCCAAGAGTTCTGGCCTTTGCTCTGCTATTTAGCTTTACTCTCAGCACCTTGGACAGTGCCAGGTTTGCAGCAAGGACTCAAAATGAGATGAACAGATAACTTCTGTCTCCAAGATCGGTGGCACTCAGTGACTGTCGTGACTGCTCAGAGCCCCGTGGCTGGAAACACAGGCGCTGATCCAAGCTCAGGTCTGTCTGGCTCCAAACTATGCTCCGTGGAGTAGAAAAAGTTGGCCGAAGTAGAGGCCGGACCTCATGTTCTCAGGAGGAAGCAACCACAAATCCTGTGGCTTGTTTGTTCTAGATCCCCTTTGCTTGGCTTGTACCTGACAGGACCTTGTTCTCTGGAAGTAAAGGGGCAGGGAAGATGGCCGCTGTGGCCTAAATGGTTATTACATCGCAAACTGCCAGAAAGGTGGTGGCGCCCGCCATCTGGACTTGGTGAGACTGCCTCCAGGGCTCAGAGGTTCCCAGGACATCAGGGGCGCTCAGGAGGGCCTTGGCTGTTCTCCCCTCCTGGGCCTGTGTCTTCCTCTGTAGAGCAAGTGACTTAGAAGGGATGGTTTCTGAATCGCCCGTGGCTGGTTGTCTTAGACAAACAATTTAAAATCCGGGAACCGCAGTCTCAGAGTCTGTGAAGTAGATCGTGGAGCAAGACTGTGTCTGTCCACTCCTGGCTCAGCATGTCCTTTCTGACAAGGTCAGCACTGTTCTGATTCTCTCCTACCCCTCTCTGAGCTTCTTCTAAGTTCTCATGAATATGAGAGCACACCATGGTAACACTTCACGCTTACTAAACCTCAAGCCATGTCCAGGCATCTGCAGGAGGGTCCGCTTTACCCTGCAGCCCCTACTTTTGGATTGACCTCTGCGGTTCGGTCTCTCAGAAGTGCCGACCAGGCCCAGCAGCCCAGCCCTGTGAGGCCCTGCTGGGCTGGCACTTCCGGCTGGTCTCTGCAAGGCAGCTTAGCTGTGTTTGTTTCTGTCTTTTCTTGTTTTGTCAACATGCCACTGAGAAGGAAGTGCAGGCCTAGGCCTTGATTAGACATCTCCCTTGGTGCAAATTTGCCCTGATTTTCAGTTCAGCGTGTTAGCATGGTGCTGGGGCAGTGTCTCCTACCATTGAAAGGTCCTGGAAGCAGAATGTCGCTGGCCAGGGTCCTGAGGGGAAGTGCACGTTCTAATGGCGTTGCCTTTCTGGGAAGAGGTGAGCTGTCCCTTTCCCTCTACCCCACTGTCTTTCCTATCCTGCTGTCTCAGCTCCTGCTTTAAATGCCACTGGCAACTTGGCAGATTGCCAAAGTTGGTAGGGAGCCCTGACCTTCTCACCAGGAGGGCGTTTGAGGCTTGGTGGGAACCTGGAATGGTGTATATGCACTTGCATGTACAAACACACACAGTTCCCTGGAGATGGGAATCCACGATTGCAACCCTGATCCCCACACAAAGCTGCGTGAAATTGGAAAGCCATTTAACCTCTCGGTTCCTTTGATATGAGTATGAACATAAAACTTGAGGTCTTAGCCAAATCTCCTAATTTCTCTGAACGTCCTGTTTTGCTCATATCTGTGGTCGCTTGTAGTTATGGGAACGAACGTTTGAGGTGTCAGCCTTCACACCCACCCCACGCACCTGGGCAGCCTTGAGCACATGCGTTCGTTTCTACGGGCTCCAATTTCTTCATCTGTTAAAAGAGAGGGATGACAGTCGTTGCTTTGTGCAGTTAGTGTGAATGAACGTGTACGGAAGTATGGCATGGGAGTGTCCCCAAACAGTGCACCTGCCACTGTTTCCTTTCTCCTCTTCCTTCCCCTCCTTTGCCTTCCATTCTGCCCTTGTCTTTCCTTCTTCACTCATTTCCCCTCCTCTCCAGCTTCATTATCATTGTGAACATCATCTCACTATTAAATCAAATCCAATTATATGTCTGAAAGTGCTGAGTCATCTATGAAATGCTGCAAGTACTGAAACAGCTATGATATTATAGGCAGACCCACCTGATGTGAAATGCAGTGCCGGTGTGTTTGAGAGTGTGTGTGTGTGTGCGCGCGCGTGCGTGTGCACACAGACTCTTAGATGTACTCAGTGGAGGAGTACGGCTGTTGGGCAGGTCAGATGTTGTGTGTCGAGGCATGTGGCGAACACGATGTGTTTGCCTGTGGCCGGGGAATGCAGCCGTGGGGGCTGGCGGCCCAGCGGGAGGTGAGCCAAACAGAACACCTCCAGGACGGTTTAAGAAACTTACAAATAAAGTTGAGATTCCTAATGTTTAATTTCAAGTGACTGAATATTCACATCTAATTAACTCCTGGCTGCTAAACCAATATCAGATCCCAGCAGAGGATGGTAGCCTCTCTCGTGCTTGGCAGCTAAGAGGCGACAATCCTGTTACAGGGAGAGGCAGCAAGCTGGCAGCCCCCCAAGACGTGGAGCTCTGTCTGCCTCTCTCTGTACCCCTTTAGGCAGAGATCCGCTCTCTGGTTCTTGGAATGAGAAGAGAAATCACATGGGAACCAACACCCCTTGCTCCAGCTTACCTTGCTCTACTTCTATGATTACTGGCCGAGCGCCTTAAATTACCTACCTGATGTTGGGCTCCCTGCCTGGAGATGGGAAAAGCAGTCCCCTCCTGGGTAAGCTCTTTCCGTATATCAGAGACAACGGAAGGAAGATCTCACTCACTGCGACTGATTGCATGTCCCCTCCACTCGTGAGTTTAAGCCCTGCCCCCCGGTAAGATGGTGTTAGGGTGTGGGGCCTTGGGAGGTAAGTGCATGTAGGTGAGTTCTCGAGAGCTGACCCCAGGGATGAGTTAGTGTCTTTGTGAGAAGAGAAAGAGACTAGAATCCCTCCCCCTCTTTCTGCCTTTTGAAGACACAGCAAGAGGCTGCCCATCTTCCAGCTGGGAAGCAGGCTCTCCCCAGGTCTGGGGTCTGCGGGTGGTCTGTTGGTGTGGACTCCCCAGTCTTAGGACTGTGCAGATGAATGTCGTTTACATCATCTAGTCTACGGTCTTCTTGTTACAGGAGCCTGAACGGGGATGCCCATAGACATCAAGACGCAGTTCTGCTCCAGCTTCACTTCCCTCCTCTGGCGTTCTCACTTAGCTACCCGAGTCTCTTAGTTCCTAGTAAGGAACGAGATTTATTCTGCCTTGTGCTCTTCAACATGCTGTTCCCTAGTCCTGGAATTCCTTGCCCTCCCAATCCTCTGGCCATTTCTCTTACAGGTCTCAGCTCAAATGCCGCTTCCCTAAGGGGTGTCTCTGGCCTCCTTGATGGATCATTTTCCCATCACATGTGCCCCTACCACCCTCATGACACTGGACTTTAAGCTTAGAAAATACACAGTTCCATCCTCCGCTTCTTAGATCCGAGGGGCGGGCATCTGCCTCCTTCCATTGCCGCCAAAGCCATCAGAGCTTCACACGCTCTCTCGTGTGGTTTTGTTTGCGCCACTGGTGACAGGCCCAGCAGCACTCACCGCTGGCATCAGAACCCCTTACGGAGCCCGCACTGCGGCTGGTGTGCATGTCTGCAGGGGCTAAACAGTGCACTCTAGACGGTCGTGGGGCTACTGTCCCTCAGCTCACAGCTGCGCGGGTGAAGTTTTACCTCTCCGTGGAGGCATGTTGTTGCAAAAGGTTATAGTTTAGGGGTCCGTTGTGAACCCCACCAGCCTTGAGAGAGGGATTCTGCAGTGCAAAGCTTTAGATGGGAAGGGATGTGGTCTAGCCATCGCCAAGCCAAGGCCAGGAAGAGGTGATCAGGGCTGGTTGTCAACCCGGCCTCCGGACCCTTGTCACTCCGCGGTTTGGAGTGTCCGTCTCCTTGTAGGTCCTGAGGCAGTCAGGGCCGTGATGTGCTCAGTGGCCTCGAGAGTCAGGTGGGGTCAGCGAGAAGGCGAGATGCCCTGATGGGGCCACAGCTTAGATTTTGGAAGGAGGCCAGAAAGGTGGATCCAGGAGAGAGCAGGTTCCATCAGGACGCGTCTCCACCGTGATGAAGGTGGCAGTGGGCGATGGTGATTAAAAGGCTGCTGGGGGTGACGACGGCGATAATGGCGGCGGCGGCGTGACGACGGTGACCGTGTGGATGGCGGTGACAGGGCTCTACGGTGCGCCAACCGTGGCCGAGCGCTGCAGCGCTTACTCGATCTCTCCTCTCCAAGGGGACAGTAGAGCCAACGCCATTCACAGAAGCTCAGGCACAGAGAGCTTAGGTAACTTGCTCATGGCTTGACTGTTCAGCTAGCAAGAGGCCTACGAGGATTCCAAGCCCGCCGTGTGGCTCCAGCCTGGCCGGGCTCCACCTGTCCCATGTGATTTCTCTTCTCATTCCAAGAGCCAGAGACCTGTCCCAGACCGTCTCGTCACTCAGCAGTCATTTCCTCACTCAACAAATGTTTATTGCGCGTCTGCTATGAGCACAGATGAAAGGTCTCTGCCTTCTGCTCTTGAGCTTATATCCCATGCAGGGGGACAAAATCAATGAAATATGTACATATAGTTATACATATCTTTATTTATATGTAATCTTTATAGTTTATATATATATAGTATACATGTATGCCATATATAGCACATGATATACAGTATGTAATACATGGTATATATCTGTGGTGTACATATACAATATATTATAATCATAGTTATATCTATAATATATTATATATAACTGTATATATAGTTATATATAAAATATAGTTAGGTATAGTACATATGTAAGCTATATTTATATATATGTAAACTATAAAGGTTACAATGTCTCATAGGTCGCATAAAGAAAATCGAACAGGGTTTTAGGTAACCAATTGGGGGACAGGTATCTTTACGTGGAAGTCAGGGAATTCTGCTGTGGTGACCTTGACAGAGATTTCAGGTCAGAGGAACCAGGGACACGGGCAGCCTGAGGCAGCACACTTTTGTCTCCAGCTCTCCACAGTTGCTGTTGGGTCTCCGGGGCCAAGCCCCCCATGGTGTGGTCCTCAGGCTCCTCTGGGGTGGTGGTCCAGAAAGCGTCCGGCTGCAGCAGCTCCCTGCCCCTCCTCTGCAGCCCCTCCAGCGCCGAGGCATTCCGCCTTGCTGTCTCGGCCATGTTCGGTGTCTAAACCCTCATCTAGCTGGCCCCCCCCGGGGTGGCCCCACTCTGGGCCTCTGGGGACCGATTATGAAGCTGTCCCCGTCCCTTATTCACTGCCGAGTACAGCCATAAACAGATGCAGAAAATCCTAAATCCAGTTAAGTGTTATTTGCTTGAAATATTTGAAAGAGCCAGCTTGGCCCATCTTCAAATATTTTGTTAGCTAATCAAAGCCAGATTGCGGTCAGAGGCCATATCTAAATTTATTAGGAAAATTAATAGACCATTTAGATTTTATTGGAATGAAGCGAAAATCCTATAAGCAGTCACACCAGCAGACAGTTGTTAATTATTGCACTGACCTGCGTGATGGGCTCATAATGAAATACTGACTTGTAGGCAAGTTGCGAGGCCCGAGGACAGACAGGATGAGCGCTGGACGGGCATCCTCACCGCGTCTCCTTGAGGTTAGGACACAGCTGGAGAGACGCGCAGCAAACATCGGCACTTCTGTCCAGCGTGTTTATTGTGCATCTACTGTGTGCTAGGCCCGAGAGCACGCTGGTTTGATCCCTGGTTCCAGGGCACCCCGGCTGAGTGCTTCTGGACAGTTACCTACCCTCTCTGAACCTTGTCTCCGTGGAAGCAGGAGCGCACAGGAGGATGGCCGGGGTTGGATGTGCGTGGCCCGCCGCAGGCCCTGCACTGCGTGGCTGGGACTCAGCTTGTCGCTGGTGACATTACCGATGAGACAGATCCCCTCGGGGACCTCAGGCGTCACGTCGGGCCACAGCCCGGCCTCAGGCCAGCCGTATGCCTCGTGCAGGCGAGCTGGGGGCAGAGAAGTTTCGATGAGAAGGAGACAGTTGAGCTCAGTTTCAAGGGGTGAGGGGGTCTGCTTCCCAGGTGCGCCAGGGAGCTGTGGGGCTCCGGGTAGGTGGCACAGAGAGGAAGCCTCGGAGGCTGCCACAGGCTGGCGAGTCGTGGATGTCCGACCGGGGCTCCCGTGAGCGGCCTGCTGCGTCACCGGCACTGGGGCTGCCTGTGCTTTGGGCGCTCGCCTGTACCGTCCCCGAGCCGGGTGCGCCTGTGCAGGCGAAGGCGCTCCATCCCTGTTTGCTTTCATTCGGTGTTCTGTTCTGCCCACTGAGGGCAGAGCGCCGTCTTCAGAGCTGCCTGGGTCGAAGATCACGAGCGGATCTGAGCGGGGGCTTCCTCCGGGGTCCCTCCTCTGGGGTCCCTGCTCTGTGTGTGTGTGTGGGGGGGGGTCGCAGCTCCTTCAGGGTGGCCTGGACGTGGCCCGGAGGCACCGACCGTGCCCGAGTCCAGACCCAGCTGTGCCGCTCCCTTCCTGTGAGGCCTGTGCGAGCCTCGCTGCACCGCAGACGCTTCGTTCTCGAGAGCAAGAGCCAAAGCCGCCCCGGGCTCTGCGCAGTCGCTGCAAAGGAAGACCAGACTTCCCTCTGCAGCTTTTAGTCCCCATCCTTGGGGTGGCAGCCTCATCAGCTCGTGCGAGATCCCAGACACCCACGCGTGCGTGTTTTTTTTAAGTGATTAAAAAATAAGGGGAAGGGTGTTGCTGTATATGGGTGTTCTGTTTCCTACGCTAAATATACGTCTGTCCTCAGAAAATGAATATGCATTTCTGTAAAGATCGATATACATGTTCTGTTTCTCTTCTTAAGCATGCATGTTATAGCTGTGTGTGTATCTGAGCGTGTGAGTATTAGCAGATTATATGTGCGCTACTGATATACAGAAAGAATACGCGTGGACCGTAGATACAGAAAACCAGAGGATAATCTAGATCGTTCCAAAAAATCGGGAAATTTGCCGAGGACAGGGGGCCCTGGTTAAACCCCACCCACGTGTGGTTGGCACGCTGCTGTTTGCTTTGGGTGAGCGCGGGCGCCGGCGGCACTGGGCGCACTGTGCCTGCTGATGGTGCCCACTGCAATGGAGGGCAGTGGGCAGAGCAAAAGAGGAGCAAACCGGGGCGGGACTCCCGGGCAGACGTCGAGGGGGACCTGTTTGCGCCTCTGTGTTGTGACAGCCATCCTGACACGCAGACCGCGTGCCCTTGGGCCCTGGCTGCCGGCGAGGCCCGAGCCGGGGCAAGAGGCCCAGAGAGCTAACAGGGCGACCGGCTGCCCGGCCACGCCGTGAGCCCCGAGAGCCGGGCCTTGTAGCAGCACCTCACTAGGCTTCTGGTGACCGTGGGGGCCCGCGGGAGGAGGACCGTCCGTTCATCCGCACGGAGGCTCCTGGGATAGAAGCAGCCCACGTGGCAGCCAGGGAGACAGGCCACGGCTGCGGTCCCGCTGCTGCCGCTGTGTGCCCCTCTGCAAGTCCAGTGTGGACGGGCCCTCTGCTGGGGGTGGGCTCAGGGGACCTCCAGGCAGGACGGCGGTTGCTGGACAACAGCGCACCGATGGGGACGCAGACTTGGGGCCCACGACCCCGGGTCTCGGAATGAGGGGACAGCAGGGAGGTCCCACACGCGGGCCGGGTGGTCACGGCAGGGCCGTGCGGGCCGAGGCCCGGTCTGGACCCACAGGCAGGCAGCCAGCTCTGGCCCTGGGCGTGTATGCGGCAAAGGCAGTGGGGCCTCTTAATTAGATCCCATCACCAGAACTCCTGACCTTCTGTGTAGCACATCAATGTATTTTACTAATTATAAATGCAATTAAAAAGTACTGAAATAAAATTAGGCTGATATATCTAATTTACATTAAGCACTTTCAAATTATGCAGATTTTATAGATTCCCCCCTCCCCCCCCGTCTCTCCTTTTTTTCAATTTGGGTTTCAGGGTAAAATTGTCTGCATTAAAACAGCTGGAAAACAACCTTGTAGGAAAACAAATTTCTGTTCTGTGATTATTCTCAGTGTGTGAGTTAATTTTCGAGGCAGTAAGATACCGGCTGGCAAGGGGCAGTGAGTCACCCAGGGCACATGTGCATCTGGATGCGGGGCGGGGGGGGGAGCCCACGGGGTGGCGTGGGGGCCGGAGACTCTGGGGGATGAATTTGAAGGGCTAACTAGGCAAAAAAAATACCGACGTGGTGGTGGCGAAACCATGGAGATGTACAAAGACTGAGCTGTAACGGCGGGAATAATCTGCCTGCGAGAGATGAACCATCTGGCGGGTTGATCCAGAAACACGAGGGTCTGTCCGCCGCTCCGCTGATGGGCGAAGAGAGTGACTTGGTGGTGACGATTGCCCAGAGTGATTAGAACCAGGAGCTCAGCTTGGCTGGCTCCGTGGCGTGGGTGGGTGCCCGCGGGAGGAGGGAGCTGGGCTCGGAGACCGGTGCCTGTAGCCGGCTGGGCAGCACGTCTGCGGAGCCAGCGAGAACCGCAGCTGCCTGGCCTGCCAGAGGCTGTGCCCGCCGAGGAGGAGACCTTGACGGGCCTCTTTGCAGATTAAATCTGATCCGCAGGTTCCCTGGCAGCGAGGAGTAATAAGCTCTTCTCGGAGGTGCACATAAGCTCCTTAAAACGTTCCCTGGGTGCTGTAACTCCCCTTTGCTCCTTGCACTCAATTTTATTTGCTGCCCAAACTTTGCCCTTTAAGCCTCCCATCAAAAGGAGGCCTAAAATAATTCCCCAAATTGCAGCTGTTGAGCTTGAACAAGGAGAAGATTTCGAACACACTTTCTCCTCTCTCTCCTTTCCCTCGCGAGGCAGAAGGGGTTTTTCTCTGCTCGGGCGCCGTCTCGCTTGCTCTGACTCGGGAGCAGAGCTGGGTCCCTGTCTCCCCGGACGTGGACTGGGGGACTTTCGAGAGAAGGCACTGGGGTCTTCCGTGGGGAGGTCTCCTAGCGCGGGGTGGGGTGCAGGGCCGCGGGGTTCTTCGCTCCTCCGTCTCCAGGGTCTGCTACATCAGCTCAAGCAGAAAACGCCGCGGACACCTTGTTATCGGCCCAGGGGAGGAAGTGGGAGAGCTTTCTCTCCACAGGGCCACCTGAGGCTCCCCAGAGCAGACCCTGCCTGGGCCTCTGCTCTCCGAGGAGCCAGCTGCGCTCCCCAGTGCCCTTCTCTTTGCACGCTGCGCCCCGCGGGATCAGCTGGGAGCACCTGCCTCCATCCGTGCCCCTTCCTGCTCCATCTGGCTGCCCCGCCTGGGCCTCGTCTCACAAACGCCACTCCAGGCATGCTTAGCCTGGCCTTCCCGTCCTCCTTCCACCGTGTGCAGAGGGGGGGAGTGTTGAGGAGCATAGTGAAGGATGGGGTTCCACTCCCGCTTCCCCACCGGCCAGCGCAGGGCCTGCAGCCAGCTGTTTGCCTTCCCCTGGCCACCGTGTCCCCCTCTGCTTGGGGACAGCACTTCCTCTGCAGGGCGGGAGGCCTGGGGTGGCGGTGTGCAGTGGCTCCTGCGGGGCCTGGCTTCCGCGCTCACTGCACACGGGGCTTGGGTGTGGCTGTGAGCGCCCCGCCCAGGGCGTGTGTGGGTGTCCACAGAGCCCCGATGAAGCCGATGAGGCCGGTGGTGAAGACGGCAGGGCTGGAGCGCTGGGTGGTGGGCGCAGCGGTGCGCCGGGGTGACTGCGCGAACCGGGCCCTCCGTTGCCCCTGCCCTCGTAGTGTGGCCCTACTGCTCCACCTGCGGCTCCTGAGGCCCCAGGACGCCTCTGATGTGGGTCATGGCCCTCACCCCTCTCCAGTCCCCGCCGGTCTCCAAGCCTCTCTGCCTTTGTGCGCGCTGAGTCCTCCAGAATGGCTTTGGCAAGTGCCGCGCCCCATCACACAGGCTGCCTCGCGGCGCCTGCTCATCCTGCCCTTCCGGACCAGCTGAGACGCCCCAGGAAGTCCCCTCTGAAGGTGGTCCGGCCGCGCCATGCCGGTTTCCCCAGGCCATGCCGTAGAGAGCTGGTCTGCGCCCGCCCGGGAGGAGAGAGCACCCTGAGCCCAGGTGTTAGGTCCGGCGCATGGTGGCTCCCTTGCGGCTGGGTCGGGATACCTGCTCAGCGGTGTCAGCAGCGCGAGAAACGCGCGGGTGGGTGGGTGGAAAACTGCGAGAAGGCGAAACAGGCCTGCAGGCGCACGGGCTGGATGTGGGCTGGAAGGACAGACGGATGGCGGCCAGGCCAGCTGGGCCCAAGTGCCGCGCGCGTCGGTTTAATGGGGGTGGTGATGGGATCTCGGGCTTGACTAGAAAGAGCTTTAATTAAGGTGGTAAAATTCCAAATCAGAGCAGTCCTGTTCACCTGTAAGATCTGAACTCTGGGGACATCTTTAGAGGGACATTTTGTGGGCTAGTGAAACGGTGAGCGGACACGCCGGTGAGCTGTGGGCTCAGGATGAACTGCACCCCACACCCCCCAGCCCCGTGTCAGGGGCACCTTCCCCTGCTGCGCAGCCCCTGCCCACCCGTGTATGCACGTGTGTGTGTTAGGGTAAGCGAGTCCTAGTGAACCATGGTGGCCTTCCAGCAAGCTGGGCCTGCACCCCGGGTTTCTCTGCAGCCCCTGCCGCCGCTGTCCTCACTTCCTGCCAGGCTCACCGTCCAGACAAACGTACTTAGCAGGTGTTTCCCCACATTAATAATCAGAATTGACACATTCTAAACGAGGCCCTCCTTGTTGTGCCGGGCAGTTCTGATGGCTACGTGGGGGACTGACGGCCCCTGAGAAATGTTTTTGCCATTACCAGCATTCCTCTGACAGGTTTTTAATAGTCCCGCTAAAACTGCAGTATATTGGAAAATTTTGTAGATGAAGTGCAGAGGGCTGCAGTGAGTTGGAGGCTGTGGGGTGGAAAAATACAGTTTTGGGAACACCGAGTTCCTCGAATAATAGTGCTTTTGGAAGAAGCGGACCTGGTGTTGGGCGGGTGAACGCTGGGGTGGGTACAGCTAGGCCAGGAGCCTTTGAGACGTGGGTGATAGGCGGCAGTGACAGTGATTCTTGTGAACTGTGGACAAGTGGGATTGAGGCCCTGGGCTCAAGGATGAGAGAGGGTCAGACAAGATGGATCCACCCACTCGTCTATCCAGCCAGCCACCCACCAACCCATGTACCCATCCACCCACTGACCCATGCACCTATCCATCCATCTACCCACCCATGCACCCATGTACCCATCAACCCACTGACCCATGCACCCATCCATCCACCCACCCACCCATGCACCCATCCATCCACCCACCCACCCATGCACCCATCCATCCACCCACCCACCCATGCACCCATCCATCCACCTACCCACCCATGCACCCATCCATCCACCCACCCACCCATGCATGCATCTACTCCTCCATCCACTAAGTACTTATTTACCATCAAACTTATGTTGCAAATATAAATTGGGTTCCCTAAATTCAAAATTTTATCAAGTAGCATATGGATTAAGCCATGCAAATTTACAGCCCAAGCCTCAGCCCCTCATCTCCAACAGGAAGCTAATTGGCCTGTTCTTAGGGACTGTATCTGGGGTTCGTGATCCAGAAGTCAGACTCTGAGTGGGTCAGGGCTGCTGCCAGAAACAGATGCCGCTTGCTAAGGGGGCGGGGGTGAAGAGTTTAAGTGTGGGTGCTCCAGGGCGAGCGGGCAATGGAGGGCAGACTCAGCCCCGAGCGGCAGGTGTGGGCTGTGACCACCCAGGGCCTCGGGCGCCAGAGGGGAAGTCCCAGGCCCCAGTGCTGCAGGGGAGGCCAGCAGCCTTGGCTGTGCCTTCAGCAGAGGATCAGACCGAGGCCCCCTGCAGCCCAGCAGAGGGAAGGCGGGAACAAGAGCCCGGCCTACCCCTGCTATGCGGTGGTGCCCCCTTTGCTTGAACTCCGTGGTCCACGAAGGCCTCCTCCCAGGGCCCAGAGCAGGGTGGCGGTGGCCCACAGTCAAGTGGGGGCCTGGCACGGATACCAGCAAGTGTGGACTCGGGGGTCAGTGAATGGGCCTGACTCTGGGTGCAAGGAGCTTGCACCAGAAGGGTGGGGGCAGCTGGGAGCATGGCTCCGTCTGATGCTTGTGATGCTGAGAGGTGCTGCCGTGCCCTCTCCGCGGCAGCGAGGTGACACTGCACATCCTCACCCCCTGTGTTCCCGCAGCCGTGGGGGAAGGGCTGGCTGGTGGAGATCTGCTTGCTTCCAAGGGTTCAAGCCAGGCCCTGAGAGGGAAACCAGCCAAGCCAGAGCTCCTGAGGAGAGCTCGTCCTCTGCAGGCAGTGGGAGGGGCGCGTCTGAAGGCTAGCCCACCCTGGGAACAGCCCCATGAGCCCCTCTAATTTGCAGGGGCGGCTCTGGGGCCACGGAGGCTCATGCAGCTCTGGGGGTGGGGCCCTTCCCCGTCTCCCTCCTCCTGGGGCACTCGCTGAGCCTCTCAGAGCCACACCCCAGGCCCGGGCAGGGACCCGGAGAGATGAGCCATGGAACGGCCATAGGGGGCATCTCTGCAGGACCTCCGGGGAAACTGAGGTTGCCCGGTGCCGCCCGCAAGGCCTGAGCCGGCCCGCGGAGGCTGAAGGCCTGGAGGCGAGTGGCAGGGCCGCTGGCAGCGGCAGAATCCTCAATGCTTTAAGGCGCTGCCAGCTGAGCCCCAGAGCGGCACTGCGGGGCCCGTGGGCCGGCTCTTCCCTGGCGCCTCCGTGCTGCTGGCGAGGTGGCCGCGGCCACTCCCCCTCTCTGAGCCTCCCTTCTCCCCTAGGAAGTGCAGTGCACGCGTGCCAGGCCCGGGGACTGTGCTCCCTCCTTCCGCTTCGTGGTGTGGGCCATGGTGTCGCCCCAGCGCCCAGCGGCAGCCCAGGCCCCTGCGGCACTTCCGTCACCGCAGGCAATGTCCGGGGCGCAGGCTGGCCCTGTGAGCCGGCCCCTCTGGAGCCACTCTGGAGGCGCCGGGGAGAGCTGCGGGCCGGGTCTCTGGGCTGGTTTCACTAGTAGAGTGGGTCATTCCCAGCCGGTTCACACAGGCAGGAGGTCAAGTGGTGCAGACCGGCCTGCCTGCGGACTCGGGGCTCTGGGGCTCCCCAGGCAGGCAGCTCAGGAGAGAAGGGGCGGGGCAGCCTGGGCGCTTGGCTCGGGGGCCCTGCCGGTGTCCTGCTGCCGGTGTCCTGCTGCCGGTGGGTGGAGGCCAGAGCGACCTCGGGCAGCCGCCACCGGGTCTGGGCTGAGGGGCTTCCCGGGATAGTCACGGTAATAGCAGCAGCGCGTTTCGGGCACCGACCTTCTGTGTCCACGTTGCCTGGGCCCCCCTTGCCACGGACGCGGTCCCCGGCTCGGCGCCCTCCAGACAGACGCCGCGTCTGCCTGCCTGCCTGCCCGGCGGCCCTCGTGCCCTGCAGCGTGGCCACGGCCGTCCTCCTCCCTCAGAGCTGAGGCCTCTCGGGCACGTGGCGCCTGGGGCTGTCCTCACGGACAAGCCTAGGGCCGTGCCCTGAACGACCTTCAAGCCCGCGGAGCCACTGCCCCGCGCGGCTCCCAGCCCCGCGTCTTTGCTCGCTCCTCAGCAGAGGGGCAGCTGGAGAACCGGGGACAAGGTCTGGCTCACCCCGCCCAAGCCCGCCCCGCCCGAGTCACGGCAGGAACGCAGGCCCGGGGGTCCCGCCATGCGTCGAGGTGCGCGGTCTGGGTCACCTTGTGTCTGCTGTCCTCGTCCCACGGGAGGTCGGGAGGTCCGGCAAAGCCCGCCTGCCCTGGGGTTCCCCAGGGTTCCCCGGGCAGGGCCCACATCTGGCCGGGAACTCCGCCCCACGCGCTCTGCACCGCTTCTCCCGCTCAGAACTGGCCGGGGGAGAGGAGGGCTCCCCATGCCACGGCACCCCAGGAATGCGCAGAGGGAGCCCGCCCGCTTGGCCCCTCACGGGCCACCTCCTCTCGGGAGCCGAGGAGAGCGAAGTGGACCCTGTTCCAGGAAAGAAGGTCACCGCCGCTTCCGCGAGGCAAAGAGTCATTTTTCTTAGGTACGTGAAGGTCCTCAAAGAGTGAGGTAATAGGTTTCTTTATTAAAAATTAATCTTGTAAAACCATCGCGATACAATGCACTTTAATAAATCACCCCACGCTGCCGGGCACATTTATTATCCTTTCTCGGGACACCGCGGAGTCCGGAGAGACAGGCGCTGCGGGGATCGGCTCAGCCCTGTAGGTCCTGAGCTCCGCTGGGTGGGGCTGGGCCCCAGGGCAGCGCGGGCGGGCCTCTGGGGGACGTCCCAAGGAACAGATGTTGGGGGCCGCCTCTCCAGTCCCCGGCGTGGCTCTTGGGGCCTCTGTGTGGGGAGGGCCGCGTGGGGGCAGCAGCGGATGGGGCGGTCTGGGGCGCAGGGTGCCCCGGCTGTGGTTTGCAGACCAGCACCCAGAGCGGCTCCCAGGAGACCCTTTGGGGGCTCGTCCTCACCCCTCCATGCCGCGTCCTCTGTCCTCACCGGCTGGGGTGTCGTGGCAGCCGGAGCCTCTGGGGCTCCTGACCTCGGCCGCCAACTCCTCTCCTCTCTGTTCCTCCCTCACCTGGAAGGCACCCCTGGCCCCAGCACCCCTAAAGGACAAAGCCTCCAGGCACCTTCCAGCCTCACTGAAGCAACACACTTGTCTCTGCGCAGCAGATGAGACCAGCTCCGCCCCGTCAAATGGGTTGCACACCACAAAAGCAAGCCCCTGAACCCCAAGCTCCACAGTGCTTTGTCGTCTGTCTGAACCCCTTTTCTCTTTAATAATTTACCCCAAGGTCCGGGCTGGGGAGGACCCACCCGAGCCGCCCCTGTTCTGAGCCCCGAGCCGGGGTTCTTCTTTGGCCTGGCACCTCGGCGGCCCGGCTGAGAGCCGCCCGCCCGTCAGCGAATCCCACAGAAGACAGACTGCACTCTTCTTCCAGGTTCAGCTGAGGACACCCCCTTCCCTGTACTTCCTCCCTGATTTGCAATGCAGTTGGGTCTTCTGCGGGGACGCGTGTGTTGAAGGCTGGGGTTTCAGCAGAAATGATTCTAATGATTTATTATACTTATTTATTATGTGTTATTATTGTTATTCTAATAGTGCAATTAGACAGGTGCGGCCAGCGTGCGTTTGGGGGACCTGTGTCCTTAGTCCTACCCCCCCCCCCCATATCTCTCTGCCGAGCCTGCTGGCAAGCAGGTACTGATGTGGAGAAGGGCGTTCTCGCCGCTGCCCAGTCGTGGCTGGAATTTCAGCTTTTATAGAGCCTGGCACGGAATGGGCAATGGATAAATGTCTTTTGAATGAGTAAGAGAGTGAGAAATTAATGGGAGAACAAGTGGGTGGGCCAAGAATCTGCAGCTTAGGGCACAGGAGAAGGTCTCGCTGTGTTTGGCAGAATAGCAAGAGAGAGAGAGAGACAGAGAGAAAGACAGAGAGAGATAGAGAGACACAGAGGGAGACAGAGACAGAGACACAGAGAGACAGACAGAGACACAGATAGACACAGAGACAGAGAGAAGACAGACAGACAGAGAGACAGACACAGAGAGAGAGACAGAGACAGACAGAGAGACACAGAGATAGACACAGAGAGACAGAGACAGAGAGGCAGAAAGAGACACAGAGACAGAGACAGAGAGGCAGAGAGAGACAGAGACGGGCAGAGCGCGACAGACAGAGCGTGTGCGCGCCAGGCAGGAGGCGCCAGCATGGCGACGTGAGGCCGCTTGGGCACCGCCTTCGTCCCAAGCAGGCGCCAGCAGCTCCCTCGTCGAGCACCGCGAACCAGCTGCCGTGACCGCGCCTGCACGGCGGCCCGCTGTGGTCCCGAGTCTGCCCCGGGCCTCCCGCGCGCCCTGCCAGCCTGTGCGTTGTGCAGGTGGGGCACTGAGGCCCGGGGAGGGGCGACGTGCCCCGGGGAGGGCCTGGGCCCCTGCAGGCCCCCTGGGCACTCTCTTGGGGACTGCGCAGGTGACAGGCGCTCCCGCCTCCCTGTACCCTCAGGGCTGGCTGGACACGTCCCCTGGAGGCCTCTGGGATGGGGCGCCTGCAGCCTGAGCCTGCTTGTCCAGCCTGGACGCGGCCCTGGGCTCCTGGGCAGATTCTCCTCCGGGGCTTTCTGCAGGTGCCGGCGCCACCTCGGGCTGTGGCTGGAGCCACGGGAGGAAGCTTGCTCACAGCGTCGCCTCCTGGCCCCCACGCTCGGCTCCGTCAGACCGAGGCCCCCGAGGCCCCGTAGCACCTTCGGCCGGCCCAGCGGTGCCTCACCAGGGCGCGGCGAGAGCCCGCGACGCAGGGTGAGCAGGGCAGGGAGCCTGCCGGGTGGGGGCCCGGGCTCCCCGCGGCACGGCGATCTGTCTCCCTCCTTGACAGCAAGAACGGGCCAGACGGCGTCCCGGAGCCGGGGGACGTGTCTCCGTTTGTCTGGGAAAAGCCAGGCGCCTTCTGGGCCCCAGGGCGCCCTCAGTGGGGGCGTGCGGGGTGACTGTGGCTGGTCACAGCTTCGGGTGATTGACACATGCAATTTCTGTCTCCTATCTGGCCGAGGTGTGAAGGGAAAATTGGATGTTGTTGAATAATTGAAAATGAAAATCCCTCCAAATTGATTCCTATGAAAACAAAATTGAGTTCCACAATTAGGCACTCTGCCTCGCAGGGCGTCTGAGGCCTCGGTCTGCCTGGCTGGGGGCGCGCCGTGCTTTTCATGTCCGTGCCACACGTGGGCCGGGCCGGGGTCTCCTGTCTGCTGTGCTGGCGGCACCGCCCGGCACTGCACCAGGACCCCAGGGCTCTGCGGCGGCCGGCACGTCTGTTCCCCATCCTCAGGTGGCCGTGCGCAGCTGTGCCTGCCCGGCTGTGTACCCGCCCGGCTCGTGTGCCTGGACACGGGGCGCACTGCCCTGCCCCTTGCTGGGAGAGGCCCCTCTGGCCCTGGCCCGGTACCGTCGCACCTTCCTCCACAGCTGGGGCGCTCCCCCAAGCACTTAAACTCCTGGCAGTGGCTGGGATTTTTAAGGTGCAGCTTGTGGGTGCATTCAGGGAGGGCCGCGCACCCGGATGACAAAATTACATCGTTATCTGTTTTTGGAGCGTGTTTTTCTTGGTGGTAGAAAACACATAACGTGAAATTCACCATCTTAGTCAATTTAAAGTGCACAATTCAGGGGCATTAAGACACTCAGAGTGTGTGACCATCAGCACTGTCGAGTCCCAGAACTTCTCCATTACCCCAAATAGAAAGCCCGTGTCCATTAAACACCCCCTCCCCGGCCCCCGCAGCAGCACGTCCTGCCGAGTCTTCACATGGAACTTGCTGTGCCTTCAGCGGTAAATTTCAAAACAAGCCACAGTAATATTAGCAGTACCAGACTTTCATCACCAATATCAGATGTTTTCACACTGTATTGCAATGTTACAGGGATCTTGAAAATCTTTCTGCCAGAAATTGTCCAACTCTTTCTGTACAGGGCCAGGTGGGTAATATTCTGGGTGCTGTCTCCCCTACTCCACTGTGCCTTTAGCGCGAAAGCAGCCGCAGAAAACCGTGTATAGACAAACGGGAGTGGCCGTGTTTTGAATAAAACTTTATTTACAAAAGCAAGTCATGGGCCAGACAGGATCCGGCGTCATAGTTTGCTCCCCCCTTCTCGATGCTCATCTCCGCATCAAAGTCTTTATACGTGTTAGACCACCACAGATAGTGCATGTGACACTGTCAGGTACAAAACACACACTTACTGCTCTGCTGCATGTCTTTGATATCGTATTTTAATGTAGTTTCCCATTATCATTCTGAGTATATTTTTGTGTATTTGTAAATTTTATTCTGAGAAATAGTGTTTAGGTTATATTTGACTTCTAAAGGGGTTCCTGGCACAAACAAGCTAAGAATCCCTAAATCTTCAGTCAGTTATCTAGGCAATGTGAAACCATCCATCCATCCTCCCACCTGTCCATCCATCTGTCTGCCCATCCACCCACCCACCCATCCATCTATCTAACCACCCACCCACCCACGTACCCACCCACCTACTCATCCATCCATCCACCTTCCCACCCATCCATTCATCCAGCCACCCATCCATCCACCTAATCATCCATCCATCTATCCATTCATCCACCCACCCACTCATCCATCTAATCATCTATCCATCCATCTACCCACCCATCCATCCACCCACCTGCTCATCCATCCATCCACCTTCCCACCCATCCACCCACCCACCCACCCATCCATTCATCCACCCTCCCACCCACCCATCCATCCATGTACAGGAGAGAGTCACTGAGCTCATACATAAAAAACTTATAGTGACCAACCCTACTGAGAGCTGCCGAGGCAACAGACGCATCACAGACTGACGCAGGCTGGGAAAGGGGACTACTTAGAAGGTGTGGCCTGGTCAGCTCTCTGAGAAAGCGACATCTCAGCCTAGAAATAAAGCTGGAAGGTGGGACGGCCAGGGGTGGAGGCTTCCAGTGGAGGGGGTGCATGTGGAGCTGGGGCGAGGATGGTCAAGGCCGACAGGAGCTGGCTGTCTACCGGTATGTCACACGTCACCCCGGCTCTCAGTGGCTGAAGCAGCATTCACCGTTGTGGGGTTTCTGTGGTCAGGACGCAGGTGTAGCCTCACAGGGGCCTCTGTTCGGGGTGTTGGGGTCTGCCGTGGGTGAGTGAGGGGCTGCGGCCTTGGAAGGCTTCCTCTCACGAGGTCTGCGTCTCCTCTGCCCCTGCTGTTCACGAGCTGCAGGCCTCCAGGCCTGGCTCAGAAGGACAGGAGACCAGGCGGCAGTGGGGACAGCAGGAGGAAGGGGCACTGGGACCCTCAGACACTGCCCACCGCCAAGAGCAGAGACGGCCTTGGGGTGCCGGGCAGGGCCCCATCTCTGGCTGGGCACACTATCATCCCAGCCCCGGCGTGCTGCGGGAGGCCTTCTGGCAGGCAGCCCCGTGGTGAGTGGCGCCTGGGAACACCACCTCGACTGCATGTGGAGACACATGCTGGGGTCACAGCGAGGGAGTGGGAGGCCGCTGGGAGCTCTCGGAGCTGTGGGGGAAGAGAAACGGTGACTTGGGCCATTTGGTGGCCATGAAGATGGAAGGGGGGGTGTCAGTTGTGCTTGGGAAAGGCCTGCCTGGAGCACATTCTGGGGGGCTGTGTGAGCCTGGCAGCCCTCGCCTCTCCCTTCTCTCCCCCCTTCTGTAGACCCCGGCCCACCCTCTCCCCGGCCCCGTGGCTGCGCCCGCGCACTGTCCAAAGCAGACGTGGTGCAGGAGAACAAAGACATCGCTAATGCTGTAAATCTTGGATCCAATTTATTTGTTATTTCCACTCATTTGAAATGCACCTGTTACCCCGAAGGCCCTTGGATGCCGTCGACAGCAGCCGCGGAATCAAAGACAAATTGGAACCTTTTGAAAAAAACCAAAAAACCTCTCAGTTGTTCAAAGGGGAACCAAACAAAGGGAAAAGAAGGGCTTCTCCCTCCCTAGATAACTTACTTGCCGGGGTGGCCGGTTCAGACAAGGCCCCGGACCGGGGTGCGGCGAGGGCCCCGTCCCGCTCCTGCTTCCTTCGCTTGGAGTCTCCAGCGGCCCTGGCCCCTCGAGCAGGGCTGCAAGACGGCCCCTTCCCTCCCGGCGGGACTTCCAGCCCCTCCTCGGCTGCAAAGTCCATTTGCGAGGGGTCCCTGGTGGCCATTTTCTGGGCAGTTGGGTGGAGCCCGGGAAACCTCCTCCCCACCAGGAGCTGGCCTGGCTGCATCTACGTGGAGGCGGTTATCCCCGGCTGAACCAGCCCAGTTGTCTCATAGGTGTTGGGGAGCCCAAGGGGATCATCGAATTTCCAATTATTTGCTCTTCTTTTCTTTCTATGAAAATGGATGTGACCCAGTGAAGCCCCAGCGGTGACGGTGGCGGCTGCTGCAGGGAAGGGGCCAGCGGGGGCTGGAGGCTGGTGGAGGACTCGCGAGGGGCACGCCAGGTCCCGGCGGCAGTGGGGGCTCCCCCGCGCGGAGTTGGCCCAGTGGTCTGGGCTGGGGGTCGGCGGGGCCAGCGCGGCATCGAGCAGCTCCCACTCGGTGACAGTCGGCGGAGGATGCGTGGGAACACCGAGCGGACAGCCCCTTCAGATTGGGCCTGCGCCCCGTTCACCCGGGGCCCCCTTGCCCAAAACGGAGCTGGCGTCAGGTGGGTTCTCAGAAGAGGCGTCCCCGGCCCCGTCCGCCCCCGCGGCTGAGGGAGCCCCGGCTGGGGCGTGTCCAGGCCCCTCCGAGGATGGGCCGGCTGGGGCGAGGCGCAGTGAGGCCCTGGAAGCCGAGGCGCCTGGGTCCGGAAACTCTGAGGCTCCGGGAAGCCGAGGCGCAGCAGATTCGGGGCACGCCCTGTCCCAGGCCCCCTGGAACTTGCACAAAGACTGTGAAACTAGGTCCTGACGCCAGCCGGTGCCGGCCCTCAGGGGCCACTGGGCACTGTGAGCGCAGCCCGGCAGAGGCCCGGCTGCAGGCTGCGTGACCCGGCTGGCTCCTGCATCTCTGCTGGCGAACTCGGGTGCGGTGAGGTGCAGATGGCGCCGCGGGAGCCTGGGCAGGCAGCCTGGCGTGGAGCACGTGGCGCTGTCTCCCTCCGGCTGCGTTTCCACTGAGCCCGTCTCTCCGGGAGCCTGGGGCGCGCAGGCGGGGTGCGCTCTTGGGGGCTTCTGCGGAGGTGGGAGGTCTGGTGGCTTCTCACTGGCGCCGTGGACTCGCTGTGTTCCGGGTCTTAGAGGAAGAACAGGACAAGGGGCTCCCCTAAACCCCGGCCCAGGGACCACTGCAGCATGAGGGTGCAAATGGTGTAGCCGAGGAATCTCAGCCATGTACTGCCACGGCTGTCATTTAATTGTCACCACTCAGAAGCGAATCTTTCATTTTCCTGCTAAATTCTGCGTCTGGCCCTCTCTTTTGAAGAGAGCATCTAATGCACACAGCAGACGAGGTTTGATGTTCAAGGCACCCTCGTTCTGTTTAAGTTAAATAGAATAATCGCTACATCTCAGGTCGGTGCAGCTCATTTTCTTCTTCCCATGCGAGGTTCCTTCTAGTATTTCTGAAATGGAATCCTGCATGTGATGTGGTGTCTTTGAACGCTGTATCCTCCTGCTCCACGAGTGCCTTCGTGGAAATGTCAGCCTGTGTTTAACTCTGACCCCCAACTTTCCTCTCTCGGGACATGGAAACACGAGCCCATTGGCCATAAACCATTTCTGGGGAGGGGGGAAGAATGGGAAGTGGGAGCCTGGCCATGAATGACCCTGAAGGCTCCTCAGAGGCCATCTAAGTCATCCCCCTGCCGTAGAAATCTGCTGACTGAGAAGGGGATCCCCTCGTGGCAGCTCTAACCCTTCTGGGGAGCTGTCGATAGTGCAGTGACCCCGATGAAAGGCCCCAGTCCAAGCTGATGTTTAGTTTCAGGGTGTCTGCGGACTCTAGAACCAGGGGTTCGGGCCAAGCCCCACTCCGAGCGCACGCCGCCTCTGCCAGGCAGCGGAGCACAGGCCCCCGGGTCGCTGCGCTCGCACTGTTGAGAAGAGGCCTGCGGCGCGTGGCGCGGACGTCTGGCTGTCTCGCCCGTGCAGGAGCCGAGCGGACACAGAGCTGCCTGAGCCCCTCGGGGCTTTGCTGGAAGGCAAGGATGGCTTGTGATCGGAGTGGGGCCCTGGCGCCGGTGTGGGTCCTCGCAAGTCCCGGTGCTGGCTGGTGTCTGCGTGGGGGGAGCAGGGGGTCAGCTTCTCGGCTGGGCCGGCCCTCCGGTCCGGTCTGTCCACATCGCTGTCGCACGGCTTCAGAAACACCAGGTCTCGTTACGGGAGGAGAAGAGAACCCGTCTCTGACCCTCTCCAGAGCAGAGCGGGGCACGGGCTGTGGGCTCGTGGTTGAGGCCGAAGCAGCCCCTGCTGCCTGCCCTGCAAACGCACGTGAGTGGGGACCCGGCCCGAGACAGCCCCTGGGGCTGGCGCCTGAACCGGCGTCTGAGGGGCAGGGCTCAGCGCGGCGTGTGAGGCTGTGCGGGCGGGTGCAGGGGCAGCACAGGCATGGCCGGGCAGGCCGAGCGGGGGCTGGGAGAGGAACTGGGAGGCAAGAGGGGAGCCGGCTGGGCGGTGCTGCTGCAGGAAGGAGGCTCGGCCACCCTGGCCTGAGGGGCCCTGACGAGGACGGCCGGAGCGGCTCAGAGGGGACAGTCTCCTGTCTCCGGCGTGCCCGGCTGCCCCTGTCTGGACGGCCCGTGCCTGCAGGTCGGGACCCGGCCCCCGGCCTGCCTGCCGCGCCAGCCTCTCCCAGACAGGGCGGGGACTGCGCCCCGGCGCCGGATCCTGGGCAGGTGGCCGCGAGGGCCTGGACTCCTGCTCCCCAGGCCCTTCCTCCTCGAGGTCTCGTGAGGAAAAGCGTCCCATCTGCCGCCCCCGCGAAACGTGTTTCCTGCCTCGTCCATTTTAGTTCCTGATGAACTCAATTTGGCAAATCGCTGCATCTGATTACTTATTCATCTCCTCTGCCTGCTTTCGGGGACGGTGCAGGACGACTCCGGGCCTGTCCTTGGTTCCGTCGTCCCAGCCCGGCTTGTCTCTGCACCCCGGGGGCCCGGGCCACGGGCGTCTGGGCGCGGCCGGGGTGCGCTGCGGGGCCCGGGCCTGCGGGAGGGCCTGGTCTCCAATGAGTCCTCGGGCTCGTCCCTGCCAGAAGTTAGCGTGTGAGGCAATTGGGCAAATTGCAGCTTGCCGCAGATGTTTAATTAGTCGTGAGGCTGCGAGACTGAAGGCTGAGGGGTAGGAGGGCAGCTCTGTCTGCCGCCACCCGGCGCGGGGGCGTGGGCGCTGCAGCGGGGGAGGCCGGCTGGGGCTAGGCCCACTCCGAGGGGCCAGTAGGCCGGCCAAGAAGGGCAGGGACGGGCGGCGGGCTGTGGGGCCCGGGTGGACAGTGGGGAGGCTTGGGCGCGACCCCTGCCTGCAGCGGGAGGCGGGCGGCTTCCTTGGCACGGGTCCAGGGGCTGGTCCTCGCCTTGTCCAAACTCGCTTCTGCGTGCACTCTGGCCGCCCTCTCGTGCGCCCCGTTTCGCTGGATGAGCCACTGCCCTGTCCTTAATGGCACCCCCACGCTGCCCACGAGCTCCGGGTCAGCCAGTGCCACCTGCTAATCACAACCCCCCACCGCTCCGTGCCTGGGTCCTCGGCCTGGGGCTGTTGAGCTGCACCCCTGGCCACTCTCCACTCCACGGTGCTCACGCGCTACCGGCACACCTCAGGTGGCAGAGGGGCTGGGGGAGGGCACCGCCCTGGGGAGGTGTAGCTGGAGGACGTGACCCGCAGCTGGGAGTGTTTGCGCCGGGGCTGCACCGGGACACTTTGTCTCCAGTCCGGGTCTCCTGGCGGCTGACGGCAAAGACGGGGCCAGTGCTCTGTGATGCCCAGAAGAGCCCCTCCGCGAGGGACTGCCGGGCCCCCAGGGCGCAGCGCCCGGGCCGCAGCGGGGTCGCTGGCCTGAGGCCGTGCTCATGCCAGTGTGCCGCTCCAGCGCCTGTCCTCAGACTCTGCTCAGGCCTCCCCGCGGGGTCGTGACCTTAAATCCCGTGTCTGGCTGGGGGGGACTAAAGCTTCTTCTAGCGCCCACTTCTGTCGGAAGCCATCGCCTCAGTTTACGGCCATGGTTCTTCCACCCCTCGCCGGGCACTCCGTGTCCTGCGCCACGGTCCTGACTCGCTGGGTGGACACCCCCACAGCCCCATTAGCACACGCGGCAAGCGCTTGTCAAGCGCTGCGTCCACCCGGCGCTCGGCTGCAGCCCCGCTCCTGCCAGAGGTCTGTCTGCAGACACTGGGCAGCGCTCAGCAGGCCCGGCTGTGGGCCCAGACTGTGCCACAGCCTGGCTTTGCTCCCTCCCGCAGTCCCCTGCACCCTGCGGCGATGGTCTCGTGGTCACGGAACGGCTGCCCAGCTCCAGACATCACACCTCCCACCTTCCACCCAAGGAGGAGGCTTTTTATTCTTGAGGCACTTTTACCTGCAGAGTTGTCTTCTGCGAACATGTCTGACTGGCGTCCCCACACCTGCAGCATGTTGGCTGGGACCAGGTCCCTTTGCGGCCCTCAAGGCTGGGACACTCACGGAGACCAGGTGGTGCTGGGAGCCGCGGTGCGGTCGCGGTGCGCGGCGGGCGTGCTGGGCCCGGGCGTGGGCGCCAAGGCCCTCACCTGGGCCCATTGCTCACTGCCGCCTCGTACTGAACTCAGCGCCACGCACTGCCTCAGTTTCCCCACGCCCAGAGCCAGCGAAGGGGCAGTCGGTCCTTACAGTGTTTCAGAAGCTGCCCCCGTCCCGGGTGGGGAACGGGCGACAGAGCAGGACTGTCCCTGGGCCTTGGCGGCCCGTGCCGCCTCTCCCCGCAGTCCTGTCCTCGCTTCAACCGGAGGCGGCACATCTGCACGCAGCGGGCCAGACTGCTCTTCCGACGCGTCTGGGAGAACAGAGCCACGCCCAGGCCCCTCTGCTGGCATCTGGAGGGGCAGGGGGTGCAGGGACGGAGGCCGGGCCGGGCGCGCTGCTCCTGTGGGGAGAGAGCCCGACGCCCGCTGACCGGGCCGCTGGCGCTGGAGGCCCCTCGCTGGCCCCTCTGGGCGCATGCCCAGCCCTCCCCTCCTCTAGCTCTCACTGAAGACAGATCTAGAGGAGCAGGCGGGAGGAGGGCGGGGGCTTCGAGGTGTGCGGGCAGGCAGACTCGGCTGGCTCGAGGGGCCGGTGTCTGGGGTACAGCGGGGGGCGTGCAACCGACACAGAGTGCGCCCCGTGCACCTGGCTCACCGCAGGCACGTGTCCCCTCATCCGGCGCCTCGGGGCACTCGGAGAAAGACCGTGGCTGTCGGGGCTGGAGGTCGCAACTGGTCCTTCGCTCCTCTCCGTCAGATGCCCGGCCAAGCCCTCTGGCACTGTGGGAGCAGCGGGCCCCTCGGGGCGCCCTCGGGAGGACGGGGGCTCTTCGCAGCGGGCAGCCGTGACGGGTCTTCGAGCGTCCGCTCCGCGTGGGCCACGACGCTTGGCAAGAGAAGAAAGAGGGACCTGAGCGCGGGGTGGCTCGTGCCTCCTCCCCGTCCTCCGGGCGCCATGCCGGGAGGGGCCGTGGACTTTGTGGTCGGGCGTCCTCAGACTCCTGTGCCCAGCCCAGGCTCCCGCCAGCGGCCACAGGGGACCCCAAGCCGGTCTCCGGGGCCGAGGGGCTTGGCCCTTTCCCCCAGGGCAGGGCGGAGGGTAGCAGCTGCAGGTGGTGGGTGACATCAGGTGGTGTTTTCAGATACACCCAGGACCTGTGATGTGATTTGACCAGGGGACTTTGCAGGTGAGATGATGGGCAGGACGTCCCGGCCGACCCAGAGGCCACGGCCATCACCAGGGCCGGTCAGGGAAGGGGCAGAGTTGGGAGAGGTGATGTGGTGATGGAGACGGACTGGGGCGTGTGGGGGACGGAGGCCGCTTCGTGGGATGTGGGGTCTCCAGGGCTGACCCACGGATCGGGGCTGACTCGGGACCCAGCTCGAGCACAGGACCACTCTGTCGGTGTGCTGCGGGGAGTCCATGTGGCAAGCGTCTTTTGACTCGGGAGCATGGGGACGCAGCATGGGGGGCAGCTGTCCATTCTCAGGGAAGGGACGGCACTTCTCGAGCGAGAGTCCAGGCAGCTCTGGCTGAAGCCCGGAGAAGCCCTCAGATGGGACCTGCCGTCCACAGGCATCTCAGACTACCGTGCACGTGGCACTGTGTGTGCACCCTTGTTCAGGGGCAATTACAGGGGCAGTGCTGATTTCAGTTGAGGGGGGCCTCTGCACAGCCAGGCCTTGCCCCCTCGCCCCAGCTTGTCAGCGTCTTGATAAACAGCGGTTGCTTTTGCCAGGTGGCTTTGAGCTGCCCTACCCCGCCTCTCCTCAGTGGGGTCTTACAGCCTCAGCGCAGACCTCGGAGGCAGGCTTCACAGCCAGGGAATGCGGAGGCTGCTGCACGCTGCAGGAGGCTTCTCCGACGGCCCCCAGCGCGCACGCCCCCGAGGCACCTGCTTTAGCCCGGCAACAGCGGTTCCAGGCTCCGTGTCCAGAAATACCAAAACAGGACTCTGCGTGGTCCCAAGCCACTGCGTTCGTGGCCATTTGGTCCAGTGACGAAAGAAACACAAGTGAGTGGTTAAGCTAGGGCTCAGCAAACTTTGTCTTCGGCCATATTATGAATATTTCAGGCTTTCTGAGCCACATAATCTCTGTAGCAGCTGCTCAGCTCTGCCCGGGGAACGTGGACGCTTCCAGGCCCGATGTGAACCAACGGGCGTGACTGTGTTCCAATAAAACTTTATTTATAGAAACAGACAGGGGCCTGAGTTGCCGGCCCCTGGTGAGGGCCGAGGGAAGGTGTCTGGTCCTGCAGCTCGGCCGTCAGGATGCGAGCAGACTCTCCGGGGAGGGTCGTAATAACCAGGTTGAGCGGCAGCCCCAGTTCACGCCGACGATTCTCCGAGCCTCGGTGCTGTATGAAGCGGGCCTCATGGTCCCTGCCCGCCAGTGGGGGAGCCCTGGAACCCTGAGCAGGCCGAGTAGCTTCCCCAGACTCAAGAGCCGAGGAGGGTTCAAAGGCTCAGGGCTGGATGCGGCCGGCGTCCTCCTGTCCACGCCCTGAGCTGCTGTGACCAGGCTGAACCGCCCAGCACCGGCCTCCGCCTCCTGGAGCAGTGTGTCCGTCCAGTGTCTGGGCAGACTCACCCCGACACACAGCTGTGTTCACTGCTCCCCCAAATCTAGGCCGGGCTGGTGTCCTTCCTGTGCTTCATCGGGCTGGCCACAGCCTTGGGTGCCCCGGGAGCTGACCCCGGCACCAACCCCCCCCCCCCCGTGGCGTGGGTCTGATGGGGCCCCGCAGCGGTTCAGCCAGGGTTGAGCGCCTTCTTCCAACGAAGGACGGAAGGCAGCAGAAGTAGGCGGTCTGATGCCCTGGCTGCCCCAGCGGGGTCCCGGTCTGGGGATGGACGGTGCCCTCTGAGGCCTGGTGACGGCCCCTCGCCAGCCAGAGCCGCACCAGCCCCTTCCCTCCCGGCCCGCGCCGGCTGATGGAGGTGGGGCCGCGCCCTGCCTGGACTCCCGCCATGGCCATGGCCCCCTCCCTGGAGAGGGCTCTGGGGACTGAAGAGGGAGCCGCTGGAACCGAGCGGGCCTGCTGAGAGAAGCGTGTCTGAGGGCGCTGCGCACCCGTTCCTGCAGCTGTTCCCGTGGCGGAGAGAATGGCGCTGATTTCCTGGGAGAAGAGGGAGCGCACGGGAGGAGCGGTCGGGCACTGATTTAACATTGTCCAGTGCGCCCAGCTGCTTCTGGGGAGGCTCCAGAACAGTTTCCCTGTGGGGAGTCGGAGCCTCCACCTGACTGCCTCAAGTCCCCAAGTGCGGAGTGTGATGGAGGCCCTCCCGCCTCGCCCCTCCTTCCTGCCTCTCCCTTCCCTCCTGCCTCTCCCCTCCCTCCTGCCTAACGCTCCCTCCTGCCTCCTGCCTCTCCCCTTCCTCCTGCCTAACCCTCCCTCCTGCCTCCTGCCTCTCCCCTTCCTCCTGCGGATCCCCTCCCTCCTGCCTAACCCTCCCTCCTGCCTCTCCCCTCCCTCCTACCTAACCCTCCCTCCTGCCTCTCCCCTCCCTCCTACCTAAACCTCCCTCCTGCCTCTCCCCTCCCTCCT
>JAGFMF010011768.1:351826-420169 GCA_019455555.1 Galemys pyrenaicus
CCTCTCCCCTCCCTCCTACCTAACCCTCCCTCCTGCCTCTCCCCTCCCTCCCCTTCTCCCTCCCTACCCCTCTCTTTCTTTCTCCTTCCTTCCATCCCTTACTCCTTCCTTCCTCCCCTTCTCATTCATTTCCTTGTTCCTTCATTCACACTTTCATTAAGCACCTCCTAGCATGCTAGGGCTGTTTAGCTTTACCCCCTAAACACATGCCCCAGGTGTTCATTTATTCATTCATTTACCCATTCATTAATTCATTGAGCAAACACTTTTCAAGCCCAGTGCACGCCCAACCCTGTGCTGGTGGCACTTCAGCGTAGGAGTTAACAAGGTCCGTGCTTTTCCCTTTTCCTTCAAATAGTTGATTGGCAGGCAGGGCAACAGACATCCGAGCAGAGATAAAACACAGCCGGCCGGTCTTGTAATCTAAAGGGCTATTCCACTTGCCACCATCTACCATGCCGCCGCTCCCTCCGTGTTACTACCCCGGACACGCTATCCCCAGCCGGGTCTCCCTGAAGCAGGGCGGCCATCAGCACCCTGGTCTGCAGCCGAGGAGAGAGGGGCCGAGGGGTGACCACCCGCCCTGTGCTGTCCTGGACAGAGCGAGGACCAGGCCAACCTCCTCTGCAGCCGGGCCGCTCTGCCGTGCCGGCCGCCTCAGCGCAGTCCAGGGGAGAACGCGGACGCCAAGAGGAGCGCCCTGAAGCTCTGACGGGGCTGCCAGCGTGGCTTCTGGACGCTGCACAGCAGAGCTGTGTCGTCAGAGGAGGTCGGGGCGCCCCGGGAGGCGCCCGTGCTCCTGGACAGACAGAGAGGCCTGGTGCCTGGAGCTGGGCATGCAGGGCGCAGGTGGGAGCCCACCTGGGTCTGGGGCTGCTGGTCCTGTGCAGCCGCTGGCCTCCATTGCCCAGGGGCTTCTGCGGTGTCCCCGAAGCAGCCACCATGAGGGGGAGCGCTTCGTGCCCCCGACTTGGAAACCTCAAACTTGAACCTCAGCCCACACATCGGGCGGAACTGCCCATTGGGAAAGACGCACCCAGCTTCGCAGATCCAGCTGGTGCGCTAGTGCGCAGCTGCGCTAGGGGACCCCAGCAGAAAGTGGGCCACCCCACCCGCATCTGGCTGGCCCCCAAAGCAGCTGGCGTGGCATCACTGGTAAAGGCCTCGGAGCACGTGAGAACAGAGCGCCCATCTCTCCGGTGGGGAGCACCGAGTGCCCGCCCAGTGCCCCTGGCCAAGCGCCTCGAGGACCCCTCCCCCAGCCCTCCGCCAATGCAGGGGCGGGGCGGGAGAGGGAGGGGAGAGCGGGCTGCCGTTTGTTCGGCCTTAAAAGAAAGTGAACTTCTGTTTCCTTGTCTTTGGCTGCCATCTTAGAAACTGGATCCGTCTTTAGGAAACATTTTGGAGTGGAATAAAAAGACGGCGAGGACTCCCAGGGCACGTGGCGACTTTGATCTTGGCAGAACCTGCGTGACGGCGTGGCACAAAGGCACTTGTGTGGCACCTCGAGCTCCTGGCAATCAGGGCCTCGCAGTGACCCTTCCAGCGGGAGCGGCTCGGTCTTTACTGCCATTAAGAACGCCATGAGTTTGTTTGCAGAGAATCGGGTTTAATTCAATTAGCAGGAATTGTGAGGCACTCACAACGCAAGGTGCATTAGCCGGTGCTCTGCCAGTAATGAACCCAAAAAGCATTTAGGGAAAGAAGAGCTCATTATCCCAGAGTCTTTATCTTTTGTCAGTAACTCGGGAGGGTTTAGTCCAAATTTCCGAAGCCTGTGTTCCCAGATCCCTTAAGCTTTAATTAATGACTAACAGGGCAGCGGGAGGGAGAGGGCCGGGAGCAAGGCCGCAGCCGCCCCGAGGGCGCTACTGGTAACCCCACCCTGAGAGGCACCTCACAGTGCACAAAGCCAGCCCCGGAGGTCTGCTCGAATCTCCATTTCCTCCTTCGGGACTGATTCCCCAGCGCCCGCGGGGTTTCCTCCCAGCCCGAGTGTCTGCCCCCAGACTGGCCACTGCTGGCCACCCAGGGGTCCCCGGGGAGACTGGTACATGTGCACCCAGCCCCTCCTCCGTGGCGCTCCGGGGGATGACCTGGGCTGCTGGGCCTCGCCCGCAGGCTGTCACCGAGCGACCCCTTCCCGCACCTGTCAGGCCGGCCCAGCGGGTGCAAACCGTGCATGGCACTGGGGGAGACCCTGTCCCCGGCGGCCTGGCTCTCATGTCAGGGGCCCAGCGGCCACTGGGTCGGCCGGCGCTGGGCGTGGGTGAGGGACATTCGGCCATCCAGATGATGTGGGGGCGGCGTGGCTCACGGCTGCGACCCTGAATGGCTTCCGAGATGAGGAGAGGCATGGAGAGGGGGCACCCATATGCAACCCCTCTGCTGCCTCCTTGCTGCTGGGGAGCTGCTGGGGAGCGGGGAGCTGGCTCGGCCCTGGTAGTCGGGGCCTCAGGCAGTGCCCCTTATCCTTACCCTCCAGGCTGACTCCGGCCACTGGCAGTAACTCCCGGGGACTGTCCTGCTGCAGGAAGGTGGAGGCGTGTCCGCTTGGGCAGGGACTGTCGCACCCGCGGCTGGAGCCATGAGGCGTGGCTCGCGGGAGGGCCCTCAAGGCCCCTGCCCCCTCCACGCTCTGCGCTCTGCGGGCAGAGTCCTGGCTGGTTCTTACTAGTCCAAGGGCCATCCAGGCGGCGGGACAGCCCCCCACGGTCCTCGCGGGGTGCGGCCGCCACACGCCCGGCTGCTTAAGGGGTTCCGGCTGCCCCGCCGCAGGGGAAGCGCTGGACAAGGACATTTTCGCAAACAGCGCAGCGCGCCAACGGCGCCCTTGGCCGATAAACCAGTTAGGCGCCTGGCTCCCGTCCACAGGGTAGCCAGACGGACGGCGTCCGTCTGTCTCCATGCCCGCGGCCTGCGCTGCGGCCCCAGCTGGGGCAGCGCTGACCCGCGCCCTCCGGCACGCAGTGGGGACCCCAAGTGACCGCGAGGCCAGGCTCGTCTCTGAAAGTCACCCGAGGCCCGGAGTGGAATGTCCTGGCCGTCCTGGGTGCAAAACACGCGGCGTCGGGCAGAGGGGCTCCGGGAACGGGTGGGGCCGGGCTGGGGCTGCCCGTCTGGGCCTGCGCGAAGCCTCAGGACCTTCCGGGCCTCCGTTTCCTTGCTCGTGAAAATACTTTCAGATCTTCAAATAAACGCGGCTGGCCCTGTGCGGTGTCACGGAGAGGGAGCCGTCATCAGTTTCACAGGGCGCCCGGGCTGTTTGAGAAACAGGCCAACGCTGGTGCAGTCGGGGCCTCTCCAGGGTTGGGGTTCGCTGGCTGGGGGTCCTGCAGGAGCTGCCCAGAGCTGCCGGCCGACTCGGTAACCACGAGCTGAGCGTCAGTGCATCCTCATGCTCTCTTGGGTGACGCTGGCGGCCCCCGCCCGGCCGCAGCAGGTGCCGCTGTGTGGCGTGGCCTTTTCGGAGCAGGACCTCCCACGGCCGCGTTCCTTGGCCCTGTGGGGAAGGGGGTCTCACAGTTGGCATGAGGTCCATGAAGCCGCGACCCGCAGGTGCCGGTGCAGCCTCGGCACTCAGGCCGCGTCAACCCCGCCAAGCTGGACCCGGGGACGCGGGACTCTTGAGGCGCCCCTGGCCGGGAGGCGCTCTGGGCCCAGGCCCTGGCTCGGCTTCTCCGGGACCCAGAAAGCTTTGAAGTCGGATAAAAGCAAAGGGTCTTTTCTCCGTCCGCTTGACTCCAGGTCAGGAGCCACCCAGAGCCAGACCCAGGCTTTTCGGGTTAAGCGCTGGGCTCGCTGGGAGCTGCCCGGAACACCCCTCCCGTGGGTCATCTCCATGGTAACAGGAGCCTCTGCCGCTAAGGGCGGCCCCAGCTAGGAGGCTCCGGAGCAGGTAGTGGCTGGCTGGCAGGGTGGTCAGCGCGAGGCTGGTGGGTGGGCCAGGAGGCGTAGTGGGGGTGCCTCCCTCCAGTCTGGAGTTTTAGCCTCCTTGATGGAGGGGTCCCTGATTTAAGAGCAGCGGAGTGCTTGGATTTCAGGGGTTCCGTGACTGGGGGGTGACTCAGACGAGGTCGGCAGGGTGGACCCCAAGGAGCCCTGTAGGGTAAAGGTTAATCGGGACTTTCCGCCCTCCTACCACTGATGATGGAAACCTGTGTGCGTGCCTGGGTGGGCATGCGTAAGTCTGTGCACCAGGCATATAAAGCTAGCGTCCCGGAGACGCCGGGGTGGTGTGGTGGTGTGGGGCGGTGGAGTGTGAGCGATACCGTGACGGCAGCGAAGAAACTGCTTGAACCGACGTTGAACCTCCTACCCAATCTGGGATGGTTGCAAGACAAGCCCCAAGGGCTCGCATGCCGGGGGGCCTGGCTGGTGTGGGGACAGACCGGACACAGCCCCCGCAGCTCTGGGCGCTGCCCCCACGGAGCGGCCTTGCGTCTGCTCGAACCCCCGGAGGCCCTGAGAGGAGGCTTTGGGCGCAGCTGCTCGGGGAGGCGGCTCCGGGGCAGGCGGGGAGGCGTCCGGGCTGGGAGGGTCACTGTCAGGTCAGGCACCTGAAGGGGGGTGTAGGGTAAAGGTTGATCAGGTCTTTCCACCCGCCCACCTCTGCGATGATGGACATCTGTGGTGCTGCGTGCACTCCAGGGTGGGCATGCGCAAGTGGGTGCACCTGAGTTGGGACACGGGCATAAATGGGCGGCGTCATGAGGACGCCAGAATTGCGAGGACCGACCCACAGGACCGACCAGCAAAGAGAAGCAGCAGCCGAGAGGGTGAGATGCGCCGGGGGCTGGGCGGCCTGCCAGCCTCCCGGCCCCCCGGCACCCCTGCCTGCCATGTACCTGCCACCTCTACTAAATAAAGCATGAAAAGCCACCGAGGGCTCCAAGACTCTCCTTCCTTGACCCGTCTGCCCAGAACCATCCCGAACCTTACTCCTGTGCTCCCTTCCTGCCGCTACAGCCCCGATCTGACGGGGCAGAGTTGGGGAGCAGGCGTGGACCCCTGAGCCTTGAGGGGCTTTTCTGTGCCCCAGCCCCTCCCTAACTTGGCGTCCCGAGGAGGACCTATTAGCCTCTCCCGCCTGGCCTCCCCCGCAGAGCCTGGCCCAGGCGCTCTGTCGTTTGTTCCCAAAAGCAAAGTCGGGCTGTTGTTCCCCTGAAGGCGCCGCAGCCCCTCCTGGGCGGCGCAGCGGTCCGCTCCCCATCAGAGGAGCGTCGGTGTTTGTCCTCTGGCTTGTTTCTTTTTCTAATTAATTTTTGATTAAGTTTTGAGACCCCTTCTGTCTCCCCGCCCCGCACCCCAGGTAATCCTGTTTACTCTGAACCCAGGCTGGGTCTGGGCGCTCAGGAGCTCTGCAACCCCAGCGGCTGAGAGGGGCGGGGACTTCCAATTAACTGGTTAAGTGGTCTTATCCCTCTTACCCGGGCGGCAGCGGATGATGCTTGGGCTAAGCTGCGGGATGGAGGCGCGTGGGTGAGGCCGAGGAGCTTGCTAGGAGGGGACGGGTGGCGGGAGGCAGGGACAGTCGTGCTGGAGAGGACCTGCCAGAGGCAGCAGTGCCGGTGCTGGAGGGTGCTGAGGGCGCGTGGGGACTCGCCTACAGGAAGGCGGAAGCAGGGACCAGACCTCCACGGCCGGAGCCTGTGACCTGAGCGCCAGGTCTCGGCCGCAGCAGCAGCTGCAGGAGCCCCCAGGACGAGCACAGCGGCTGGGCTCGCCCGCAGCAGGGGCGTCCTCGGCCCTTGCGGGGCACCGCGCTCCCTCCATCACACTCTCCTCAGACGGCCCGTGTCATCCACACTCAAGGGATGAGACCGGGGAGTGGGGTGAAGCCTCGGTGGGCGCACATGGGAGTCGGAGGCGGCCCGAAGCTGAGCCCGGCTGAGCCGTGCAGCCCTGCCCTCCTGGGCCTTCTCCCCCACCACCCCCAGGGCCCGAACCACAGATGGGACAGTCGCCGGCATGGCAGGAGGGGAGGGAAGTTTGCAGAGGCTGTGTGTGCAGGGGTGCAGCCCGGCTGCAGGGAGGGTGACAGTGACTCCCGCGGCCCGGCAGAGGCGCCCGCATCTTGAGTCCAGCCCCACAGCGGGCGCGCCAACTCCCCAGTCTATGTGCACCCCGCTTCCCTGTGCCGGGTCACGGTGCCTGTAGGGTAAAGGTTGATCAGGTATTTCCACCCTCCTACCACTGATGATGGACACCTGCGGTGCTGTGAGCATTCCAGGGTGGGCCTGCACAAATGGGCGCACCTGTGTTGGGACACGGGCATAAATGGGCGGCGTCATGAGGACGCCAGAACTGTGAGGATCGACCAACAGAGGGAACTGCGAGGACCGACCAACAGAACCGAGAGAACTGACAGCAGCAGCGAGAGAAGGAAGCAACCAAGAGGGTGAGATGTGCCGGGGCTGGGAGGCTGGCCAGCCCCCGGCACCCCTACCTACCATGTACCTGGCCACCTCTACTAAATAAAGTATGAAAAGCCACCGAGGGCTCCAAGAGACTCCTTCCTTGACCCGTCTGCCCAGAACCATCCTGAACCTTGCTCCAGTGCTGCCTTCCTGCCGCTACTGTGCCCCTCTGCCTCCTGGGCTCGCTCCATCTCTCCTTTGCACATGTCACCCACGGACTTTCAGAAACCAGCCTGTGACCCTGGACTGCGGCCCCTGAGTCTGTTATGCTCACAGCCCCCAGCTGTTCTCCGCGACTGGGTGACGCCGGGTGTAGGTAAGCGGAAAGGTATCGGGCTTCTCCGCCCTCCCGCCCCTGGTGTGCTGACGGACGCCTGAGGATTTGCACGAAGCCTGAGTGGGCGTGCCCAGTGGGTGGGTGCACCTGGGCTTAGACACGGGCGTGTAAGGGCGGCGTCACGAGGCCGCCGGCAGCTCGAGAGCAGCAGAGCAGAAGACAAGCAGCAGCAAAGCAGCCCAGAGTGAGATGCGCCAGCGACTTAGGCCTGCCAGCCTCCCGGCCCCCTGCTCCTGCCTGCCGTGCACCTGGCCGCCTCTGATAATAAGAGCATAAAAGCCGCTGAGGGCCCCAGGACTCCCCCTTGACCCGTCTGCCGGAATCACCGGGAACCTGCCCTGTGCCCTGCCGGCGCCGCACCGGGCGAGAGGGCCATGGTGTCCATGAGACCCGCCCACCCCCTCGCGGAAGGAGCCGCCCGCTGCCACACAGTGGGTGCTGCGCCTTTAACCCTTCAGGCCACCCCAAAGGCCCACCCCGCACACGGCCCGGACTGCTTGCGCGTAGCTGCAGCCCCTTCCCCACAAGGCTGGGTTGCTCCAGCTCCCTCGCGCGCCAGCCTGCCAGGGGCCTCTGAAGTCCCGCCGAAGAAGATGAGCTGCTCAGAGGTCACCAAACGGGACAAGGTAATGGCCACCAGCCGGCCCAGCCTGGCCGCTGCAATTACCAAGTTTCGTTCCATTTTGAGGTTGTACGGGAAGTGCAGAGACGGCACGGGCGGCCGTAGATTGGTCGTCGCTGCGTTACCAGAGCGTCCTCCGGGCTTTCTTTTTCCTTTTGGCTCCATTAGTGCTGTGTCCTTTTAAAAAGTCACTGACCGCCACTTGGGTGACCGAACAGGAGGCGGGTGGCTGTGCGGTGTTGAGCGTCGGTGGTGGACGCGCGAGGGCCCAGGTGTGCATCGTTTGGGTCTACTGGGAAGGAATGGGCCCATCGGAACCACCTGCTTCAAGTCGCCCTCTCCACTGCCGCGCCTTGGGGTAATGACCTCCCCCCGCTCGTTTTTTTAAATTGGGGGCAATAAGCGTCCACGTCATAGCTTGTGAGGATGGAGATGACGCTCAAAAATAGTGAGCCCAGAGTTGTTTTCTCCCACAGTGCACAGGGTAGTCGTAGGTGACTGTCAGCTTGCCCCTGTTGTTCACACGGCATCCGGAGTTTCAGCTCTAGCGACTGGCAGTGCCCGACTCCCCGCCTCCTCCTCCCAGGCCCTCCCCTGCACCTGGGCCTGGGCCTGCCCCCTTGCAGGATTCAGTCTCTGGAGGTGGAGTGGTGGTGTGGTCTGGGCAGGTGCGTGCTTGGCCCCGAGGAGGAGCCCGTCCAGGCGGGTGTGGGGTGAGACCTCCGAGCAGAGATGTGGTTTGGCTGCAGCCCAGCCTTAGCTGGTCCCGGAGAGCTGCCAGGGGAGAAGGGCACAGAGTTTTCACACCTTGGAGAAGGGGAGATGGATTTCTGCAGCGGCCCTTGCGGGGAGAGGGCAGGGCACGCTCTGGATCCAGTCCCGCCTGGAGCAGTGGTTCCTGGGGCTGGACCCTGGACAGCGCTGGTGACGAGCCCCCTGTGACAGGTGCGGCCCCAAGCCCCCTGGGTCTGCCCCTTAACTTCGGCGTAGGAGAAGGGCCCGTGCCCACCTCCTCAGGGAGGCCGTGCAAAACCGGGAGAGGCAAGTTCTCGGAAAGGAAATGATGTTGTGTCTTGGGTTCTAAATCGTGCCCTGCATCCCCTCGCAGCACCCACACCCCTGGCCGGGGGCTTCCCTGACCACCCGGGTCCTTGAGCAGGAGTCGTGCCCTGTACCTCCTCTGCTTCATGGGCACCTGGGACGAGCACACAGAGGCTGCAGCTGCAGCTTTTCAACCCGAGGGAGCATCTCCACCGATGGGCCCCGGATGCTGTGGCCCCACAGGAAGGAGGTAGAGTGGAGGCAGGAGGGTGCGGGGCAGGTTTGCTATGATCCGGGGAGGCGGGTAAAGGAGGAGTCTTGGAGCCTTCGGTGGCTTTTGCAGGCTTGTATTCATCTCTCTGCATCACCTGTGTTGCGGCAACCAGGTACGCGGCAGGCGGGGTGCGGGGGACCTGAGGCTGGCAGGCCTCCTGGCCCCCAGTGGATCTTCACTCTCTGGGCTGCTGCTGCTTCCGCCATTGCTGCTTCTGCCTCTGCAACTGGCATCCCCATGACGCCGCCCCCCATGCCCACTCTCGGTGCAGGTGCACCCACCTATGCGTGCCCACACCTGCTTGAGGTGCCTGCCATTAGGCATCGTGCAGGACCACGGTGTCCATCACTGATGCTAATGGTGGGAGGCAGAACAACCTGCTAACTCCATTTACCCTACAGATGGGGCAGGGGAAGCTCCACAGCAACTCACATTTTCCCTCCAGACTTTGTGATGGTGTGAGCCCAGGGAGCTTGTGCTCCCCTTGTGGCTGATGCTGACGTGGGCTAGAATGGCGTTTGGAGTCAGGCTGGCCCAAGACCACATACCCTGCCTTGTAACTACTGCGCTGTCTGGGAATTTCCCCGTCCCACGCAGTGGGCCCTCTGCCCAATGCGCATAGACGGGATTATTATGAGCAAAGAAAGCAGCTTTATTGTGAATCAGTTGGGTAGGGGACAAGAGATCAGCTCAAATCTGCCTCCCTGACTATGAAAGGGGATGAGGTTATATAAGTTTTTGATGACCAGGGCTGAGAACAAAGGACTTCAATTGTATTGGTTGGAAGTGGGCTAGGGGCAAAGAGATGAGGACTTAGCTAAAGTTATTCAGCTAGTGTAGGGTAAAGGTTGATCAGGTCTTTCCACCCGCCCACCTCTGCGATGATGGACACCTGCGGTGCTGTGAGCATTCCAGGGTGGGCATGCGCAAGTGGGCGCACCTGTGTTGGACATGGGCATAAATGGGCAGCGTCATGAGGACGCCAGAACTGTGAGGATCAACAGACAGAACTGCGAGGACCGACTGACCGATCGACAGAATTGAGAGAACCAGCAGCAGCAGCAGCGAGAGAAGGAAGCAGCCAAGAGGGTGAGATGCGCCGGGGGCTTGGAGGGCTGCCAGCCTCCCGGCCCCCCAGCACCCCTGCCTGCCATGTACCTGGCCACCTCTACTAAATAAAGCATGAAAAGCCACCGAGGGCTCTGAGACTCCCTTCCTTGACCCGTCTGCCCAGAACCATCCCGAACCTTGCTCCTGTGCCTCCCTTCCTGCCACTACAGCTAGTTACAGGACAGTTCATACATGAAGATGTATGAAGAGGCTTTATTTCAGATAAAAAATTTGAGTTATTTCTGTCCAGGGAGTCCTTGGCTCTGAGTACACCCTCCCCCCTTCTCTGTGTTTGTAGTTTCTTGGCTCTGGCTGACCTTGGAGCTCATCTCAAGGTTAGTCGTTCTTCTTGCTCATGTGCAAATAAACTGTGTCTGCGAACAAACCTCCAAGAGAAAGATAAGTTTTTTCTTTTGTGTTCTAGAGTCAGAGCAGTTTAACTGTGTAGCCTCCATTTTATCCTCACTTATCAAGAGCTCTTGGGTCCTGTAACTCTGCTAAGATGGTGATAGCGGCGGCTACGTAGCTGGCTATGAGGACCAGGGGCACACATGAGCCAAGTTCCGGGCACAACCGACACGGGAAACGCACAGGACTGTGTCTGCACCCGTGTGGGTCACACGGCCTGGAATTGCTCTGGGAGCACCAGCAATATCACTAGGAAAATGGGTAGAACATTTGAAAGGACTGCGCAGAAAGAGACGCTATCTAAGTAACGGCTTTCTGAACACGTATTTGAGAAAACTTGGAAAATACTACAGAGAGAGCCAAGAGATACTCACTTTGCCTCCCCTTAAATTCCAATCACATTGTTTTTGTTGGTATTTCCTTCTCATGGTTCTTTTGTCATGGTTTAACACAATCAAGATTATGTAGCATATGCCACTGACACTGTTTTTAATAACATATAAGCATTTTCTCTTATTAGGCCAAACTTTGCCTAAGTACCCCTTTAAGAGACAGAGGTTCCCTTAAATCAGTCCATCCCCTATTGTTTGACAGTCAGGTAGTTTCCAATTCTTTCTTTCCATTACAAAAATGTTACAAGATATTTGCGTATCACTTATCTGACAAGGAACCAGTATCCAGGACCTACAAAGAACATACACAGTTCAACACAAAGAAAACCCAATCAAAAAATGGGCAGAAAAGCTAAACATCATGTCTCCAAAGAAGACATACCAGTGGGTGACAGGCACATGAAAAAATGTTCATTATCACTTTTTATCAGGAAATGCAAGTCAAAACCACAATGAGATGCCACCTCACACTTGTGAGGATGGCCCATATTTAAAAAGACCAGATGTAGTGAATGTTGGTGAGGGTGTGGAGAAAAAAGAACCCTCATACACTGGGTGGGGAAGTCAGCTGGTCCAGCCCCTATGGAAAAGAGTATGGAGGTTTCTCAAAAGGCTAAAAATGGATTGACATAGGACCCAGCAATTCTGCTCCTAGGTATCTACCCAAAGAACACAAGGACACTAACTGGAAAGGACACCTGCTCTCCCATCATTGAAGCGTTATTTACAGCAGTCAAGCAACAGAATGACCTACATGCCTAGTAAAGACCTTGGATCGGGAGGGTGAAGTTCAGATGCACAGGGGGCAGCATTCAGATCTCAGAAAAGGAACTCTTGCCACTGTGGCAACGTGGCAGGAGCTGCAGGGGATGGTGCTCAACGAAATAAGGCAGAAGGAGAAAGATAAATACTGGATGGTGTCACTTATATGCGGCCTATAGAGACTCCAAATGAAAGGTCAGATAAAGTCTAGAAAGCTGACTGCAGCATTGAGGCGCCAGAGGGAGAGGGCTGAGCACGGTGGGGCGGGGTGGGGTGAGGCGTGCCGTGGACAAGGCAGAGGAGTGTGGGTGCTTTGGTGGCAGGTGTGGTATGATAACCACATCTGAAAGGGGTGGCCCTGTACTCTGGAAACACAAACAAAATTGTAGACCGATGTCACCCAGATAAAACAAAATGTTCCTAAGCAATTTATGCCACACATCTGGCTGTATTTCCAAGATGTGCTTAGGAGGCGATCCTGGCAACCGAGTTCCCAGGTGAAGGGAAAAGAGGCTTTTGAAAGATTTCAGCAATGCCTCCAGATCCTTGAGCTGCGCTGAAAACTGAGTCTTCCCGGGAGCCTTTTTCAACCTGCAGCCTGGACTGACAAAGGACCCAGAGGGTCTTTGGAAAGAGGTGGGGCTGGGCACCCTTTCCGAAGGTGACAGGGAGGGTGGGGAAAGGTGGGCGAGCCCAGAGCTCCCCGCTCACCCTGCCGGCCTCCTCGACCCCGTAATTAAGTTTCAGATAATGTTTACAATCTCGGCGTTGCCAGCACACGTCTGTGACTGATGGCCTCGTCACAGCTCAGACACCCGTCAGTGACTGCGGTAGACTTCCTAAGACACCGCCTGCGAGGACAAGCCAAGGGCAGAGATTTGTCAGGCTGTCCAGCTCAGCTTCCCGGCCTGCGTGGCTCCCTCTGCACCCCTGCCCGCGCCTCTTGCGCCTCTCAGAATCGCCGGCGAGGTAGACCCAAGGCAGCCGTTCAGCACCATAAGTAAGACTGTTCTTAGGTTACAAGCTGCCAGAATGCCGAAGCAGGCGCGTGTAAATATTTCATTTCTGACAGAGTTATTAAAGAGAAACCCTGTGCATTTTCTAGAAGGATTTAAGAGGTGATTATTCATTGAACGTGTCTGGAACCTCTAGAATTTGGGGGCCAGGTGTTGGCCGTCACTTGTGATTGGGTTCTTTTCATTTTTAACTCTTACTTACATTTAAAAATCTGGTGTGCGGGCGTGCAGCTCAGTGGCGGGGGCCACGTCTGGCCTGGGAGCCGGGAGTGGACAGGTGTGGGGGGCACCTGCCTGCAGAAATACCCCGTTGAGAAGTCTGTTCCCACGGTGCTCCTTCAAACACAGGGTAGGGGTGCAGAAGACTGTCAGGGTTACAGCTGTTACTGCACCAAACTTACCCCAACCTGAGGAGTCTCCCTTCAGGGCTAAGCCAGACATTTTCAGGGAATTCATGCCAAAAAGGCAGTGAGATGGATACTTTAGTAATGGGCCTTTTGAAAGCCTTTTCACTGAAGCACGTTGGTTTAAAGCATTGTATAGTTTCATAGTTCAGTCTTACAGTTCAACTCCCGTGTCTACTCCACCAACAAACGCTCCCCAACAAAGGAGTCTGGTTTCTGTTCAGCATAAAACTCAAGAATGGGATCCCCGATGATCCAGCACCCCACTTCTGGGTGTTAAGCCAAGAATGCAGATGCTCTAACTCAAAGAGATGCATGTGCCCCTGTGCTGGCGAAGCATTGTTTTGAGCCACTTCTACCCCTGTCCACCACTAACACCTGCCGAAGTCAGAGCGGGCACCCCGAGATGATCAGCACAGAAGGCTGACGAGCCTGGAGCAACGCAGCCCTGCACAAGCACAAGGGAGGCCAAGTGTGCTGGCGAGGACCCATTTTGCGTGCCCATGAGCTTGGTCCTGGCAGGAGCCCTGGGAGGGAGTCTGTGTCCCCACTGTGTGGGCAGAACCCCTCGGGGGCTCTGAAGACAGTTTGGGAGCCTGGTGCGAGTTCAAACCCCGCCCCCGGAGCTTCTAGTGTGCTCTCAGGGATGGTGCTTAGTATTCTAGCCTCAGTTTCCCCTTCTGGAGAAGTGGCCTGAGAGCCCCCTCCTGAGGTACAGGTGATGCCACCAGAGAGCACGAATCTCAAGGTCCTGGTGCAAGCAAGGAGGACACCCCTCGTGCCAGCTGTTGCAACTTCAAACGCCTGCAGAGACGGACGAGGAGGGAAGACGATTAAAGGGATGGAAATGCTGGCCCGGAGCTGTACGGTGGGTCCTGCTGGGCTCCCCACCCCCTTCTGTGCCCTGCGTGGGCGCACAGAACGGCCCACCTCCAGCACGCTCTAATCATGGTGGCCCCCTGCCGGGAGCCCTCTGATGGCACTGCCACAGACAAGATGAAAGCTGAGCGTCTCCGCCTGGGGCTGCTGCCTTGAAAGAGCCTCTGTTTACCCACTGGCTGGCCTCTGCCATCCGTGTGCCCGGCCTGACTCCCACAGCAGAGTGCGGGGGGCCCTGAGGCCGGTGGGCGCGGCGTTCCTGAGTGAGCCCTGAGCTATGCGCGTTGGCACCAGACAAAGCAAAACAAAACAAACTAGGAGCAGCAAACGCACCATGTGCAGCGCAGAGAGCCCTGCGCGTTCCTCAGGGTAGTCCACTGCTTGCTTTCCCCATATGTATCCAGACTATGGCGTGAGCAATCGTAGGTGAGCTGGCTGGCTGCAAGCCCCACTGCTCCCTATCGCACTGCCACTTGGTCCACTTTCAGTTCCACATCACCACAAATAGGGAGGGCTGGGGCAGGCTTTCAGCCCCCGCTTCAGGGAGCAAAGAAGCCAACATGTCAGTAGACTTTCCTCTTCACATTGCGGTGTGGGGAGCTTTCGTCTTCTCAGAATTCAGTTTTGCTTTTAATGTGACAGTACATGGCTACAATCCCAATGAAAAATTACCATTCGGAAAAAGCAACTTCCCGTGACCTTCAATCCATCAGGTCCCAGTCAAGGTCTAATTTCCTCCTGGGAGGTAAACCTTTGTCATCTTGCTTTTCAGACGTTGTTCCTGGGGTGTGGGGGAGAGGGTGGGTGTTTGGGAGGAATGTCTGATGTAGACATACATTATTGATCCTCCTGCAAGGTTTGCATCTACAGCCCGTGCGGAAGAGTCTTTTCACATCGGAACACTGGGCTCCACCCGTCCGTTGTCACCGAAGGATGAGATTTTATGACATGGGACTGTCATCGCTGACCCGGCTTAGAGGAACGGACACTGGAGTCCAGAAGCCACATCCAGACCGCAGTTGTGTTTGTTCGGCAGGAAGCCCGTTCTCTCTGTTCGGACAGGAATGCGAGTGGTGTAGGTGGGCGGAAGTCTCCATTCCCCACAGGCCCCACCGGCCCCTATTGTCTCACAGGTGGCCCACTTTATACACTCTTATTACTTGTTCCCCGTAGACAACTGGGCGTCCCGACTTTGTATCTTCACCGTTCTAGCATCTACGCACTTGAGAACGTTTCTTTTAGAAATATACTGTTGTGTGCATGCTGCACTGAGTCGACGAATCTCGGTCTAGCCGCGCCTGTGTTTGTGTGTGTTCATCAAAAGGAGGTGGAAGACATGGGCTTGCTCGTAGGGAGAGCTGAGAGGGATTGCATGACCTCGATGAAGGGGAGGAAGTCGGAGGAGTCAGCTGACAGCTGCCCCCCTCCCGCTCCCTGGGCCAGGCCAGTAGAGTTGTGCTAAGATCTGCCCCCACTGGACGCCAGGCTTGCCCCTGCATTCCCGGTGGTTCTCAGCAGGGAAATGCACATGTGTGCACACACACAATTGCACACACACGCCCTTGAGGTTGTGTGGCCAAGGGTGCTGTAGCCCTTGCTTGGAAACCGCCACTCTCCCAGCCCCCGCTCTGAAAGGCGTGGGGGACAGGCAGTCTCCCTGTCCCCCTGATATTCATCACACCTGGAAACTTCCTCCAGGGCTGGCTGTGGGTCACACAGCTGATGGCCTCTCGGCAGAGGTCAGGCCAAGGCTGGCCTCCCGTTTAGGAGGCTAATGAGGCGTGAAAGCGTGCAGGGGGCAGTGAGCTGTCTGTGCTGCTCCTGGGTGAACGCTTATGTGAAGCTGGCTGGTTGGGGCGTGTGTGGGAGAGGCAGTGCTGGATGCAGCCAGTGTGAGCTCCAGAGCTAGTCTGCTGACACAGGGACACTGGCTTTCCTGCTTTGTGGGACTCGAGGCCGTGAGTGCGTCCACGGCTTAGCCGGGCTGCCATAGCCAAGCGCCGAGACTGGGTGGGTGAAACAACGGGAATTTGCTTCTCGGTTCTGGAGACCAGAAGGCCAACAGGGTTGGCATCTGGGAGAACTTGCTCTTTGGGTTCGGCATGCCGACTGCGTGGATTCTCCCCCTCAGGGCCAGCTATTTTTATTAGGCAAAATAATAGAAACATAAATGCAATTTATCATGAATAATATGACTTTTAAATAAAACAACCATCATCCATTAGACGACGCGTATCTCCCTGTCTAGTAACTGCAGGTCCTTTATCAAAGTCCACTGGTTTATTGTTTCGTCTGTTCTTTTTCTTATATTCCACATAGAGGTGAGATTCACTCAATACTTGTCTTTCTTCTTTTGATTTATTTCAATCAGTATAATTCCATTTGACTACAAATGGCAACATTTCATCATTTTTTATAGCTGAGTAGTACTCCATGGTGTATTGACACCATAGCTTCTTGATCTGTTCATCTATCAATGGGAGATTAGGTTGTTTCCATGTCTCGTCATTATGAATAATGCTGCAGTAAACACTGGGTGCATATATCTCTTTGAGTGAATGACTTCATAGTCTTCAGGTAAATACCCCAAAGTGGGATTAGCAGTTTTTACAATATTTCTGTTATTAAAATTTGGAGGTACCTGCTTTCCAAAGTGTTAGTACTAATTTACATTCCCGCCACAGACAAGGGTTCCTCTTTCTCCATGTCACCCCAACACTCCTTACTTCTGGACATAAGCCATTCTTGCAGGGGCAGAATGAGCTCTCCTTGTGGTTTTGATTTGTATCTCCCTGATAAGAAATGATGGTGAGCACTTTTCTGTGTGCCTGTTGGGCATCTTTGGAGACGTGTCTATTCAGATCTCCTGCCCATTTTTGTGATTAGGCTGTTGGATTTGTTGTTGTTGTTGAATTATATAAGTTCTTTGTAGACCTCGGATCTTAGCCTCTTGTTGGGCTATGATGTACAACTGTCACCTCCATTCAGTAGGACGTGTTTCACCCTGTGGATAAATTTTGTTCACTGTGCAGAAACCCTGAAATGTGATTTAGTCTTATTTGTTTCTTTTTGCTTTTGTTCCCTTTGCTTTTGGAGTCAGAATACTGCCTTCTTGCTGGCCGTTCCTCCATGCCTTGGGGGGGAGGGGAAGAGAGAGGAGGGGGGAGGTGGAGGGGGCACAAGGGAGAGAGAAACGAGAACCTAAGCTAGAGAACCAGGGAGCAACAGGACATGTGCATGCGATGCGGATGCGGGGACACTAACCCATCCCTGGGGCCCCACCCTCATAACCTCATTAACCTTTATTGGCTCTTGGAGTCCCATCACATTGGGGGTTAAAGTTTCACGCACTGGGGATGGTGGTACACGATTTGACCTTATTTGTCCAGGAGGCTGGGATGGCCAAGTCAGTCTTCTGGATAAGACAGAAAATATCACAGCAAAAATTCCTTAGTTATCAGCAAAAACAAACAAACAAACTTGCCTGCTTTTAGCTAGGAAGCACCTACGGATATCTGAGTGGTGTTGTGGGGGCAGGTCTGTATAAAACCCACTGATGCAGAATGGGCTAGTGATTAGGTGTTGGGCGTCTGGATGACTTATCTTGGGTTTGAATATAATTTCCTTAATCACTTTCTGGACTTAGAAAATGACTTAGCTTTTCCAAGCTTATGGTTGTCGTTTATGCAATGGGACAATAGAAGTGATTCTGGGGATTAAATAAGACAATAAATGTCAAGAACTTGCCACAGCTCTTTAGTTCATGATATTTTTAGGCATTTTGAACAAAGAAAGCTGTTGTCACTAGTCACAGCTCCTACCCAGAGCTTCTCATAAACTGACTTGAAACTTGAAGGAAAAAAACCACCAAAATGTCTTGAATGCCTTTGCTTGTTCAGTGTTCATTTAATCATAATCTGTGCACGGGCACTGCACACAGCCCACCCCTTTTTTTCTTGGCAAGATTGTTATAATGTGTTGAAAATATTAATTATCCTCTTCACCCTATACACAGGACTGGAAAATCAAATCTTGATTCAGTGCTTGGTAGAAACAAAAGTACCTGTGTGTGCAGGTGTGTGTGTTGTATGTGTATTGTATGAGCACGAGTATGCATGTGCAGGTGTGTCACATGTGCATGACAGGGATGCACATTGTGCATACATGTGAACTTGCAGGTGTGCTATGTGTGCACGTGCAAGTGTGTGTTGTGTGTGCACGTGCAGGTGTGTGCACGTGCACATATGTGCAGGTGTTTGGTGTGCACGCACAGGTGCAGCTGCAGTGTGTTATGTGTGCATGTTTAGGTATGTGGTGTGTGTACACGTGTGCATCCGCAGTGTGTTGTGTGCATGTGCAGGTGTGTGCATGTGCACATATGTGCAGGTGTTTGGTGTGCGCGCACAGGTGCAACTGCAGTGTGTTGTGTGTGCATGTTTAGGTATGCGGTGTGTGTACACATGTGCATCCACAGTGTGTTGTGTGCATGTGCAGGTGTGTGCATGTGCACATGTGTGCAGGTGTTTGGTGTGTGCGTGCACAGGTGCAACTGCAGTGTGTTGTGTGTGCATGTTTAGGTATGCGATGTGTGTACACATGTGCATCCGCAGTGTGTTGTGTGCGTGTGCAGGTGTGTGCATGTGCACATGTGTGCAGGTGTTTGGTGTGTGCGTGCACAGGTGCAACTGCAGTGTGTTGTGTGTGCATGTTTAGGTATGTGTTGTGTGTACACGTGTGCATCCGCAGTGTGTTGTGTGTGCAGGTGTGTGCATGTGCGTGTGTGCAGTTGTCTGGTGTGCACAGGTGCAACTGCAGTGTGTTGTGTGTACATGTGCAGGTGTGTGCTGTGTGTGCTTGTGTGTGCGATGTGCACTTGCAGGTGGGTGTGTGCTCCGTGCCTGCACTGTGCATGCATGCGTGTTGTGTTGTGGCTGTGTGGGCATGCTCATGTGCAGGTTTGTGTGCACTGCGTGTGCATGTATGGCACCCACCGGCCCCTTGGGTTCTAGCAAATTATCGGTGCCAGTTCCTTTAAAGAGACAAGTAATCCAATCCCCCTCCTGTGCGTCAGTGCTAATGTCATTTTTCTTTCACTTGCAGGTTTCTGCCAGCCTGGCCGCCAGCGGAGCTGAGGTAGGAACTGTGGCTTTACTGTCCCCCCAAGGACATTCTGAAGTGGTTTTCTTTGTGATGAGGTGACGTGAGCGTCCACTTGGCTCTCCTCTCGGGCGCCTCCCAGCTGTGGATGGCGTGTGGTCAGTTGGTTTCTGTGGTGCTGGGTTTAGCACAGGTCGCGTGGCCCAGGTGGCCTGGGTTGGGGGGTGGCCAGGAGCGGGTTGAGGAGCTGAGGTCGCACGCTGGGTCTCCTGCTTGCTTGTGCCACTGTGCGCCGAGTTTTCTCTCCCACCCACGAGCCTGGCCCGGCTCTGGTGAGCCCTCCGCTGCTGTGTGCAGCCCCTTTTCTCCTCTCCTCTCCCCTGTGCATCCCCAGGTACAGGGCTGGTGCTGGCCACGTGCCGGTCAGAGGCCACCACAGGTCACAGTCCACGCAGAGGCCTGCCTGGACTCTTTCAGCAGCACCTCCAAGACCTGCCTGGGCGGAGGAGCCGCCAGGGCCCGGGACTTGTGGGAGGAGCCAGCAGAGCCTGGGTGCGCCCAGCGTCTGCCCTGGGTCTGTGGGGAATTCCCTCTTGAACCACCACGTGATGGCCGAGATGGTCAGATGAAGTAGGGGGCATGGAGGAGAGCCTGGCATCGCCATGCAGACATAGGGGGCTTGTCCTCAAAGGGGGGACCCCAGTTTCTCTCCAAGACTTCCCGCTTTGGCCTGGGGGTTCTTTGGTCCCCGAGGCCCTGCAGACTCAGGAGGCACTTTGCCACCCCTTTACCGGACAGGGGAAGATGCACTCGGCCCTGGCCTGAGCCAGGGCTATTGCCAGAAATGACCTCTCCTTGGAGAAACGTCCCCAGGAGAAACGGCCTGACTCGCAGAGCTCAGGCGGCCGCCCTCCCCAAGCCGAGCGGTCCTGCGCGGCCCTCCCCAAGCCGCGGCCGGCGCGTTCCCAGCCAGGGTGGAGGCCGAGTTGCCTTTAGGACTCAGGTGTACTCAGTCAGGTCTCTCGCGCACATGGCCGCCTGATGTGGGTTTGATTATCTTACCAACCAAAGGCTCCGGGAAAGCTCGGCGCTTTCGAGTTTCGCTGGCGTGCGGGACTGTGTTTGGGAAGCAGGCCAGAGTGGGGTGCAGGGAGCAGAAGGGGGAGGAAGCAGCCTCTGCGTGACCTGTGCCCTGCCGTCTTAGGGCCAAATGCTGGAGCCGGCACTTGCCGACCCAGTGTAACTCCCCGAGTCCCAGAAGGAGAACAACAACGCTCGCTGGGGTTCGCGAGGGCGGAGCGTGGCAGCCGGGCGCGCCCAGGGCGCGTGACTCCCGCTCGCCGCCACGCGCACGTGGCGCCGCAAGCAGCCTCCTCACGCGGACACTGCGTACTCTCGAGGACCATCGGAAAGCGGGTGCCGCGGGCAGACCCGGCTCGCAGGGCGAGGCGTCTCTCCCAGACCCGTCTCTCCTGGGGGTGTAAGCTGGGGTTCCGACTGTACCTGGGGCAGGGAGGGCGGCTAGACCAGGCTGCTGTGGCAGGCAGTGTAGACTCCGGGCTTCCAGCAGGCCGTTCACTTCTCACAGGTCCGGGGTTGGGAAGTCCGGGACTGAGACACCGGCAGAGGGGGTGGCAGATGAGGGCTGCCTTCCTGGTTCCTGAACGCTCATGGTGGGAGCTCGAGCCCCTTCTTATCAGGGCTAATCCCATTCACAAGTGCCCCACCCTCATCACCTGCCACCCCCCTAAAGCCGCCTCCTCATACCTTCCCCTCAGGAGCTAGGATCTCAGTGCATGGATTTGGGGGGACTCAGACATCCCACCCACGTCCCCACCTGCTGTGGGTGGGTGCCAGCTGCTCTCTAAGGGCGCCCTCTGCCTTCTGGACATAGCTGACCTGCCCCGGGCCTCTGTGGTCACTGCCACAGATGCCTCTGTCCCGCGAGTTCCTTTCTTTTTCCTTGCGGACACAGCCTCACGTTGGCGCCGCATTTGGTGGGACAATCAGTCAACAATAAAACACCTTTACCCAGGTGCCCCTTTGCAATTTCACAGAAATCACGTACGGCAGGATATTTATCACCCTGTTCAGATTTAAAAAAGTAGTTTCAGAGGGTTCAAATACTTTCAACACTGGCGAAATAATGCTTAATGATCTAGCAATTTCATTCCCACTTGTGTGCCCAAAAGAAATGAATGCCATGTCCTCTAAAATCACACACAGGGGTTTTCATAGGAGCTTATTATAGCCCCAAATTGGAGACGAAACACATGTCCGTAGCAGGGCAAGAACCTGTGACATATTCCTGCAGTGGAATATAAGACAGCAATAAAAAAGAAACACCTCTGGATTGATGAGGGCCTCGTGGGTCTTAGAGGCATGATGTGGAGTGGAAAACCAAGTCTGAACAACAGCACATACCCTGGATGATTTCGTTTACACACAAGTGAAAACGTCCCTGGTCTCTGGGCGTCAGAGTAGCTCTTGGGAGGTGTTCACCGACTTTGGGCGCGAGTGCACTCCCTGGAAGGATGGCGCAGCGCACATCTTCACTGGCAGTGGCACACAGGTGACTAATGTGTGTGAGCTGAAGGCGCTCTACACACAAGATGCGTGCACGGGGCAGTCACGCTGCGGCGTTCTGGTCGGGGCGCACCATGTCACAACCTGGTCTTCTCTGCAGGCTGGGCTGCGCGCAGGTATGTAGCGGGCTCCACCCTAGGGCCCATGTATTTGCACCCCACAACAGTCGCACGATGACCAAATTGCCAGAGTATGCATGTCTCTGAAGCTGTGCTCCCCAGTACGCGTACATGACTTTAGTGGGCAATTTACATACCCCAGGATAAAGGCTGCTTGGCAAAACTACAGACTAATAATAACAGATGGAAAAGGAAAACACAGAGTATGAAACAGGATAATGAGTAAAGATGATCAGGTGGGAGAAGTGGAAAAAGGGAAGGAGAAGTGTAGGAAGCTCAGCATAGAGACCAGACTGCTATCAGAATTAACCTAAGTTCACGCATCCACTCACTCATTCATTCGTTCATTCATTCACTCACTCGTCCATTCATTCACTTGTCCATTCATTCATCCATCCATCCATTTACTCATCCATTCATTCATTCATTTGTATCCCCAAATTCCTCTTTCCCAGATGAACAGTTTTAGAAAAAACATTTTCTTTCTCCCAACCATTGTTTCTATGGCTAAATTCTAATTGCTGCAGCCAGATCATATTTTCTGCACTCCTGTGGGGAGGTAACCTTTTATTAATTGAATTTCTAATGGCAATTCATCAAAGCAACGTCCGATCCGCATTCATGGCAGGTCCTGTTAGGTAAATAATGGTGTTTCTGGGAAAGCACTCCTCTGAGGTCCTTCTCCTCCTCCTGTGACTTTCCCCTAAGTACAGCAGTTGTAATTTAAGCAGAACAAACGCCACCTGTGGAGGAGTCATTGGTTAAAGGAAGACAAGAAGCATTACAAACCCACAGACTAGGTGAGAATGAATAGCATCGCCAGTCCCTTTCTCTCTGCAGACTGACAGCGGCTATGTGAATAACGTTTGCTAAATCTGGACTTTGAAAACACGACAGTGAGCTGTTTGTGCCAGTGATTTTTCATGGCATATGCCGCCCCGCCCCGTACTACACACCATTTTAATAAGATGGCACGAGGACTGTTGAGAAATGTTCCAACCCTGCAGAGGAAAGAGCTTTATCTTCTGACCAATTCTGCCCGGCAATGCTTATGACAGCTGAAGAATTTATCTTAAATTCCCTCTGCTCGCCGCAAAGCACATGGCCCTTTGTCCCAGAGCAGCCTGTAAGAACCAAACTAAGATGTCACATACATAATATAACAGATAAATGGCCCAATTTCCATGTCCACATGATGAATGGAATGCAAGTTCAGCACACACATATTTGCACATTAATTGGCCCTGCATGGTTCCATTTTGTTCCTGAGTTGCTACTGTATGTCTCGTGGACTCCTTCCCCTTTAGAATCATTAAGCCTGTTTTATCACACGAATGCATACACGTTTCCTCCTATTTATCGTCATGCAGCTTGCCCTGCAGAGAAGGAACCTAGTAACCTGGGCACAGCCGTTGGATTGCAAATGCCAGCGCCCGAGTTCTCTCCGCCACCAACTGCACATCAACACGAGGATGTAAGACCCAGTCCCGGGCTGGCTGAGCTGACAGCCAAGCGGAGGAGGTTGCCAGCACCATGTTTGAAAAAAATCATTTCTTCTCGGTTACCAGTTGGTGTCTTGCCTCACCTAATGATCTCCTGTTGATAGTTTAATGGCAATATACACCCAGCGGAAAGCCTCAATTTTGATAAATTGGCTCGCTCCTCTCTCATGGCAACGCAATCGAGCTGAGGTTGATTGATATCATGGTTCTGCAAGCCCCAAGAGTTGCCACGGCAAACCATGCGGGTGGCAAGTCCGGGGCCCTGGCATCTCCCTCCAGCCGCCCCTTTTCCTTGCAGAAGGAAACATTATCCCAGGGCAAGGAACCGTTTGTTTTTCCCGGCCCAAGTGTGATCCTCGAGGAAGCAAAGCCTTGGACGGGCTCTGACCCATTTGGAGAGAAACCAGTGCTTCTGCAAAAGGGCCCGTGCCGCCTCTGCTGTGTCCCCAGGGCCAGCCCTGGCCGCGGCGTCGCGGGCGCCGAGAGGCAGGGGCGTGAGGCCGATGCCCCGCGGCAGGGAGCTGGGCCGCGTGAGCGCACGGCTCAGAGCCAGGTCGTTTCCCTGCTGCGTGTTTTTCCCCGGGCCGTGGCGGCAGGAATTGGGGGTGGCGTGGATGCACGTGTGGCCAGCGCTAGCAGTGCCCCCGCCGGCGGCTGCGCACAGGGGAGGGTCCCGGCTCTTCCGTGCTCCCTTGCACACACCCCTGCTTTGTCTCGCGTGTGCAACGAAACAATAAACAACCTATTTGGAAGCTGATTTTGAGACGGCAGCTTTGCGATCCAGCTGTGATGATTTGGCACCATGGCGGGGCCCTCCGGCGGAAGTCCTCCCCCGTGGCCCGTCCGCGTCGAGGGGGATGGCCGCCGCTTCAGACCGCTGACGCTCTCCACTGAGCGCTCTCGGTCTCGTCTAATTTTGCCCAGTCACCCTCCGAGAGTCTTGTCTTCCTTGAAACCAGCTCAAAACAACACCTGAAGAATCTTAAAACTCATCCGGCCTTAATTTGAGGGAAGACCCCTCAGTGGGAACGCAGTTGGCCTCTCCCCTGCTGGGCAGCGCGCTCACGGCTGTGATGTAGGCGCAGCGCTGGCACCGGGCGCACGGACAGCCTTGACGTGCACCCACAGCCTCAGTATGGCCCCAACGTGGGGGTCACCGATGCTGTAGTTTCAGTGTGGGGGGTCGCCAGCACCCTTTCAATATGCGCCATCACCAATGCTGTAGTTTCGATGTGGGGTCACCGATGCTGTAGTTTCAATGTAGGGGGTCATTAATACTCTAGTTTCAATATGGGGTCACCAATGCTGTAGTTTCAAGGTAGGAAGTCAACATTGTAGTTTCATTATGGGGGGTCATTAATGCTGTAGTTTATTGTGGGGGTCATCTATGCTGTAGTTTTAATATAGGAGTCATCAATACTCTTGTTTCAATATGGGGGTCACCAATGCTGTAGTTTCAATGTGGGGGAGTCATCAATGCTGTAGTTTCAATATGGGGGGACATCAACGCTGTTGTTTCAGTGGCCGCGTGAGGGCCAACATTCTCATATGAACAGCGCCCTCTCTGCAAATCCTGCTCTGCTGTCAGAAAGTTTGGCTCATGCATGAGCCTCGCCAGGAGTGGGGCGTCTGTAGAGACTTCCCCAAGGAGGTGCCATGCAGGCTGGCTCCCCGAAAAAGCTGTTGAGTTGTCACTGAGTGGAGAGCAGGAGTAAGGGCACACAGGGGAAGGTGTGTGATGCTCACGGAACATGCGCCGAGGGTGTGCGCCGGGAAGGAGACCTGTAGTAGTGGGCGTGAGCACAGACTGAGTCTCTCCCTCCCTCCCTCCGTCCCTCCCTCCTCTCATGGAAACCACAGAGAAAACATGCAGCTTTAGGAAAGAGGGGCGGGCACTGGATGAGTCTGTGGGTCCAGAGGAGTGGTGGCTGGTGACCTGGCTGGTGAGTACGGTCATGTGGAAGCAGAGGTGGTGGGAAGCTTGAGAAGTCAAAGCAAAGAGGCGATACAAAAGCATCACACTGACCACATTGCAGGGCTAAAGGGTGAGCGTTCAGAGGAATTTCGGAGGATAGAGGCTTGGGGATGTCCCAAGAACCTGGAGGATGGAACTCTGTGGATATGGGGCCAGAGTACAGATGGGATTTCCACTGGAAGGTGACCAGAGGCCCCTAGGCCCCCAGCTTTCTCACCAGTGTGTCTCCAGGGTTCGGTACCAAGTCAACAGCTGTGGCACTGACAAGACTGAGAATGACGTTTCCCTCTGTGCTGCTGAGGAAGACAGGCTGGAGGGAAGTGTGGATAGGGTTGAAAGAGAAGAGAGAGAACTTGACAGGGGTTATGCCTGGCACACTTCATCTACCCAGTGGGCAACAGAGGAAAACGTATGTGCCGAGAATAAGTGCAACAGGACGGAACTGGGCAACTTAGGCAAGGGGAAGAATAAGCAGCAAACTGACACTCAGAAGCAGCAGAGGTGGGAGGAGGAGCAGGACCCCGGCAGTGAACCCTCATTGCATCCACCCTGTGTGTATGGAGTGCCAGGCATGGCTTTGTCTTCACCATGATCTTGAGGATGGGTGTTGCTCGTCCTGTTGTATGAAGGAGGAAAGAGCGCCCAGGAGGTGACACTGGCTATCAAAACTTACACAATAATGAAATAGCAGGGCCAGTGTCTGCTTGAGTCTGGACACAGTGCAGGGTTCCCTCCCCTGGGATTGCAGCTGTTGTGAGCTCAGGCCGTGGGGGCCAATGCCTGATGCAGACTCTGGCTCTGACTTCTCTCTGCAGTCCTTGCTGGAGTGTGACTCAGGCAGATTACTTGATGCATTTTATTCGTTTCCTCCAGAGAATGAAACAATTAAAGAACAAAGCCTATAGCTTCCTTGGGACAGTGTGGGGCCCTGATATGAAGTATGGACAGCAGTCAGAAGGAACCGTCTGTATGGGCTGGTAGGAGCTGCTACCTTTGTATCACTGGGAACCCATTCTACACTACATTAGGAAATAGCTGAGGTGTCAACTAGGACCAGTATGTAGCCTTGAAACAGAATGGATGCAGCTGTCTTAGAATCTTCTGGAAGCACTGTGCTCCATGGGAATTAATGAAGGGTCCCTGGAAAAGATGAACAGTTTTAAAATTTTTAAATGCTTCTATCAGGAAATAAAACATTAGGCCTCTATTTCTGTGAGCAAGTTAGAAGGATATCACCAAATGTGCATGGCAATGGGGCTGCTGAAAGCATAGCCCCACATAAAGCTAACTTTTAGTGAGCATCTGACCATGCGCTGGGTAATCTACACATCACTTGAAAGGCCTTATTGAGTTTCACCCTTACGGTAAGTAGCCTAAGAAGCAAGGGCTGTTATTCTATTTCACAGATGAGAGAACCAGGCTCTCGTGGTTGGTTAAATGCACCAAGGAGATGATGGGGGATTCAGGACTGTTTGACCCCAAAGCCAGTGGAGGTGACGAGGAGTGAAGCCAGGACCCAGCTCCCACTGCTCAGGCACAGCCTGGGCCTTGCGGGGCCGGGAGAGAAACCCAGTCTCCCTCCTCTGACTCGTGTCTTCTTCCAGACATTCCCCTGCCACAGCTCCACCACCTCTTGGACTTTTAAGGTTTTGTGATCACAAAACCCATTCCCACACCATAAATTATTTCCTACGGTTTTGACACCATTCATTTCCCTAGCATCCTACATTCTAACCTTCTGACTAGTTAGATCAGGAGATGTGCTCCTGCGCTCATATTTCACTCTGGCTCGCAAACTTTAGGCACCAAACTAGACTGAGCAGCAGAGCCCCGGCCTGTCATCCTGTGGTGGTGCATGATTCCAAGGGTTCAGCAAGTGCTGCCAGTGGCAGAGGAGCCAGGGACACAGCCCATGGCAGGGGGGTGGGGCTCGGAGCTGTGGCCATAGAAGGGGCAGTGGGATGTTCAGAACCAGCCCAGGGGATGGAGAGAGGAACTTGGCATGGTCTCAGGGCGAGGAAAAAGCTTTGCAGGGGTAGAGTAGGGAACGTGGGCACCCTGGGAGAACAATGGGATGCTGGCTCTAGGGAGGGGGGAAGGAAGGGCTGTGACTGTCTCCAGGCTGGGCTTGGGATTCTGGAACCCAACAGGCTACATGTGTACTAGCAGATGGGCCTCTTTGAGGGGGCATGTGTTGATTCCACAAGCTTAAAGAGCAGCCACTATTTGCTAGCTACTCATTTAGACCCTGGTAGCTTAAAATGAGTAGGACACATTTCCTTCCTTTGAGGAGTCTGTGACCCTAGCAAAACACACAGATGGGCGAGCAGTGCTCTCAGCCAAGTCTAAAGTAGAGATGGGTTTGAGGTAGAAAGTGAGCACCTGGAGGAGGAACACGTCTCCTTGGGAGGCCGAGGCTGACTTCCAGGTGGTGTCCTTCCCCTTCCACCCATTTGTCCCGACTCTAAGCTCAGTAAGAGGTATCGGGGACATATACCTGGATGCTCATGCCATAGAACATCGTAGTGATCTGCGACAATTCGGGTAAACAGCAAAGAGATGACTCTGGGTTGACCATGTATGTGGGTGAGGGAAAGAAAAGGAGAAGATTGTTAAATCAGCTGGACAGACAGGTTGGTATCTGGCAGTGAAGGACATTGAGGGTGACTCTTCACCTTGGCAATAATCTTGATGATGGTGGTGGTGGTGATGGTGGTGGTGATGATGGTGGTGATGATGATGGTGGTGATGGTGGTGGCGGTGGTGATGATAGTGGTGATGATGATGATGGTGATGGTTGTGGTGGTGGTGATGATGATGGTAGTGATGATGGTGGTGACAACGGTGATGAAGATGGTGCTGTTGAAGGTGGTGGTGATGAGGATAATGATGGTGGTGCTGGTGCTGGTTGGTGGTGGCAGTGAGAACACCAGCATTTACTGAATGTCTGTTAGATGCCAGGCGTTGTGCTAAGTATTTTATGTGGATTACCCCTTTTATTCCAACAAGCTCTGCAGAAGAATAGTAATTTAGCCTTCGTTTCATGGGTGAAAAAACCAAGGTCCAGGAGAGCTGATGGGACTCACCCGTGGCCGCGTGGCTAGTCGACAGACTCACTTAGTGTCTGATTCCAGGCGACCTTCCCTCTGAACTGGCAGCCCAGCCAAGACCAGGGAGAGGCCTGGAGTCTGCACTGCTCAGCACAAACCTCTCGTGACAAATGACGCTCACACACTTTGGAGAAACTTCATGCCTGCGCCTGGCTCCCGGCACTAATGTAGCTTGACTCGGGGCTGAGATCCCACTTACCTCACCAGAATGACAATTAGGGGGAGAAAAGAGTTACTGCTATTCCGGCTTCCTCTATTGAGCCATGAATAAATGATGATAGCTGTGAAACAGTGTGGTGTTTAGATTGTTTCTGGTAAATTAAAAAAAATAAAATCGAATAAAGCGGTAATCCACGCCGCGCTTGCCGCGGAAGAGCGGAACCGAGCGAGCCAGCTCCAGCAGCGCCTTCCCGGCCTGTCACGAGCACAGTTAGTCCGCGGGACCGCTAAGTAACACCCGGACACCCAGCGTGCACCACGTGTGGACTTGAAGAGCATTAATCACGCTCTCCACTTGGCCCTGGACAGCCCTCAGCCGCGGCGGGGTGGGGCCTGGCCTCTGCGGCCCCTCGGACTGGGAGCTGAGTGGCTCGGGAGCGCTCCTCACAGGGCCCTTGGCCCTTGGGGGAAGGAGCGCGCTAGCTGCAGAAACACTTGGTTTGCTAACACGGGCCTGCCGGGAACATGGTCTCTCGGAGCCAGGGAGTAGAGCGCGCGCCTCGGGCCTCCCGGCTTGGGCCGCCCTTGGTCTTTGGACCGAATCTGCGCAGACCTGGGCCGGAAGTGTGCGCTCCGAGGAGGCGCTGGGCCCGCTGTGCCTGTGGTGGTCTCCCACCAGCGTTGCCCAGGGAGGGCCGTCTGCTCTTGGCGTTGTCTCAGCAGAGTGTGTGCGTCGGGAGGGGCTGGGCCACCGGATGCCCCGTGTTAGCTGGGAGCCTGAGGTGGCTTCTTACCCAGCACAGCTCTCTCCCGCGTGAGGGTGGGCGTGCATGCGGCTGGGGGTCCCAGAGACCCCAGGGACCCCACGACCTTTCCTGCCCCACGAGCCCCTTTGGTGTCAGAGTACCCAGGCCTCTGCACAATGACGCCTTCAAAGACGTAACCTGCAGTATCGACCGTCGCCAAGGAAGCCACGGCCAAAACAGCGCACTGCGGGAGGAGAAGCTCGACTTGCTTCGCCAACACATCCAGCAACGCATCTACGCGGACTGTGCGGAAGTGGCCACGGGCAGACGTCTTGAGACACCTGGCGGCTCACATGACGAGAGAGAGGTGTCTGTGGGTGACAGAGCCACAGTATAGTGATGCTACTTCGATTTGGTGCTGACATCGAGACCTCCGTGGAATGCTAGAGGACAGCTACAGGGTGGTGCAGGTCAAGTTTTTATGGTTTTCTTCACGTTCACGGGCCCCTGGGTTCTACCGAAAGGCCCTTCGGTTTGCAAGTCCCTATTAGGAATGGCCATGCTCGGCCAGGAGCCCCGGATTCAGCCGCTGAAAGCCCCAGGCCGGCGCGGAAGAGGTGAGGTTGGAGTTTGGTGTGTTTGTCCACAAGCTTCCTCGGGCCCCGGACACGGTCTCGACCCTGGGCCTGGCCTTTCCCCCATGAGGACCAAGTATTTACAGGACCATGTGCCACGAGGGGCCCACGCTTGTCTGCAACTCTGGGGGGCCGAGAAGACCTTGCTGCCGTCATCACACTCCTTCGGCCCTCTGTGCACGGTCACAGCCGGGCCGCACACCAGGCGCTCCCTCCCGCACGCTGCAGGCCCTGAAGTAAAGACCAGCCAGCGGCAGGGGCAGGAGAGCCCGGCAGGCCCGCTCGCCACTCCCCATCACCCCTCCCCGGTGAGACGAGCCACTTGTAGCATGCAGGCCAGGACGCAGGTGCAGGAGGTGCTGTGCACCAGCTCCGTGGCACGGCAGAGCACGCGCCACGCGCGGATGCGCCCCTTTCCGAGCCACCAGGCCAGTCACGACGTCTCGTCTCGTCCTTCAACGTTCCCCGATCGCCCCGGGTCAGTCGTGGTGGCAGATGCCGGGATGCTCCTGGCCGCAGATGAGGGTTGAGGAAGGAGAGGGGAGAGGCTCCTCTGTGCTGGAGTCGGCCGTGGGGACGGGCGCGCAGGTGGTGGTCGCCAGGAAGGTCAGACCCACTTCCACCCGCCTTCTCGGGCCACGGTCAGCCCCGCGACCTCCAGACTGCAGGGCAGCTGGGAGGTGACCCCGGCCCTGTGCCCGTCGGGGGAGATCCAGCTTAGCGCGGGCGCTGAGCAGAGGCTGAGGGCTCAACCCAGGGAGACCAAACTGCAAACCCTCTCTTCAGGCCCCGTCTCACCCAGCAGAGTGACAGTGAAAGTTCTCAAGTGCCCCCGGACGGCCCTCGGGGTGGGGTGGAGCGAGCGTTATCTCCGGGGTCGCCTGCAGCTGCTGCACTTGGCCCGGCGGCGGCGGTGTGCCAGCCCGTGGCCGTCCTCGCCGGCTGGGGCAGGAGGCACGGCGCTGTCTCCGTCTGCAGATGAGAAGCCGAACGTGGACGGTCAGACCACACGTGTCGGAGAGCTGGCGGCCACGCCAGGCCGCAGCCCCAGAGGCCGGGAGCCAGCCCTCGGCCCGGGCGTGTCTGCTGCTTCTCCCCGTCAGCAGGTGGCATGGCCCGCAGACGCCCCTGCTCCGCTCGTGCTATTTGAAGCACCGCGTTAACTCACTTGGGAAGAAGAAAGTGCTCCTGAAAGATCAGCCTGTGAAACACGCGAGAAGCATCCTCAGGAGCGGCACCGGGCACGGGCTTTCCCGCCCCGTTGCGTGCGTGACGGCAAGAGCCGGGAGGGAAAGGGCAGGCGCCGAACGCCGGGCTGGCCGGGAGCTGCCCAGCCCGCTCTCGGCCTGCGGCACGGAGCCGTGTGTGTCAGAGGCCCCTCAGGACCGCCGGCAGGCCCGCTCTGGCATGGGGGCCTGAGCAGCTGCCGGCCAGCACGCAGGCGGGCGCTGAGCGGGGGCGGCCGGCCCCTCGTGTGGCCGCGCTGCAGCTGGTCGTGCGCCGGGCGCCCCGGCCAGGGGCTCTCACCCACTTGAACGGTCTCTGGAATCACAGCAGCCTGGAGGCCAAGTCCGCCTGCTCCCCCCCTGCCCTCCCTGCAGGAAAGCACCCTGGCCCTTCGGCCCGCGCCAGCTGGGGGAGCGAGCTCTGCGTGCTGGTGGACCCAGCTCGAGCGTCCATCTCGGCCACCCTGGGCCCCGACAGCCGTGGCTCTGGTGGTGGTTCCGAGCCCACAGGCCCCAGCGCTGGGGCTGAATCACGCGGAGGAGAACTTCGAATTACAGGAGAGGAGACCAGCCGCCATGTTCCTTTAACAAAACAGGCTACGTTTAAAATACTCATTTGAGCACCCACAGTAAACCATTATACATTTTAATCTGTTTTCTGTTTGACAGTTCTTCATTTGCAGACTCTTCATGGCTTTTAAAAATAGACCCAGAGCCCACGTCCCCGCAGCGGGAGGTCTCGTCTCGCACGTTCTCGCTGGCGAGGACACGGCCGGCCCGACTCGGCCCACAGGCGGCCCCGTGCACATGCGTGCCTCTGGGGAAGAGGCTGCAGGTGCCGGGGCCGGGCGCTGTCTGGGGCTGGGGTGCGGGCCTGTGCCTGCGCCTCCCCGACCCTGCCCCGCCGGAGTGGGGCTCCCCGAAGGCCCGAGCGCCCAGCGCCTGTGCTAAGCAGAACCCCAGGCCCCCACCCCAGCCTGCTGGCAGCTTGGGGCTGCGGGTTGCCCTGGGCGGCGGAGGGCTGTGGGAGCGCGGCACAGCCCCCGACAGCACCGCCGGCCTGACCTGCGGCTCGGCGCCCGTGTCTGACCCGAGGGGGCCGCCCCCACTTCCAGGGGAGCTTCTCCACTCCCCTGAGCCCCAGCTGCCTGGTGTGTGAGCCGGACACTGATGGGGGGTCCGGCTCCTGGGCAGAGGGGGCTTTGGTTCGGGGCACGACAGGCGTTGTCTCGGGGAGACCCCTCTCACTTCACCAGAGGCTGGGGCTCCCGGAGCCCCCCTCAAGGCTTGAGGAGCTATTAGGGGAGAGCCCCCTAGTTTTCCCCTTGGGCCCAAGGTGGGCGGGGCCCTGGCATTAGTGTCTCGAGCGCCGGCTTGTCAGTGACACCCCGTTCCGTCAGGTCTGGTCTCTGAGGCTGGATGCTCTTCGGGTCCCTTACTGGTGAGCTTTGTCCAAGGCGGAGGCTCCAGACGCTTCACTTTTGCTCCCTGGAGGCCGGGGGCGTTCGCAGCACCCGGCCTGGCAGCCCCTGCCTGTTCACCCGTCCGCCACGATCTCTGCCGTAAAGAAGTTTCCTGCATCACCAAGAGATGTCACATGTGTCAACATGATGCTGTGTTCCTACCCAGAATGTCGCTCCTGGAGGCTTAAAAAAACCTTCAAGTACAGCCACATTTCCCCTTAAACGATCCAATCTGCCATCTGATGCCGCAAAAGGAAGCAGCTAGTAAAATAGCAACTTGTAAAGTTAAGAAAGGCAGCACACAAAATGTTAGCTAAAAATGTGAACTTTTGCAACCTGCGCAGAGGGGGTGGGGTGGGGGCGCAGCTGCTTTCCCTGCTCAAGGGGGTGGGCGGCGGGACGCAGGGGGACGGCAGCCAGCACGCCCACCGCAGTCTGGGTCTGGGCTTTGGTGGAAGCTCTCGGAGTCAGAGTGAGCTGAGCCGCTTCGGGGAGCACTGCGCCTGCGGAGCCACCAGCTGCAGATGCCGCCGTGCGTCCTGGGCGCTGCTCAGCTCCCCAGCCCTGCCCTTGCCTGCAAGAGCGACCGCCGCCCCTCCTGCGGCTGGGGGGGCCCCACCGGGCGTGCTGAGCAGGCCTCGGTCAGAGGTGCTGCCACCAGCCGCCCTGTCGGCTCCGAGACAGCTGCTCGCCCCGAGCCCCGCGCCCATCGGGCCCTTTAAGGGGAGACGCGGTCTGTGTGGAACCCTAAAGATGACAGAAGCCCACGATGGCATTCGTCGTCAAGAAAAGCGAGGAGTAAGTCGCAGAGTCCGTCTGGCCAGTGTCTCGTTGACGTGTGTTCAGGAGCTGGGCAGTGTCGGGTAGCGGCGGGCTCTGAAGCCGGCCCTTCGTCTGCCCGTGCCTCAGTTTCCCCGTCTGTGCACCTGGAGAGCACTGAGCCCTGTCCTCTCCCGCGGCATCCGTGAGAGACGCGCACGAGGCCCCCAGGCAGGGCGTGACCTCGGCTGCCCCACCGGGTCCCGCAGACACAGCCAGCACCGCCTCCTCCTCCCGGCCCCTGGGCGCGAGGTCAGGCCCCCAGGCCCCACGGCGCCAGCTCCAGCATGACTGCGTCCCTGCTGGAGGCGAGACGCAGTTGGTGGGGCTGCCCGGCCAGCGCGTGGCTGTGCGGCGGGCGGTTGAGGGGGAAGCCTCGGTTTGCTTTGCGGTCCTTCCTGTCCTTTCCCCAAAGCAAGCGCCATCCCTGCGGAGCCTGCTCCCCGCGCAGCACTCTAACTTACATCTTTTAATAACTTCGGTTACCATGGAAGCATGGGATTCAGTTTTAAAATAGACAAACTAATTGTTTCAGTCAGTTTGGATATTTGCTGTCAAGGAAACAGCCAGCTCCCCCCACCAAGCGCCCGCCTAATTGGGCATGTGAGGTGGCAAAATGGCACAGGGGCTCTGCACCCCAAGGCCGGGAGGCGCACCACGAGCATCCAGTGCCTCCCCAGTCCCGTGTGCCCAGGAAGGGGAGGGAGCTCCCATACGGGCGCTTGGGGCCCCAGGGGCCCCGGGGCACCTGGTCCGCACAGCCAGAGTGGAGCGCAGGGCTGGGCACGTGACAGCAGGGCGCGGTGGCTGCGGACCCTGACAGAAGCCGGGAGGGCCCCACTCTGTCCCGACAGCGCCACATGTGCACCGCAGCCATGCTCACGTCGGTCCTGGCCCGAGCCCCGCACCAGTGAGGCTGGACGGGGGCCTGACTCGGTCAGCACCGAGTGTTCCCGGCTCCTCCGTGCCGGGTGACCCAGGGCCAGGGCCGTGCACTGGAGGTTCACTAGCTCACCCCTGCATCCTCATGAGCTGCCTCCTGGGGGCGCCGGTTCTCTGTCGGGGGCCTTCTATTCTAAAGAGTAGACAGGTACGGAGTGAGGCGAGTGGGTTATGCGGAATGTAAAGAAAGTGAGTCAGAAAATGGGGGTTGGGTGCTGGATGCCACTGTGTTGACGGTTAGCCGGGAGGTCCCCGCGAGCCATGTCAGCCAAGCGGTCTGGGCGGTTCAGCGAGTGGGCGTGAGGGGACGTTCTGCTCTGTTGGCGCAGCACATCTGGGTTGGAAGCCCATTTTCCATCAGTCCCCAGATGACCACAGCCCACGCCTACACTTGTGTCTTTTGTCTCTGGTGTCCTCATCTCTGTAGACAGTCAGTACTTGGGAGCTAATAATGCTTGTGGAGTGCCTGGTGTGTCAGACAACAGTGATGATGATGGTGATTTGTTGTTGATGGTGGTGGCGATGATGGTGGTGATGGTGATGATGGTGGTGATGGTGACGATGATGGTGATGGTGATGATGGTGGTGGCGATGATGGTGGTGATGGTGATGATAGTGGTGATGGTGATGATGGTGGTGGCGATGATGGTGGTGATGGTGATGATGGTGGTGATGGTGATGATGGTGGTGGCGATGATGGTGGTGATGGTGATGATGGTGGTGATGGTGATGATGGTGGTGGCGATGATGGTGGTGATGGTGATGATGGTGGTGATGGTGATGATGGTGGTGGCGATGATGGTGGTGATGACCATGTTTATGGTGATGAAGATGGTGGTGATGTTGAGGCGGGGGGGATAATGTTGGTGAGAATGATGATGTTGATAGGATCGTCGGGTGGTGATGTTGGGATGATGGTGCTGATATTGATAATGGTGATCATTATGAGGTGGGGCTGGAGCTCATAAACCACTGAGCTCTGAGAAAGGCGAGAGAAGCAGGAAGTCACTGACCTTTTGTTCTGCGATCTAGTCAGCGATAGCATGTGGCCCGAGGTCCATGAGAGCTGTGAAGAGGGTCCGGTCCCCACTGTTCCAGACTCCCACGAGTGACTGGGAGGGTCCTGCGTCCTCTGGGCGGACACGGTGGCCTGGATCGTGATGGCGGCAGAGGTGGTAGAGAAAGATGTCCACCGGGGATGTATTTTTAACATAGACTCCGAACACAGCCTTGGGGGTTCATCCTCTGGGTGTTCCCAGTGACAACACACAGATTCGCTGCATACATTTTAGTTTTTGGGATAGACTGATACCTCCGAACACACCAAAAATAAAACAGTGGCAAACACTGTGGAAACACTGTGGAAGAGCAGACAGCCCAGGCAGACGCTGGGCCCATCAGGCCCCTGAATGTGTCTCTGCATTTCCCGGCAGTAAACAGCAGCGGAGGAAGAGCGGAAGGATGTCGTTGGGTCACATAACCCATGCTGTGTCAGGGCAGGCTCGCAAACTTCACCTGCAGGAGGAAGCTCCACGCCAGCCCTTACCTGGGCAGGGTCAGCCCCTCGCATTCCTATTTAAGGGGTGTTTTACGAGAGAAAAGCAGTGTCTTCAACACGAGATTGTCCGGTCCACATGCTCGCCCTCACCCGCTGCAAGGGCTGAGGTCAGGGTGTGAGGCCTTCGCTCAGCTGAGCCGGTTCACAGGGCAGCAACGAGATCACCGGGCGCCTGTCTTCCTAACTTGATACAAGACTGGAGCTTAGCTGGTCCCAAGACATGGCTGACTCACACACCCATTAGATTATCTGTCCCCGATATTAGATTTCGCAGATGAGTTTCTGCAAGCGGGGCTCGCTGTCAGCTCCTGGCGGGACTGCCTGGTGGGTGCCACCCTCTGTGTCACAACCCAAGAGGGGGACGCTTGAGATGCTGGGACCCGGGGCGTGAGCCCCTCTGACACGGAAACTGGCAGCTTCAACTTCGCTGTCCTGGAGCGAGAGGTGGTGCCAGAGCAGCCCGTTGCCAAGACAGTGGGTGTGTCAGGACAGCCTGCCCAGACCCGCCTCTGCGCTCACACCTGCCGAGGCTCAGGGCCGTGCAGTTCACTTCCGGTGGTCTCGATTTCGCCGTTCAGAACCTAGGGTGTTTGATAGCGCTCGGGAGGATCACAAGACGTGGAAGGTGTCGAAACCTAAGGGAGTGTTCAGAGCAGAAACGTTCGCTTCTGTATTTGTACACGTGTGAACCGTGCACACCTAGGGATGCACGCAAGCACACACCACAACGGTAGGTGCATCTTTATTATAGTGAGGCCGAAAAAGAAGGCCCCAGAAACAGGTGTATTTCATTGCAACCTGGAAGCAAGTTGGCCATTTTTTCCTGGAACTCAATATCATCACAGCCCAAGATGCACGTTTTTAAATGCAAAAGGAGGGGAGAGTAAGTCCACATCCCAGAGATTTCCAAGGAAGAAGACACTTCCATCACACACCGCAGTGGGAAGCTTTGTGTCTTGGGCCAGGTGCCCTGGAAGCAGAATCTGAGAGGTTCTGGTAGGGGATTAACCCTCTGGTGAGCCGGATTAAAAGAAGCCTCCAGAAAGAAGAGACTTAGCAAAGGCGTGGACTCTGCCAGGGGCTGGTCAGTCTTGACTGAGCCCACGGGAGGCTCTCAAGTGTGATGGCCCCATGAAGTTGGCCCCCTATTGAGGTAGGAGGGGCTGAGGTTTCTGTATCCCCACCCCACAGTGGTGGGAAAGGTGTGCGTGTCCGCCAGGCTAGGGGTCAGCCAGCACCCCAGCACTGGGGCTGATGCCAGCTAGGTGAAGGGGGCCGGCTGTGCTCGCTCACCCCCGCTACCAACTCCAGTCTCCTGCCCTTTTCACTGGCTGCCTCGATGTCCCTCTTTCCTCCTCTAAGTCCATCTGTTCTCTCTCCCCCCATGGAGCCACAGCCCCCTTCACCACAGGACGTTAGCTCGTTCTGCCCATTCCCCGCAGCTTCCTTTCCAGCCTCTCGAAGGTCTCGATACTGAGACTTGGCTGCTCCCACTCCATCGCCGTGAGCTCCTGGGAAGCGTGTGGTGGGGCCAGTGTTGTTCTGCAAGACCAGCTCTGCCGCCACAAGGACACATGGGAGAGCACGCAGCTGCCTCGCGGGGTTTGCCCACTTAACGCGAGAGCTTCGTGTTAGAAGGATCCATGTGGGCACCCGGAAAGCACCCAGCCTCGCATCAGCCTCTGGGCCGGGAGAAGGTGAGCGCAGCTTCCATCCCTGCTGTGCGTTCTCAGGAGTGTTGAGCTTGAAAAGCTCCACGGGTACCCCCGATTACTACCCTCTCGGCCTGGTGACCGTCGTAGGTGGGTGCGTCATCACCTGGCAGCCTGTGGGTCCCGCCGCTGACTGCAGCTCATGTGAGGCCCTTTCTTCAGGTCTCCCCTTCCCTGAGCATTGCAGCCACGTGGTCTACAACACTGTATGCGATCTAGGGGGTGGGGCAGCGTCACACCTCTCAGAAGTAGGGCACCACAGCACCCCGTCAAAGCACGCATCTCCCTTTACCACAGAGAATCTCGGCCCTACCCCCACTGTCCCCACGCTCCTTCACCCTCAACTCCGTTGTCATTTCTGGGTTTGTTTTGGTTTAGTTTTGTTAGTTCCATTGTTTTATTTCTCCGTGTTCCACATGTGAGTTAAATCATCCAGTATTTGTCTCTCTCCTTTTGACTTATTTATCACTGAGCATCATCCCCTCCCGCTCCATCCATGTTACCACAAATGGCAAGAGTTCATCCTTTTTACGACTGAGTAGTATTCCACTGTGTGTACCGATCACATCTCCTGACTATGCTCGTCTGTCGTTAGGCACCCAGGTGGTTTCCATAGCTTGGCTATTGTAAATGGTGTTACAGTGGACATAGAGCCCCTTTAAGTTAGTGGTTGGGCCTCCCTGGTGGTGCAATGTGTTAAGCAACGCACTATGAAGCAAACCGCAGCTGCTGCAGCACGAGTTTGATCCCTGCCACAGGCTAGGGAGGTGACCCACATGGTGGGGCAGACGCCTCCTGCCTCCTCATTGCTCCCCTCAGCAGTGTATTTCGGTTGATCTGCCTGTTCTGTTGCCCACTCTGTCTCTAGTGAATCCTCTCACCCCCTGCACCTCCAGCCTGTACCCCGGTGCTTGTGTGCATACATAAATAAATCTTAAAAAAAATAAGTGTCTTTGCATTCTTTGGATAAACACCAAGGAATGGACTTCTGCATTATATGGTAGATCTGTATTTTATATTGAAGCATCTTCATGTTGTTTTCCAACAGTGATTCCTTCGGGGACTTGACTTGAATAGCAAGGAAAGTAAAATTAAAAAATTGAACAAATGGGACTACATCAAACTAAAAAGTTTCTGTACAGAAGAAACTGTCATTAAAATGAAAAGTCATCCCACAGAATAAGAGAAAGATGCATATCATACATCTGACATGGGGCTGATCTCCAAGATCTACAAAGAACTCAGACAACTCGATAAAAATAAAAACCAAAACCAAAAACAATAAAAAAATGGGCAGAGGTACTAAATATGCATTTCTGCAAGGACAGACGGTCAACAGGTGCATGAAAAATACCCAGCTGCCCCTCTCATCTGGGACATGCGAGGCCAAACCGTAACGGGACCTCACACCTCCAGGAATGGCCTTATCTTCTCGTTGGCCGTGTCAAAAAGCCAGAAGCCACAGGGCTGGTGAAGGTGTGGGGAGGGGCTCTGGCTCAGGGCGGTAGGGAGGGAGGCAAAGGTTGGGAGTCTCCGAAACGCTGTTTTGACCACAGGCTCCAGGGGCTGGTTGGGGCCGTGGGGGGCGGGGGGTTGCAGCTCAAGTGTTGCTGGAAATCTGGTGCCTTTTTTGGTTTGACACAAACTAATCAAACCCTCGTGTGCCCTGGCCTGGTGACAGTCCTGGGTGGGCGGGGCTCCATCGTCCAGTTTGACCTTCACGGAGGCGTGAGCGTGGCAGGTGAACTTCTGGGCACCTGCAAAGGAGGAAAATCGTCTCCTGGCCTCTCCTCCTCTGTGTGGGCTCTGGTCTTAGCACCATTTTGCAGATGAGTAAACCAAGGCCCAGGGTACCAGGAGAGCCTGGCAAGGGCCCCTCAGTGACACTGCTCCGGTTTATGATGGGCCTCTGCATGCAGGTGCTGATTCCTGGCTCGGCTTCCTCCCCCAGACCTGGCGGTGGGGTGGAGGCCTCTGTTTTTGTCACTGTTGTGCACTTAGCCTTGCACTTGATAATAGACACACAGTGCATGCTCAAGGCATTATTCCTTCATTGACAATGTGTGCAGATGCGCATGAAGAGCGTGCAGGAGAGGAAACGTGCTTTCTTGCCTGGAAAGCACGTGCTGGGTGGGGGAGGGGAGAGAAAGAGGAGAGAGGAGGGGAGAGGATTTTCCATATAACTACATTTCTGCCAGAGATTTATTTCAGCAGATGCGAGTAAAGCCATGGAGATTCTATTTCTCCTCAGCCCTCTGCCCACCTGTCCCCACGTGCCCGCTCTGGCCTGCAGCCAGTGCCTCTTCGGTATTTTTCGCCAGCCATTCCGCCAGCCCGGTCATCTGTTTCTGTCCGCTCAAGAAGCTAATAGGACAAAAACAAATCACTGCTGTCCAGCAAGTCACGCCGCGTTCCCGGGGACCTGGGCCAGCTCCCAGGACGGGGTGGACAGGGCTGGGATGCCACGTCAGCCTCCTTTCCCCGGAAAAATCCCAGCCTCCATCGGGACAGAGGAAGGTGCAGGAGCTCCCGCCATGCCCCTGGGGCCCAGACCCCAAAGCCCAGCGCGGGCGCAGATCACCTGGAGTGTGCAGAGAAGCAAGTCTGCGCTCCGGGGAGCCGGGCGGTGCGGTGGTTGTGTTTGGGAGGCGCCAGCGTGCCGGGCGGGCTTCTAGGCCCCCAGGGCCGCAGCTCGAGACCCTGGCGCGTCACCCCGCATCGTGAGCTCCGCCCACCCGGCCTGCCTGTGCCTGGCGGCGCGGGAAGCAAGGCGTGTGGACAAGGTTTGGGGGTCTCTGCCTCTGCTGTTTGGGGGCCAGCCTCACACCTTCCTTTCCCCACATCCTGCTGTCGCTGCTGCCGGCAGGGCCTAGCTGTCCCCAGGGTTTCCAGGTTTTGGCCACCTGGTCCTCTGGCCGCGGGGCCCTTCCACCATTCATCTCGCTCTGCAGCTGCCGTGGCCTCTGGGCGCCGAAGCCGCGGGCTGGCTGCGGGAGAAGGAGCCCCTGCAGGACCCACCGGCCCTCGCGGCCTTGCTGCTGGGCATCCTCCCAGTGGGGCTGGCCGCCATGCGGTCATCGCTCCCGTGGTAGTCCGGCGCCTTAGAAACCCCAGTACCCAGCTCTTCGGGGGTTCAGAGCCGAGGGCCTCCCTGCCAGGCAGCACCAGCCTGAACGCGCCCCATCGAGCTGAGGCCGCGGCTGGACGCTGGCCTTCCTTTGGACTGGCCTGAGCTGGCCGGCTCCCGACAGGCCTGTGGGGGTGCGTGTGTGTACTTCGGGGAGCACGTGTTCCTTGCTGAAAGCGTAGACAAGCTGCAGACAAGGGGCCCTGCCACAGCAAGGCCACACCATCCCCCACTTGTCCAGGTGCATCCACACACCCCTTGCCGTGGGGGAGGGGAGGGCTGCTCCCCCAGGTCCGGCTGCCTGCCCCGCCTCCTGCACCAGCTGTGAGGTGCTCCTGGGGGCACTTGCTATGCACCCCACTCATCTCTGTTTCGACTGGTCCACAAAGCAGCCATATCACATGGCCTGAGGCATGAGGAGTGGGGAGCACGCAGGGGGCCGGAGACAGCTGCTTTCCAGCATTGAAAACGGCTTGGCCTCCGCGGGCTGCAGAAGCGCAGGAGAGCGGGGCCATCTGGGGCACCACCTCCCAGAGCGGACCCAGGACCAGACCCACGTGGGCAGCCCGTCTGTCGCCGTCTCCCACTCCCAAGCCCCACGGCCTGCCAGACCCAGCCAGCCGGACCTGCTCTGCGCCCCAGGCTGAGCGGCCCGCGGTCCGGGCGAGGGGCCCTCGCCCTGCGGCGGCACCCCTCCTCGCCGGGAGCTGGCAGGCACGTTTCCTGCCCGCCGGGCGGATGCTACCTTCGGGCCAAAGATGAGCTAATAGAATTGCGATGAATGTAACTGGCAGAAGGTCAGCGCGGAGCCGCGCGCGCCTGCAGCCTCCGAAATGGCCGGCGCGCCGCTCCGCCCGGCATTAGCATGCAGGTGAGGCCCGCGCCTCGGCCCAGTAATTGGATCGCTCCCAGATCGCGACGCCGGTGTATGTACAAAGCCTCAGCGGTGATTAGATCCTGCCCGCTCATCTCGGCGAGCCTTGAAATTCTTCCCACTGTGAAAAACTAATTTTCTGTGGGAATTTATTAAATAAGAAATCTGCATGCCACTTTCCCGCACACGCCGGCCAGCCGCACACAAAGAGCCCCCGGCTTCGGCGGGGCGCTGGTGGGGCGCGGCGCCCGGGGAGGCGTTTAGCGGTTCGTTTTGTTGCTGGATGTGCGCGTTTCCAAGAGCCCCAGACGGGAAGCGTGGGGAAGCCCAGCAGGGCCTGTGGGGCGGGGGCCTCAGTCACTGCAGAGCGGGGCTGGGCTGGAGGTGAGCGCGCAGCGTCGGCCCCGCCCCGCCCGACATGACACTCGCTGAAGTGGGGGCCCCCTTCCTGCGTTAAAGCGCACCCCGGCAACTTCAAGGTGCCTGCCTGGAGGCAGGTCTTGGAGAGGTGATTTCACTGAGGCCTTGAGTCACATCCTTTCAAGGAGAGGGGGTGCGGGGCGAGAGGCCACCCCCAGGGGGTGAGAAGACATGCCAGGGCATAAGCCCACCCGACACTGCGCGGTGCTGCAGCCCCCAAGCTCTGCCCAGAAACCCGGGCTTGAATTCACAAAAGCTGCCTGTCAGCCCTCAGCCCTCGTGGGGGCGGGGCCAGGCCTCCTCCCTCGGGGTGCTCCAGGCTGGCTGGGTGGGCAAGCTGCCCCCGCCGCACCCCCTGTGCCTGACTGGAGCTGTCCTGAGGGGTGCTGTGGCTTGAAGCACCTTCTAGGCTGCGCCGAGCCACACAGGCCGGGGTGGGGATGGGGGTGTGGGGGCTCAGGGTTGAGCTGTGTAGCCCCAAGGAAGGTGTCCAAGTTTGGGGGCTACCTGGTCCCTGAGGAGGGGCTTCTCTGTCAGCTGCTCCCTTCTCTCCCCTCCCACTGGGGTGAATCTGAGCTAGTGATCTGCATTTGGGGGTGTCCTTGCCAGGGCGTGCGGGAGGAGAGCCGGGCAGGCATGGCTGAATTTGGGAGGTGCTTTCTGCAGCCCCTCGAGACTTGGAAACTTGCCAGATCATCCCCTGCAGGGCTTCAGGCGCCGAGAGCAGAGCAGCAGCTCTGTGGGGACACGTGGGCGGGAGGGAGGATGAGCTCCGTGGCGGGCATACGGCGCATCCCGTGTCGGCGCCCTGGAGCCTGGGTCCTCGGGGTCCGGAGGGAAAAGACCAGAGCCGCATGCCTGTCTCTGCTGCCGGCCCGGGCGTCTCCCAGAGCCGAGCTGCCCGGTCGCAGAGCACGGCCCCTCTGCAGCATGCGGCCAGTGGGGTGCACCCTCCACCCGCCTCCTCCGGTGCCGGGCCTGGTGGAGCACGGGGCCCACCTCGCTTGTCCGCGGGGTTCGCATGGGCATCTGCTGCACACTGCATGCGCCTGGCGTGTGGGACCGGCTCAGCCCTCGCGGCAGCCCCGCGGCGGGCGCGCTCCTGGGGAGGACCTCAGACGCCTGCAGGTGGCCCCCAGGAAGGGCGGAGTGCAAAGCTGAGCTCAGGGGCCTGGCTCAGTCCTGCCTGCTACCCCCAGGACCCCAGACCTGGGAGGGGCACTGCAGAATCTCAGGTGTGGCTGGGTGCACAGGTTCGGGGTGGGGCTGCCTTCCTGCAGAGCAACCGGGGCACCTGCTGCCCCCAGCCTCCTGCAGGCACCTCAGCGCCAGTGCTCACAGTTGGGGGGTGGTGAGTGCGCTCGGCTCCCGTGGAAGCGGGTGAGGGAGGAGAGAGCAGACATGACACTGCCCGAGACCTGTTTCTCTGCCCCGTGCCCTCTGCAAGGCGCCCTGTCCTTGGCGTGGGTGAGGCTGCCTAGAATGGCGCCCAGAGGCGCTCAGATTGACAGAGGGCGGCTGGGGGCTCGAGCAGCCTGGCTTGTCCTGCTCCGCACTGCAGGGGTGCTCCTTTGCCACCCCGTGGGGAGCGGCACAAATTGCCACCTGGCTACATAGCACCGGCCGGAGCAGTCCAGGAGGTGCCAAGGCCTTGGCTGGAAGACACCCCCTCTGGCTCCAACTTAACAGGGTGGCTGGTCCATTGTTCTGCCTTCAGACAGGAGGGGAGATGACAGGAAGGCTCGGCAGAGGTGACCCTGAGTCTTTGTGAGGCCAGGGCAGGGCACGGGTGGGTCCCTGGCGGAGTAAGTGCTTCGGGGCTGGAGTCAGGGCCTCAGGCAGGCTGGAGCTGTCCGTGGTAGCTCCCGACCGGGGAGGGGAGGAAGGACCTGCAGTTCCCGAGTTTGTCCTCTGTCTCTGCTCCCGTGGGGTGCACAGCCACCCAACTGCCAGCTGACAGCACCCGCATCTCTGCCTGATCGTTTTTCTGTGGTTTTTGGGGAGCAATTTGAGTTCCTCTGCGCAGGGCAGGCTGGAAGTTCTGGCACATTAATTCCCCAGAAGAGATCCTGCTTCCTGACAGATGGAAACTGGGTATGAGTACCCCAGGTCCCTTGCCCTTTGGGGAGGGTAACGCTTCCCTACCCAAGCTCCTCTACCCACAGCGCTAATGCACTTAGCAGGGCGTTCCCTTTCCCGCTGCCCTCGCCCGCTCCCCACCCGTGCTCGGATCCCGGCTTAGCCGTCCGGCCTGAGGCTATTGGCAGGAGGGGTCTGTGCCTGTGCGCGGACCTGGTAGCCCACCTGGGGTGGTGGAGCCACACTGAAGGGTCTCCCTGTCTGTGTCGAGGGCTATCTGGGCCCACCCGAGGTACCCCACCCTCTGGTTTGAGTCCGGAGTTATCACTGGTGAGGATTTTTATTGGACAACGAGGACCTGGAGCGCGGAAGTGGCCGCTCATCTTGTGGCACCCCCGTCTGCAGACGCTGCTGGGGGCCGTGGCTTCCCGGGCACCATCCCTGTCTCTCACGCCCTGCCACAGTGCTGAGCAGTGTTTATTCCCTTCCCTGGGAAGGTGAGGCAGCTCAGGGCTGGCGGGCACCGAGAGCTCAGCAGCGCCACACCGCCACCCCACCCCCGCCGCGCTGAGATCTCAGGACGGGTGCAGGGGCAGCCGCGCCAGCGATGCTGAAGTGAAAGACCACGGGGCAGTTCCTGCGTTCAGGGCCCACCCACTCTCCGTCCTCACGTCCCCACCTCACTGCCGCCTGGAGCAGAGATGCGAGGGACAGCCAGGCTTGGTGGGGTCAGACAAGGCTGGGCATTAGACCCATGGCTGCCAGCTTCATGGGTTATGGTTGAATTATTTAGACTCGGTTTTCTCGCCTAAGCTGTGGGCGTGCGGACACTGTGGCGCGGTTGCTGTGTGGTCGAGAGAGGCCAGGCGCGCTGGTCTCCTGGAATAGCACTTAGCCAAGTAAGCGCATGCGGGATGCTCACCGTTGCGACGCAGCCCGTCCTGGGCAGGGGTTGACCAGATGACAGCTTTGCACAGAGATGGGACCCTACTAGAGACGGTGTGGTTTGGGGACACACACGGGACTCCCCTGGTTCTCCAGCAATTCCCACCTCAGCTTGGTCCTCTCCAGGCACCAATTTGCAGGAGGAGGACTCAGTACAAGTTGAAGGATTTTCGTGACAATGTCATTTTTCTTCCCATGACCTCTTGTTTTTGTACAAGAACTTAGTAGGTATCTGGCAAAACATCAGCCACAACCCAGATAAAAGTATAATTATTTCCTATTTGCTTGCTGGGGTTTTCAAATCAGCGCAGTAATTTAAGCATGACTCTTGGAGACTTACAAAAAGATGTTATGATTAGTTTTATCTCCTTTGTTAAGGAAAAATAATTACAGTGAAATAATTAGAGGCGGCAGAGTTGACACGAGATTAGGGGGGCTGCTTTGGCGATGAAAGTGAAGTTCTAGCGGGGAAAAGCATAACAAAGGGACGGGCCCATCGGGAGGCACTGGGAGCTTGTCCAGCTCTGGCCTCAGAACGCAGGGGCACAGGGCGGCGGGTGGCGGCTCCCGGCAGGCTTCGTAATGGGGTTCAGTCACGTGGGAGAGGCGCTGCTGGCAGTCAAGAGACCCGGTTTGGAGTTCATATCCCCGCAGCGCTGCGGGCATGACCCGGGACAAGGCCCAGCAGCTCTGAGCTACATTTGGTAGCTGCGCGCTCAGTCCTCTGTCCTTGTCTAGCGAGGAGCCTCCGGAAGTATCACGGGGTAAGAAGAGAATGACGGGCCTCACACGCACGCCGTCGCTGCCTTGGGCATCCTGCGGTCTGTGGCGGTTGGTTCGTTTTCCCCTTTCACACCGTGCGCGGTAGTTTGCGTGCACACGGGGCTTGAACAGATCTCTTGCCCCAGAGCTGCAGTATTCGGAGTGTTCTGGCAAATGGGCCAACAGGCCAAGGCATCTGCACCTCACCTTTGTTAGAGATCCAGTAAGACAACTCACGCCTGACTCACAATGGACTGCACACCTTGCCCAGCACTTTAAAAAAAAAAGGTTTATTTATGCACACAAGAACTGGGGTGCAGGCCAGCGTTGTGGGGGGAATGAGAGGGTTCACCAGAGACAGAGTGGGGAGCAGAATGGGTGGGTCTATTGAAGCACACTGCTGAGGGGAGCAGCGGGGAGACAGGAGAGGTCTGCTGCGCCCTGTGGTCAGCTCCCTGGCCGGGGATCGAACTCGTGCTGCAGTGGCTGCAGTTTGCTTCACAGTGCGGTGCTCAGCCCCTTGCACCACCAGGGAGGCGCCTGCTCGGCACTTTGTGTGAACCACATCTGTTGTCACAGTCCTATGAGACTGGCCAGGCAGCTCCTGCAGAGCCTGTCCCGACCAAGAATCAGAGGTGGAGACTTAACTCCCGACGTTAGTGAGGTCCCTCTGGGACTCGCAAGCTGCTGTGCCCTGGTTTAGTGAGGTGGCCAGGAGGAAGTTATGCCCTGATGCCACCCAAGAGCAAGGAGGACACTGCACTCCGGCGAGCAGGACCTACTGTCTGTGTGCATGAACTGCTGTGCGTGACAAGTGACCCAAGCGTGTTGGCTTATGACGGATGCTGGCCGGTGGTCCTGAGGGTCAGGGATGAAGGAGCGGCTTGCGCACGCCCCAGGCCCATGGTTTCTCCGAAGGTGCAGCTGGCTGCCGGCCAGGGCAGGCGTCTCAACCGAGGGCTTGCCTGGGGTGGGCAGACCCACGTCCACAGCCAGTCCTGGCACCGTTGGCAGGTCTCGGGGAGCTGCCTCTAGGCTCATGACATGGTTGCTCAGCTCCTCGAAACGTGGGCTTACCTGTGGGCCACCCGAGCGCCCTCCCAAGGCAGAAGCTTCTCACCTGAGAGAGGAGGAGAGCCAGAGTGTGTGCAAGTTGGAAGTCAGCCTCCTGCGGAGCCGGTTTCGGAGGTGACACACCATGACTTCTGCCGTCTTTCTTCTGTTAGAGGCGAGCCATTAGGTGGTGTCCACTCTTCCAGGAGGGCACCTCTGGACGGCATGGGCACCAGTTGGTGTGGGATCGTGGGGGGCGTCTTAGAGGCTGCTCACGAAACCACTTTTATTTTTTAAGATATTATTCATTTATGCGCACAAGAGCTGGGGTACAGGCCAGAGATGTGGGAGGGGGGTGAGAGGAGTCACCAGAGACAGAGCGGGGAGCAGGACAGGCAGATGAACTGAAACACACTGATGAGGGGAATAGCAGGGAGGAGGCAGGAGAGGTCTGCTGCGCCCTGGGGATCCCTCCCTGGCCGGGGATCGAACTCGCGCTGCTGTGCCGCGGATGCTTCATGGTGCGGCGCTCAACCCACTGCATCACCAGGGAGCCCCTCACGAGACCACTTTTTACAGCCAGTTCTTTGTTTCTTCTTACAGCCTAGAATGGGGCTAGACTGTCTTGTTGTATCCTCTGTGAGTCCACAGCCCCTACGAGGGCAAGATCATCTCTGGCTGACTCTGGGCTTTTCATTTCCATCCTTCCAAGCTCCCACTCAGTCTGGGCTGAGGCAGAGTGACTCGCCTGTGTCAGGACGCCAGAGTGCCCCCTCCAGAGACCTCTGCCCACACGCTTGCTGTGTGATGGCCTCTCCCGTAGCCTGCGAACAGCGAGGGTCTACTTACCCCTTGGGGCTAAGGAGAGAGAGTAAAGAAGGGCAAAAGATCTGGCTGCGTGGGGCTCATTCTAGTGGGGAAGAAGATAGATAAAAAAGCAAACAAATAAGCAAGCGATGCCATTCGGACTGCACTGAGTTCTGTAGAGGAGAGAAATAGGATGATATGATGGAAAACAGCAGGAAGACCTGCTTTTTAGGAAGGGTGCGAGTTTGCAGAAGACAACTAATAATGCATTGCTGTCATGGGCCAAACAAAATTGTCATCCTGTTCAAACCCATGATTGCCACGTCAGGAGTCGGGTCCTTGGAGTTGTGCAGTGCACTGCCCTGTGAACTGCTCACAGCGTCCCTGCAGGAGCTGTTTGACTCATCTCACCTGTCATTAAAGCAACTGATAATGCCTGCTCCTGGTGGAGAGGAGATTAGATCGCGCAGGTCCCCGCAGACCGTGTTATGGGATTTAAGCTCTGTGTCGAGTACAGACGGAGGCACTGGGCAGCGCGGAGCAGGGCTGCGTGAGTAAAGCACGCCTGTCTGAGCGGGCCTGACATCGGCGCTCAGCGATGAAAGGCCTGCCTCCACCGTCGCCACGGCAGGTTCGGGCGGCTGCCCCGTGCCGCCCTGGTCACTCATGGCTGGACGACGCGCTTCTGTTTTCGTCTTGGCCCTTTTCCTCCCTCACGTCTTTCCCGTCCTGCTCTCCCAGTTCTTTGCTCAGAGAGCAGTGCTAGCGGCTCTACCCGGCCAGCACTCCTGTCGTTTCCCGTGAGCTGTAGCACTCGTAGGGGTCTGGGGCGCCCCACTTTCCCTGGGCGGTTCCGAAGCGCTGCGTCCCTCCTGCCGCGTGCTGGCGCTGGAGCTAACTCCTGGGGAAGCCGGAGGATGGTCTCCCAGGAGGGAGTGATAATTCCCGTCTTCCCTGCTCGGAGACGCCACAAGTGGTCTCAGGTACAAAGCTGCCAGGTCAGCACAGCCCCCACGCTAAGCCGCTTATCGCTGCCGCACGGCCGGCCGCGCGGCATTAGCTTAAAGCTCGAAGGCACAGCGCCTGGACTGAGCCGGGAGATGGGAAATGACATCCTCTGAGAGGAGAGACGCTCTCCCTGGCGGGGAAGCAGCTTTCACGCCCCTGTCACTCCCGCCTGGCAGTGGGATTCAGCTGCCCAGGAGGAGGGTCGGGGGGGGTTCTCACCTGGGTCAGGTGAGGTGATGCGGGTGGCATCCCACGCTTCCCGGGGCAGATGGAGTCAAGGGCTCCGGATTCGTCTCCTTTCTCCCTGTACCCCATCTTCCGGCACAGCTTCTCTCTAACCCGCTTTCAGCGTGGCATGTTTGGGTCTGTTGGTCCCTGTCCCATGTGAGACGGCCATTCACGCAGGTGCCAGGTTTTCATTCAGATGCAGGAAGAGGCCAGAACCCACACTGCAGAGGAGTTACCAAAGGGCGCCTTTGCTCAGAACAGTCACTCCTTTGGGGTCCCGGACCCCATTCCATGTGTGTCTGTGGAGGGGGTTCCCCAGGCCAGCGAGCAGTTCTCAGGCATCATTACGGATCTGAGAACTCAGCTGATGCCCCACTGTCTCCCTAGAGGTAGCACCAGTCCCCGGGTCAGGGGTTCGCCCCCCAGACTGTCTCCTCCCCCCATTCCAGGTACAGCTCCCAAGCAGATGCCGGGCACCTGCTGAAGAGTGGGGGCTCCACTTCCTTGGATTGGGTTAAGTTGCTAAGACAATTCATAAAACTCAGGGCCCCTCTACTCACTCGCTCACCCCCTTAACACAGGGTATTTTTTTAAAGATTTATTTGTATATACAAGAACTGGGGTGCAGGCAAGAGGAGCGGGGGGTGAGAGGACTCACCAGAGACAGAGCGGGGAGCAGAACAGGCAGATGGACTGAAGCGCACTGCTGAGGGGAGCAGGGGGCGACGCAGGAGAGGTCTGCTGCGTCATGTGGGTCAGCTCCCTGGCCGGGGATCGAACTCGTGCTGCAGCGGCTGCGGATGCTTCACAGTGCGGAGCTTAACAGACTGCGCCACCAGGGAGGGCCCAGCACACGGGGTATTAAAGGCTCAGAATCAAAAGCCAGACAGAGAGATACATGGGGCGAGGTCCTGACCAAGGAGCCTTCCTCTCCTGGGGCGACTTGGCACCCCAGGCCATGCAGGAGCTCTGTGCTGGTCCTACCCAGAGGCACCTGAGCTGGGACCGTGGCGGAGGCACCGTGACAGAGGCCTGCTTGCCTCACTCACTGAACTTGGACGCCTGGAGGTCGGGTGGGGCGAAGTTCCAACCCTCCAGCCACATGCTGCACCCACCCCCTCCTCAAGGGACAGCCCCTCACCGACATGAACAGGGCACCTTTGTCACTCAGGCCACCGGAGAGTGTCCGCAGCACTGTGCTGGAACAGGACAAGCCGCATCTCATCCCTCACGATGCCCCTGGCGCCGGTCTGCAGGTCATGGTGGTGGCAAGTGCCTGTGGGGAGTCTCTGTTTGGGGCGCAGTGTGCCCAGCAGCCTGATGTTTAATGGCGGTAAAAGCCACAAAATTAACTGCTTTGGCATTCAGTGGCATTTAGTGCAGTCACATTGTACAACCATCACCTCTGTCTAGTTCCAGAACGTTCTCATCCCCCCCAGAAGAAACCCCAGACCCAGTGAAGATCCCTGGGGTCCCGCCCCCACCGCTTCCCTGGCAACTGCTGATCTACGCTCTGTGTCTGCCGACGCTTGAGAGCCTGAACCCCAGGACCGGGCCCCTGCCAGGGCTGGGCAGGCCCAGACTCCCTCCCACGGGCTCGACCCTGCCCGCCCGGGGATGGCCTGCGTAGGCGCTGGGCACGACCGCCGAGGCTGCCCGGAGAGGGCAGCGTCTGCCCGAACACCTGTCCCTCACTCTCCGGGCACTGCTGGTCACGTACAGATTTCTTCTAGCTTTTCGCGGAGCCCAGCACAGCTGTGAGCCGCTTGCACGCTGGCCCGGATCCCCGGCCACACCCGAGCAGGCTCTGCCAGCACCGCGGGGGCGCCCGCCGGCACAGGTGGGCATCAGGGCCTGTCCCGGGACACGAGGCCTCCGTGGGCGCTCACAGCAGCACGGGCTCAGGAATAAGATAGTCTCCCCCAGGGGGGCGTGGGCTGAACCCCGCTCCTGCTAAGACACGCTGTTCAAACCGGCTCGAAGGGCCAACAGGCGCCGCGCGGAGAGGCTGCCCCCCAGCGGCCCCCACGCGGAAGGAGCTGCGTGCGCGCGCTGGGCTGGCGCCTGGAGGGCGGAGGGTGCCGCGGGAGGGGCCAGAGGGTCAGCTCGGTGCTCCTCCCTCGTGACCTCGAGATCCTGCGCACCCCGGGGGCCTTCACTTCCTGGCGTTCCACCTGGGGCCCGGGCCTGGTCCACTTGCGGGTGACTGCGGGCAGGACCAAGACCCGTCCCCGTGCGCCCACCTTCCCTAGGGGACTGTCTTCCCTCGGGGGTGCGGGTTACTAAAGCACATCCAGGACGAGGGAGAGACAGGGAGAGGGAGAAGCTAAGTGCCTCAGGAACAGAGAGAGGGGGAGAGGAGACGGGAACACTCCAAGGGGAGAAGAACTACATCATACTTGGAAGGCCCCAAACCGGAGAGCCTGATTGTGGGCCTTTCCTTGCAGGGTCATGGAGGGGAGGAGAACATGGGGAAGGAAGCGTGAAAGGGAGCAAGGCACCCACACCCAGGGCAGAGGGGTCCCAGGCACTGCCCCCCACTTGTGCTGCAGAGCCTCCCCCCTTGCTGGACATTCCACAGGCAGAGCCCCAGCCCTCTGGCAGGAAGAAGAGAGAGGCCGTTCTCCCCCTCTCCATCAGGAACCACCCCACTGCCATATAATTTATTTATGGATTCATTCTCCTTCCCCAGATTTCCATAAACTCCTCCAAACCGATAGTGTATTCAGATGGAAATAAATGAGTTTAATTACTTAAAGTGAATTTGGAATTCAGGGGCGATCGCACGGCATTCTGCATGTGAGCCCAGCCACAGAAGGAAGTGTAAAATATTCAAGCCTTTGAAAGATGCAACCACTGGGCTTGGCAGACAGGCCGGGCGCCTCCCTTCCTGGACGCGCTCCCACGCAGCCTGGGGGACCCTGGCTCCTCTTCCTTCCCAGCTAGAGCTGGGGTCCAGCGGGGCTGGGGCGCCTGCTGGAGGTGGGGACAGTCCTGCCGGTTTGCTCTGCCCTTGCCTCTTCCCAGCAGACGCCCACCAGGCCTGGGACACTTTCCACATTAACCCTCCAGCCACTCGCTCTCGCAGCTGATGATTTTGCTCTGCATCCAGTGGTGCATTCCAGCTATCGGAAATCTGTAACCAGAGGAGAAATGACTGCTAATGTAGAGGTAATAGGGCAGTGTAGCCAAGGCTTCCAGAGAAGGAAAATTTACAATTTAAATTAGAAAAATAATAAACTCTAAATTAACAAGAAGGGAGCAAGGAGCAGCACGGTGGCTGTGTGCGTATGCGGCGGGGCGGGGCTTCCTCCCTGAACCTCCCCACGCGCAGGCCGCGAAGTCAGTGCAGACGGCTGGTGGGAGCCCAGCTTCCCTTCCAGTCGCACGTGCACATCCCACCCTCAGCCCTGAAGGTGCCACCTGCCCTGGTAGCCGCGCGTCCGTGTCAGCCCCCAAGGCGGTGCTCGCTGTCTTGAATGGAAATTCCAAGTCTGAGGGCACCTCTGTCCCTAGCTCACTCCTAGAACGTGTGCAGGAGCCCTCAAACCTGCCCACCTGTTGGCCTGTTTACCTGGTGCAGGTAAACCGCGTGACCTGCCCACTTGGGAATTAACTGGGAGCTCCAGGAACAAGGGTTCGGCATTACGCAGTATCTTGTTATTTCCCGCCAGATCGTTATCTTTCTTAATGCGGAAAGGTGAAAACTTGAGAACAGCACATCCTTCCCAGGGCGATGCCGTTTGACGTTTGACGTTCGATCTGCTGGTAACTGATCGAATGATGTTCCAGCAGGGCGGGTGCCCTCCGACTCTGCCGTCTCTGCTCACCAAACCCACATCATCTTTTGCCAGGAATCTGATCCCCAAAAGGCACACGGGTGGTGCAGTGGATGAGAGTCAGGGGCGGGCCGAGGACACCTGGAGGTCTTTGACCATGGCAGACTGCCACCTCCCTGGGATCAGGGGAAGGGGCGGTGGATTTCGGGATGTTACAGCGATGTTTGCTCACACAACAATCGTCCTACTCCAAAGTGTCTGAACTTCATTTTACAAGGGAAAGTTGGGTTCTACTTTATTTCTGATTTACCTTGGCTAAATCACTTCAAACCCATGACTGTTTTTACTTTTGCAATATTTGTGCCCATGGTTTACAAATTGGGTTCTTGTCCATATGTTTGGAGTCTGCAAAAATTTTCCATCCATGTTGTGAATTCATGAGAATTGTTTTCCCTCTAAAGAGAGTCCATACATTATTTAAATCTGAAAGACGTTAAGCTAAATGGTGATCTTATATTTAACAGCAATAAAGAAAACCATTACCAAGTGATTGCTTATTTTATCAATTCCCAGAGCAACCTCTTAGGTTAGCTGTATTCAGTAGCCCCACTGTGCAGAGAAGGGATAGAGGTTTATACACCCTAAGTAGGTGGTAATGACATCGAGCCGAGAACCCCACTGCCCGAGTCGCAGGCAGCAAGTATCGTGACACTGGCATTTCACAAGAAGAAAGGCTTTACTTAAAGTCGACTGGCAAGCAGTCAGCAGTCAAAAGTCTTATTTTTTTAAAAAGCTTGATTTATTTGCGCATACAAGAGCTGGGGTACAGGCCAGAGGTGTGGGGACAGGGGGTGGTGAGAGGATTCACCAGAGACAGAGTGGGGAGCAGAACAGGAAGATGGACTGAAACACACTGCTGAGGGGAGCAGCGGGGAGGCAGGAGAGGTCTGCTGTGCCATGTGGGTCAGCTCCCTGGCTGGGGATTGAACTCACGCTGCAGTGGCTGTGGATGCTTCATAGTACTGTGCCTTAACCCCTTGCGCCACCAGGGAGGCCCCACGTGTCTTTCCACCCAGGTACGGGAAGAGGTTTATATCTATTCTGGGGGAGAGTGGTCTAGAACAGGAGAATTAGATTTTATTGGCTAAGGAGCAGGCTAAGGGTAAAGGAGCGTAGACTTGATGACATCCACCGGACAGCTACGGGTCAGCCCCTAAGGGCGAGGTCCTTTTCCAGTGATTGGCTCTTCCTGGTCAATGGGCCTTTGCTTCTGAATGTGGTCTGAGCGGTTCTTTTTCTGGTCTTTCTGGTTTCGTGTCTGTGATCTCGTGGTTCTGGCTGTGTAACTCAGAGGCAGACATCAGCTGTGCTGCTTCTGTGGACGCAAACTCAGGAGCTAGTTAGCCACGCCCAGCTGTTCCTGCTGAGGGGGTGGCCAGTTTTTCGTAAGTCTGTCAGTATCTACACCGTCACTCACCATCCAAACTCATCACCAAACTGGCCTCCCCACATTTGTTTCCTTCATCCTCTTTATTTTGCGCGATCCATGTAAAAGCTTGAGTTTTGCTATATGTTTTATATCCTATTTCTATTAGTCACTGGATACATTCTTATATGGATTTAGTTTTATTGGATATTTACTTAAATTGGAAACTTACCACTTCCCTCAAAATACAGTGAGAACAAAGCCATGTCACTAAGTTCTACACAGACCCTCAAGGCCTACAAGAGGGAGACTAGTTAAAATGGGATAGAAGAAAGTGCTAGGCGTTAAACATACGCCTGAAGCAACTGAGACCTGTTGCTTGGTGAGTTCCACAATGTTGACTAAAGCTTTAAAACCAAGTGGTTTTCTGGCACCGGCCACTTTGACACCACCTGAGTGATCTAGGTGTTGTGTTTCGGCGTCTCTGGTGGCAGCTGCCCTTTCCTGCCTCCTCTGTGTCCCCAGGCCCTCTCGCTTGCACGCCTGCACACACGCTGAAGGAGGCCGGTGTTCTCATCCCAGGGCTAGTTTGCCCCGGCCAGTCAGACAGTGCCCTTCTTGGCTGCTCCCGTCCTCACGCCGGGGGCCGCCATTTTGTCTCCACAATGGTCTGACCAGCTCCTTCCACCCTGGTTTTGGAAGGTTAGAAATCTTTTGTTTTTCCTCCTTTTCAATTACAAAAGCCTGTTTGAACAGCCTCTGTGACAGCCCGTGTTCAAACAAGCTTTTGTAATTGAAAACAGAGCTTGCAACGTGGCTGCAGGGATGCCTGCCTCAAAGGGAGGGAATGCAGTGCATGCTGTGAGCTGGTCCCTGAAGCCACTTTCAAAGTGTTTAAAGCTTCCTTCCAATTAAAAAAAAGGGGAGGGGAGAGGGAAATGGTGTTTAAGCATGCAGTCCAAGCCGCGGGCTTGGGTGACTGAACCGGGTATTCTGGCCCAGCCGTTGCTTTGGGCAGACACTGGCCTTCGTGGGGAGGAGCGGGGGAGTGGGCGCTGCTTCCTGGCCCCTCTGCCCCTCTGGTCGTATTCTGGGGGGTCTCTGAGGCTGACCTCACAGGTCCCCCTAGCATGTCAAGTTCACACTCAAGTTCATGTGTAATCCCCTATCCCCCCACCCCATTTTTCTAAGCATTATAATTATAGTGGGTAAGAGAAATCGTTCTTAAAGGAGACTCCCATTCAAATTCTAGCTGCATGACCTTGCACAATCATTTAACCTCCATGTGACTCAATTTTCTTTTTTTAAAAAAAGATTTATTAATGCACACTAGAGCTGGGGTGCAGGCCAGAGGTGCAGGGGTGAGAGGACTCCCCAGAGACAGAGCGGGGACCAGAACAGGCAGATCCACAGCAACGCACTGCTGAGGGGAACAGCAAGGAGGCAGGAGTGGTCTGCTGTGCCCCGTGGGTCAGCTCCCTGGCTGGGAATCGAACTCGGGCTGCAGTGGCTGCAGATGCTTCATCGTGCTGTGACTTAGCCCCATGCACCACCAGGGAGGCCCTGGGACTCAATTTTGTCACCTTAGAATTTGTCTTAGAAGAGTCTTTTAAAGGTTGGAGGAGGTAATCTATTTTTTTATCTTTCCTCACATTACAGGATCAAGGCTGTCTGTGATAATGCTTAGTTATTCTTACAATTAACATTAATAATAGTATTAATGGTAATATGATAATGAAGTGAAGTGAACATCCTTGCGTTGGTTAAGACTGTAGATTTCTGTTTCAGGTGGTATGACTTATCTTCCCTGAATATCCGTTTTTATCACAGATTAGAAACGACAGTAGATGCACACAGCCCTAGCACATCCACACCCACAGCTAGCACTGACCAGAGCTGGACCATGGGGCCAGCAAGAGTAGGAAAATGGGGGGCTAACGGAGGCCAGTGCACGGTCTTCTGAGAGCCAAGACAAGAACAAAGTTAACTCTTAATGAGGGATCGAGGGGGTGACACTTTCAGAACAGGGCGCTGCTGAGTTGAGCACCGCATAGGTATGCAGAGCAGGAGAAATACACCAGGCGACAGGAGCGTGTTGGGGCACAAAGGAGATCATTTTCTATTCGTCCAGCTTTCCTAGGCTGGAAAATGATCAAATAAGCAACATACCGCCGGGCAGGAGAAAGAGACACCCAGAAGGCCGGCAATGGCCGGAACCCAGAAGGCCGGCAATGGCAGGGACCCTCCTGTCTACCCAGGACAGACCCAGCACGGCTGGGCAGTTCCCCCAGGTGGCTCTAGACACCTCAGCAGTTAGCCAAGATGAGGGCGAAGGAAAGGGAAATTCAGGTAGGAGCTTTATTAGGGAAAACAAAGCTGCTTCTTCCTTCTCCCCCAAATTGAGATAACAGGACTAGGTCTTCCAAGAATAGACCTTAAAAGAAAAGCGCAGATGTCAACATTAGCTGCAGACCCCGCCCAGCCGTCAGGCCGCTCTCTGAAACCAAGTTTGCCAGACACACTTAGGAGCAGCAGATTTTCACTTCCCTACAAATCCGAGTGAAGATGAAAGGCCCAGGGAGGACTCACATTACTGTGACCAGAGAATGGCAGGGGTGGGGCTGCACTGAAATGCGAGGACAGAAGAATGCATGGGGCTGGCTACAGGAGTGTCTCCATTAGTGTGCTGATTGAGAGGGACGGAAACGCTACAGTAAACAGCTTAGAAGAAAGAAGGATGGACGGACGGATGGATGGACCTACAAAGGAGTGAAAGAGAAACAAACTGTCCAAGGGTAGATTAACTTCAAGCTTAGCAGAATCAAAAGGCCTTAGTAATGTAATTAGGCCCATTTCTCTCTGTTCTTCATTATTAGGGTCCCCCGGTGACCCCTCGGTTCTATGCATATATGAATTGCTTCACGCCTTGGTGAACATTTCTTAAAAACTCCAATTCTGGCACTTTTGCCAGCCTCCCTTGGGTCAGCTTGAGTGATTTAACCATCCAGCCACTGAGGTCAAGGGGAGGGGCTTTGAGCTGCCCTAACAGGCATCTTTTGGGAAAGAGCTGCAGATGGGGTTCTTATGTGAACCCCACAAGCTTCCAGTGGGAGAATAGTTTGCCAGGAGAGCTGAATTGTTAGTGTGCGATCAAGGGGCATCTGGGACCTCGTCTTGTTAAGGGGTGCACACTCTGGGAGGGGGTCTGCTGTCTGCATGCACACAGGCAAAGGAAGAAGATGCTTCTTCAAAGGTTTTTAATAGAATTGGTGTGCATAGAGTGAGCAGAAGAAAGGATTTCAAAGAATAGAATTGGTGTGCAGAGAGAGAGAGGGAGAGTGAGAGAGTAAGAAGAAAATAAGATTTCAAATAACAGCAAATTGAGAATCACCCGTCTCCTCATGGGGAAATGCCCAGCCAAACAGGCTGGGTGAGAAGTGGGGCTGCTGAGGCCCAGAAGTTTGACATGTCTAAGGTACCTCTGGCAAGGAACTCCACGAGAAGGGGTTAGGCAGAGAGCGAGGACAGAGGAGGGGAAGTGCAAAATACACCGCATACTCCAACAGGAGGCCACGATAATGGCCGTCCTTTGTCTTCGTCAAGGATCAAGAGCGACCTTCCCGCATCTCTCTCGCCCACGTGTCTCTTTTCCTAGTCTCTCCTCCAAGTCTCTCCTCCCAGCAGCACCAGGACGCAAGTCAGGGCTGGAAAATCTGGAGGGGCAGGTCTGCCTGCCTTGGAGCTTCTAGATCCACCTGGCCGCTCATCTCCACCCCTCGTTCCCAGGAAGTTTGGTTCACGGCACGTGAGGACTTGTAACCCAAGGGGGCTACTTGTAAGCGAGTGCGTGAAACGTGGTGCCTTCCTGCACAGAGTGCGTCTGCAGCCAAACCAGAGGTGGAGAATGGTTTCCAGGCAGCAAACCAGCACGTGACCTCCATCCTGACTTCTATGCAGAAACCTACGAGGGAAGGCTTGTGAACTTTGGAGCAGTTGAGTCTGAAAGAGAGATCAAAGACCCAAGGTTGGTTAGAGGTCATTCTTATGATCGTAGTAGAAGCTTCTAGAACCAGGTGGAGGTAGATCCAAGTTTTGTCGGAGCTAGAGCTTGGACAGCTTGGTGCCTCTCTTTGGGGGAGCTAGTCTTCCAAAACGGCCCGCTGAGGCTTCCTGCCCCAGGCACAGGCCCTGCCCACGCCTTGGGACTCTGGTGCGAGGGCTTTCTCGTCCTGGTCCCCTGGCATGTGGCCCAGCTGGCCTTCAGCTGGAAGAGGGAGTGACCTCATCACAAGGCCATTGGTAGCAGAGTGTCTTTGCCAGTTGGTTGGAAAAAAAAAAATGATTAAAGAGGACATCAGGGACATCCCTGGGGGGGCGCAGCGGGTTGAGCGCTGCACTGTGGGGCTTCTGCAGCCACTGCAGCGCGAGTTTGATACCTGACCAGGGAGGGGACCCACAGGGTGCAGCAGACCTCTCCTGCCTCTCCCGCTGCTCCCCTCAGCAGTGTGTTTCAGTCCATCTGCCTGTTCTGCTCCCCACTGTGTGGTGACTCCTCTCACCCTCCACACCCCTGGCCTCTACCCCAGCTCTTGTGTGCATAAATAAACAGAATTTTTTTTTTTTTTAAAAAGGGCATCAGAGACTCAGAGAGGCAGGTGCAAGAGACCTGCCCTGCAGGGCTGTGGGCCAATGACTGGGTCGTGTTTTAAGCCTCTAAGTGCACGGTACTTCATGTGCAGAACAGAAGTATATACTTTTAGGTAAAAGAGACAACATTATGACTCCAAAATTAGGCCCAAGGCCCATCCTCTCATGTCCTGAAGTCCATGGGAACTCACCGCTGGATCGAGGTGGTGGACACATTTGCTGGAGACGCTCAGAGCTGGACCACGCCCGTCCCTTTCCTGGGCCCTGGGGGACTCGGCTCTCCGAGAGGCTCTTTGGCCCAAACCCTCCCCACCCCCGCAGCAGTGTGCTCCGGGCACCTGCCCAGCCCTCAGGTCCATTTCGCTTCCTGGTGAAGGGAAAAAAATGTAAAGCTCTCAAAATTATTAGGTAATGATATCACTTTAAAAAGCGACACAATATTTTAACAGCATGACGCCACTTAGCTGCGGTTTAATAAAATGTAGAAAGCTCGAACAGGGGAAGCAGTGGCGGCGTTCGGTGGGGGCAGACAAACAGCTCTCGAAACTCACATCGGGAAAATTACTTTTTCTTCAAATGGAAACTTTTCAATTGCTTTCAAATAGCTGGAGCTGATAGAAATAATTTCCTTAGCACGTTTGCATATGCCGCCCGTGTCTTCTCCGCACGGCGCCGGGAGCTTCATTAATAAAGATTGTTGCGAGCTCTGATGTTGCCAGGCTCTCGTTATTTAGAAAAGGCAGCAAAGCAAGTCGAGGGGAGTCAATTGATTACTAAATGCAATTCCTGTTTGGTGTCCCCGCGGCACGCAGACGCCCGTGGGAGCGAGCATGCCGCGTTCGCTCAGAGCGCTGCCCCGGAGGGAGGCCGAGGGGGCCGGGGCTCAGCCCATTCGCAGGCGTCTGTGGCGCCGCAGGGCCTGTGGTGTCCAGCCCGCGCGCAGGGCCAAACGGGGGCGGCTTCGCGGAGTCCCCTGGAAGCCCAGGACCGCGAGCGCCTGGACCCACGCAATGCCCCTGGCGGCGCTTTGCCCTGGCGCGTGGACGGGGCCTCCCGGGACCCCCTGCCCGGGACATGCCACCCGTGCCTCATGGTGGATGGAGAGTGCGAGACTCGGTGTCTCCTGGAACGAGGTCTGGGGGCCCGGTGGCCCAGCGGCTTGCCAGGAAGTCCAGCCAGGAAGCCAGATCTGTCCAGCCTGCTGGAGCGGGTGGCCCTGCGCCTGTCCAGCCCCCGCCCCCAGCGCCGCGCAGGGCCTGGAGACCGCCCAGCGGTGGCGGGCCTGCCGGGGGAAGTCCGTGCTCCCGCCAGAGGGAGATGAGCTTTGCTGGGGCCGCAGTCAGATGGGCTGGCGGGGCTGGGCCTGGGCTGAGCTGGCACTGGGCTTTGGGCGGCTGGGGCTGGCTCGCCCTCAGGGAGGGTGTGGAGGAGCAAGGGATCAGGCCTTTGAATCTCGATTCTGCCCCTGCCCTGCCAAGGCCACCCCAGCCTTTGCTGCGGGGGAACATCCCCATTCCCTGTGTCTGTGGGGTCCTCCTCGCGCGGTGAGAGTCGGAGGGGGGCTGACTGAGGGCCTGCGTGAGGCCCCCCCACACCAGCCAGCAGACAGAAGGGCCAGGCGCGCCTTCCTCTGAGGTAGGCCGGCCAGCACAGCGTCCAGACAGAGAAGGGCCTGGGGTCAGAGGCGAGCATTCCCGAGGCCCCTGGACAGTGGACGCGGGCCGCGCGCGCACAGCCAATGGCCCGAGCGCAGTCTGCTCAGGGGAGGTGACGGGCGCCGGCCTGCCGGGCAGGTACCCTGTGGCCGCAACGCTGGCGCCGTCCGTGTCGTCACAGGGGAGGAGCCGGACGGAGCCCAGAGCCTCGGCTCCCACAGCTCCCACGGGGCCTCCAGTGTGTGGCCCGCGCAGGGGGCAGCCACTGGAGGAAGCACTCCCCGGGGCCTCTTACCGGCCCGGCAGACGCCCCTCGTCAGGCACCTCGGGTGTGAAGGTTTGACTCCATAGCAGAGAACAGACACCACGATTTTAGTACTTCTCGAACGTTTCTAACTCTCAAATTCCCTGAGGCCCAGTGGGAGCTGGTAACACCCCGCAGAGGGTGGTCTGGGTCCCCAGTCCAATAGGGGGGGTGAGGCCGGCTCCTCTGCTGTTCCGGTTCAAGGTGGGCACCTGCAGGGCCCGGCCGTCAGTCCTGGAGACCAGCTTTGCAGGGCCCCGGGCGGGAGCCGGTGATGGCACCTGGGGCGGGTGGTCTGAGCCCCTCCCCAGAGGCTGAGAAGAGGGCGGGGGCAGGCACCCAGGCGGGGAGAACAAGGCGGAGGGCTGCGTGGGGTCCCTGCAACTGGGGGCCGGCGAGGCCAGTGCCGAGGGCGGTGCGCATGCGCCCTTACAAACAGGTGCCGCCCTCGGCGTTTCGAGACGCTTTCGACGCTGCTTTCGCCTTCTCCCTTCCCCATCACACATTCCCTGCCGTCCTGGGAGCTGGGATTTCTGACCTCGTTTTCCTCTCCGTTGCTGAGCGGTTTCTCCAGGTGCGGGGTGCACCTGCTCACCGCATCCTTCTCGAAGGCAGTGGGAGCCTAAGTTGCTTTTAAATCTTGCTACAAGTGCCGTGGTGACCGTGCCCGCCACCCCGCAAGGGAGTGCACGCGATGAGGACAGCGAGCGGCTCTGCGCATCGTGGCTCGGGCGGAATCTGCAGAGGCGTCTCCAGAGCCTGGACTGAGCGCGCTTTGGGCCCTGAGGACACGCTCGTGCCTCGTCACGGCTGGACGCTCTGCGGAGAGCTGGGCAGGTGGAGCAGGGTGATGGGGCTCGGGAGGGCGGCTCAGCGGGAAGAGGCTCTCGGAGGCACCATGGAGGGAGGAGGAGGCGCTTGTCGCTCCAAGGCAAATGGACCCCACAAAGCTGGCCTTCGCGCCGACAGGCCCTGAGCGGCTGGTGTGGGCACGGCCGGCCGCACCCCAGCGCGGCTGCTGGGTTTCAGGGTGTGGACTCAGCATCAAGAGTCTGCAGCCCCGGGTCGGGCCCGGGGAGGTCCTGCTGAGGGAGGTGCCAGACGCATCGCTGCTTTCTCCTGCGTGAGGGGAGCTGACAGCAGAGCGGAAAGCAGGCCGCATGGTAGCCGAGGCAGAGCTGGGGAGGGGTCTCGTTCCGAGCTGTACAAAGCGGCGTCTGTTTTTATTTCCTCCAACTGTGTGTTCCTGGCTCATCCAGTGTCGGTGTGAGCAGCGGCAGTGACCCTTCCGTGCCGTGCGCCTGCGTCTCGGTCTCGGCCCCTGGAGCCTGGGTTCTCCCTGCCACAGAGCGGCGGGCAGGGGTGAGCGGCCCGCAGGGCCCAGGCTTCCCGGAAGCACTGTTAAAAACACAGGGGCCCCGCCTGGGCCCTGGGGGGTGCTGCAGCAGGCCTGCGCTGGGGGCGGGCATCTTCGCTTTGCTTTCCTCTGGCTTGCTTTCGACAAGCCCTGCAGAGGTTCGCACTGAGCAGTTTGGGGGAAGACAGCAGCGGCAGTTCCAGACCTGGCTGCACAGTCTCCGACTGGCTAAATGACAGCGCCAGGGACCTGGCTCCTGCCCCAGAGGCTGGTGAGCTGGTCAGGGGCTAGGTGTCCTTGAGGAGCAGCTCAGGTGATTGTGTCCTGCAGGTGAGACCAGGCGCCCTGAGCGGGGATTCTTCCCTGGGGTGGTGACTTTGCCCCTAGACGGGATCCCTAGCTAAAATGCAGGACGCCCAGTGAAGGGTGAATTCCAGGTGGCAAATTTTTAGTTCCATGTGGCCTGAAGACTGCATACTCACATGGAAATCATTCGTCACCTGCCTGAATTTGACTTTTAACTAGGCAAATCGTTATTTTCATTTGCCCCACCTGGCGGCCATGCCTGCGATGGGTGACTGCAGTAGCCTGGAGACATCTTTGCTTGTCACATGGAGAGGGGATGCTACTGGCTCCGGTGGGTGCAGATGTGGAAGCTGCTCCCTCTCCTGGCCCGCACAGTACACCCCTAAAGGTCAGCCGCACCCGGGCTGAGAGACTGGGCAGCCCCTTGTACTTTAGCGCCTCTGGTGGAGCAGCGCGGTACTGCACTGGCGGAGGCAAGGCCTCTCTTGGCTGTGACAGGCACCTTACCCCCTTCCCTGGCTGGACCCACATCAGGCGAGAGCGCATGGCCCCACCCGTGGAGCAGAGTTCGGCCTCACTGTTCGGACCAGGTGTGGGCGAGGACTAGCCTGTGCGGACAGGTGAGGCCCTGCTCCTGGCTCAGCACCACCGCCAGACGCTGCTGGGAGAGAAGCATTTAACCCAGCAGAAAATGATCTCGGGCAAGGTACAGGGAGATTTTTCACCCTAATTTCATGGATGCTTGTGGTGCCCTTGTGCCACGTCTTGCATCCTCCATTATTAAAGCAGTTCTTAGTTAAAGTGGTTTATGACTTGCCAAGGTTCCTGGCCAGGGAGGGTCCCCGCTGTGGCCCTCGGCCGAGAGTTTCTGCTCTGAGAGTGGTAATGGGACTCGGGAGCTGGCAGAGCAGCGGAAACACCCCTAAGCTCTTGGCAAGCCCCCGCGGAGGACGCCGCGGCTGTCATCCATCCCAGCCTCTCCAGAGCCGGTCCAAGTGTAGAGGTGGAGTTTTAAGTGCTTCCTGCCTCCCCTTCCTGCAGCCACTCCATGTCTTAGCCAAGGCTTCCAGAGACTGGGGGTTGAGGGGTGGGAATTCCTCAGACAGAAGGGTAGCCGAGCAGCCTGAACATTTAAGGAAGCGCTCGCTGTTTCTAAACAAATGGCCCCATGTGGTCAGTGGGTTTTTGAAGAACAAACTCAAAAATGAATTTCGAATTTGAAAATGAAACAGCAACTTAAGAACGCGAGTCTTTCTCCAGGGCCTGAGAACTGCCTTCGCATTGGGGGTTAGGGCTCAGCACAGGAACGGGGGGGCACTGATATCCAGCCCATAGCACCTCCTTCCTTTTATCTAGCACAGAGGATGGCAGGGATGTTTTCCATCCTCAGGGAATAAGAGGAATATTTTTAAAAGTTCAAAAACAGTTTGTTTAAACGTACAGTGAAGGGGAAAGTACCACACAGTTAACTAAAGCAAAAGTGTAATTGAGTCGAGATTGAACTTGAAGGATGCGTGAGGAATGGCAAAATTCTCTCAAAAGCAGCAGAGGCACGCAGATGCCACAGGAGTGGTCAGAGGGCTATTGTCCTGGTACTTCTCTGGCTCCATCCGACCAACAAGGCTCTAGGATGAGAGATCCAGCACTCGCTCAACCTGTTTCTGCTCTTTCACTGAGTTCCAGCCCCTTTTCACTAAGCTTGTCCACGCCCAGTGGAAGCAGGTGGCCCAAACCTGTTGAATTTCATTTTCCTACCTGCCCATTCCTTTGCTGTTTCCCATTCTCCTCTCTTCCCCCAAATGATCACATCAAAAGTAGCAAATACACAGCTGTGATGATGTCATCTTTAAACAGAATCCCCAAATGCAGCTGCAACCCCATTTGCAATTAAACTGTGCATCGGTCCACCCTTATTCTCCCTTGACTATTTTAGGGCTAATCCAAGATGCATGCTTTCATAGACCAGCCATATCATAGAAGCTTCTAACTCCTCCTGAAAAATCTGGGGAGTCAAGAAGCGCCCTGTTTTCCCTGAGCAAGTATCCAGCCTCCCAGGGCTCCAGCCCGCACCCTCCACTGTCCTGTCCCGGTCCTCAATGCCCACGTGTTGACAAGCCAAGATACTTCGATTTCATCAGGCCCTTTTATGCGGAGGCGAAGCCAAGAATCTCTCCTTTGCAACAGCCAGCATTTCCCGGAACGTGGCGGTCAATGGAGTTGATAGACTTGATAAAGTGTTGCCCATAAGCCTGCTGCCCAGGACGTGAAGCGGGAATTGTGGTTAAGCTCCCATCCGAGGTGGCCAGAAGCCAGGAAGCTGCGAAAGCCCCTCTTGGCACGCTTTCTCCTTTTGCAAGCCAGGCTGGTCTTGGAGGAGGGTGGGGAAGCCTGAGAAATGTATTTTCCAAGAAGCTTTTCTAATTCCCACTCCTCAACCTTCTGACAAAAGTGGTCCCCCCTTCTTATCCGTGCTCTAGTCCCATAAATCTTGTGTCTTCTGTTTGAACACATTATATTCTACTTTATTTGACATCTCAATAAAACTCGCACCAGGGCCTCGCTGGTGGTGCAGCAGGTTGGGCGCTGCACTGTGAAGCATCCATGTCACAGCAGTGCAAGTTCCATCCCTGGTCAGGGAGGGGACCCCCAGGGCGCAGCAGACCTCTCCTGCCTCCCAATGCTCCCCTCAGCAGTGTGTTTCAGTCCATCTGCCTGTTCTGCTCCCCGCTCTGTCTCTGGTGCATCCTCTCACCTCCCACGACTCTGGCCTGTGCCCCAGTTCTTGTGTGCATAAATAAATAAATCTTTTAAAATAAATAAATTAATAAAACTCACATCAAAAAGCCGGCACATTCTTTCACACTAGCATTGCATTTAGTCATCTGGTAGTTGGTACTGTCTACTAACCCTCCATGTTCAGCCCTCACTGAGGCTGAGGTTGTGACTTAGGCTTCTCGAGTTACCCAGTGACAGAGGCAGAGCCCAGCCTCAGGGGGTGGCACACAGATCCTTAACTCCTACTTGAAACTATGTTTATTTGCCTGGTTCGCTAACCCCACCTAGATTCAGCTGCTTCTGGTATAAACTTCAATTAGCAGTAACTTAAATTAGGCAAACATGTATCTTGTGCTCATGTAAAAAAGGTCCAGAGCCGGCAGTCCTGGCTTAGCTCTACAAATGTGCTGGGGACTCAGCTCTCTGTTTTAAAATCCCTTGTGTGAAGTTCTAGTCCTCACGCTACAAAATAGCCTCTGGAGATCCAGCCATCAAGTCCATGTTCCAGGCAGAAAGAGGAATAAAGGAGCAAAGAAGGATGCACCCCTTCCCTTTTAGAAGACTTCCCAGCGGTCCCCCATCATGCTTCCACTCATATGTCATTGACCGAGACTTAGTCACTCCACGCTTTACCCAAATCTTCGGTGAGTACACCCCAATAAGGCCGAGCTATTACAATGGTCTCCTAGGTTGCCTCCCTGACATGTCTCTTTTTGTGCTACTTTTTATCCTGAACCGCTGCTGGGACAATTTTCTTTGAACAATGCTTTGTCATCCCAGCCCTGATCCAAAGCCTTCCACGAATCCTCTTTATCTATGAGATTAAGTCTAAATTCCATTTCCTGCCAAGAACGCCTATTCACTCTCCCTTTCTGTGGCATTTATATCCCCATGTCCTTTCTTCCTTTCTTCTGTTTGCTTCACCCCCTCTGCTAGAACATCTTCACCCCTTTGTCTGCAATTCCCTGTAATACCCTTGCCAACCCCACACGGCCTCCCCTCCTTTACTCGCCACCGAACAAGCGTTGCCCGTGCCTCTATAAAGCACTCGGGACAGTGGTTGATTGAGAAGAGAGGCGGCTGCTATTTCTAAGAGCAATTCTACTGACAGTGGTAATAACGCGTATGTCATTTTCCCCTTAGTCCCCAGACTAGGAGTTGCATCATTTCTTTCTCGGTATTCCAGAATCTAAGAATTGAGGCGGGAGGGACTTTATTGATAATGCTGCTGCGCATGTTCCTTGGGATGAAGGAAACTTCTTATCTGCTGGCGCTCACCTCTGGGAACTGTCTGGTTCAGGAGCTCTGGGATGCGTGGGGAGCGATCGCTTCCACCCTGGTCCTGAATTTAGGAAGCGTTCGCGGAACAAGAAACAATGATACTTCACTCGTCTACGATTGTGCTGTTTGGGTCACTGCCGTATACACCAGTTCCTATTTCACCATGTGTGTTTTTTTAAAGATTTATTTATTTATACACACAAGAGCTGGGGTACAGGCCAAAAGCAAAGGGTGAGAGGATTCACCAGACACAGAACAGGGAGTAGAACAGGCAGATGGACTGAAGCACACTGCTGAGGGGAGCAGCGGGCGAGGCAGGAGAGGTCTGCTGCGCCCTGTGGGTCCCCTCCCTGGCCGGGGATCTAACTCGTGCTGCAGCGGCTGCGGATGCTTCATAGTGTGGTGTTTAACCCCTTGCACACCAGGGAGGCCCTCTCCATGTGTTTTTGCTTTCTGAGATTTCGTTGTTCACATTTTGTGTATGTCGGGAAGAGCACAGGCATCGACCCTGAGTAATCAAAGGATTTCTGCCGTGACCACACATGAACGGCATGAAGGGCCGGGCAGTAAGTATGTGTGGCTTCGCAGGTCAGTTGGTTCGTGCAGCGACTACTCAGCTGTGCCACGTCACACGGGAGCACCAAAGACAGCCATGGATGAGCAGCGGCCTGCGTCCCGCGAGCGACCGCATGGCCAGCGGCGGCAGGGCCGGGCCGGGCTGGGGGTGACCCGGTTTGGTGTAAGAGAGGCAGCCAGCAGGGTCGCCCCTTCAGTGTCGAGACTGGAGACGACTCGAGTTGGAACTGCAGCCTCTTTGGGGAGGAGGGAGTCGTGGTTAGGCGGCGCGCAGCTGTGCTCAACCGGCGTCTGGAAGTTTGTTTACTAACCCATAAAATTGAACATGCCGCAGCCTATGCCTGGTTCTCCCTCAGACGTGCACGTGATGTGATGCTAACTTGGCTTTAAGTGCCAAGTGCGACCTGCCCGCAGACCTGATGCATCCCCGGCCCGCTGACCAGATGAGATGGTCCAGGCTCGCTGTAAATATTTGAACCCGGGATTGGTCTCGTAGTTTCTCCCTGAAGCCCCAGTGTCTTTTAGTGAGGAGCGGTGTACTCTAAGCGCGAGGGGTGGTCCTCGTTACCGAGTTTGGGTTGTTTACGGAAATGCACACCAGAGGTGAGGGTGAAAAGCCTGGTGGGTTCCTTCTTATACTTCTGCTTCAAATTCTGCACTAGACAGACTTTAATGAATCTCTTCCCCATTACAGTTCTTCCACATCAAGAATTGTGGTCATAACGGACCCAGAAAATAATATAGGGAGGATATTTTGAAGTTATTTAAATTTTCCCATAAAACATTGCATAAAATTTTCCCATAAAACATCGCAAAATTATTACTACCTCCATCAGTTTTGATCTCTGAAAGCAGGATTCCTAAGGTCTGGCATCTGCTCTCTGTTGTTCCTTATTTTCATGGTTGTGCTGAGTCCCCAGATAGTCTTTGTATATGACAACTTTGCCCTTTCAGCCCTCAATCTAAGTTCTACAGTAATTACAGTGCTCACCACCACCTATGTCAACCTCTGTCTGGAGTTTCTGACTCTCTGAAATTCTCACTCTCTGATTCCTCAGGGAGGAGTCTGAAGTACCCCTAAGTGATTGCATATTGCTTGTAGTTTGCCTGTCCTCTCCCTATATGAAGGGATATGGTATATGGTGTTTTGGATATACAATATCTAGCTCATATTCTTTAAGTCTACTAAATATTATTCTATTTCTCCTGATCTAAAATAATTGTCAAACTGCATGAAAATGGCCTGTTTTCCTTTTCCTTACAGTTTGTGTTCTATCTATAGAGAGGACCAAAAGGATTACTTCTTCCTTTTTCTTTAACGCCTAGTAATGTTACTAGAATGTGTGTTGCTATTGGTTGTCCTAAACAGTATTTTCAAGTACATTATTCTCTTAATAGATGGATTCAGTTTTTCATTTTAGGGATGTTTCCTTAAAATAGAAATTGTAGTATTTCTTCTTTTCTCTTGCTTACTTTTCTTTTGGGCGACTCCATTATGCACGTGTTGGGTCTTCTTTGCCTGTCTTTTTTTTTTTTTTTAAAGATTTATTTATTTATGCATACAAGAGCTGGGGTACAGGCCAGAGGTGTGGGGGGTGAGAGGATTCACCACAGAGAGCAG
>JAGFMF010011768.1:420495-480328 GCA_019455555.1 Galemys pyrenaicus
TCCCCTCCCTGGCCGGCAGCAGGGATCGAACTCGTGCTGCAGTGGCTGTGGTTTGCTTCATAATGTGTTGCTTAACCCACTGCGCCACCAGGGAGGCCCCTGTTTTTCCTTTTATCTCTTTATCTCTCTTCTTATCAGCTTTATTTACATACCATGAAATTTACCCATTATGATTATTTTATCTATATTTTTCTTCTTTTCTCTTTATTTCTCCTGAAGCATTATCTTCATTTTTATTTGCCTTCTGTATTTTTCTGATTTATTCTTATTACTAAAATGATTTTTTTCTTTTATTTATCACTCTAGAATTCTGTCACCTCATTTCTAAACTTTTCTGATGTTGATTTATGTTGTTTTCCTTATCTTGTATCACTTGCTTAACTTATTTTGGCTTGTTTTGCTATAGCTTGTCGCAATATCAAGTTTCATTTTGACAACATCTATCTGGCATGTTCTTACTACCTATCCATCTATCCAGGATCTCTATCTGCTCCTTACCCTATCATTTCTTCTTGTAATAAATTTGTACATGATATGCCTGTGATCCTTTCCTGTTGTTCATCCTTTGTAAGATTATATTTCATGGAATTTGAGAGTCTTGTTTTAGGTAACTTTTGACATCATACAGCTCCTTCTAGTTTTCTTCCCATGTAGTTAAAGAAAATTGTGGCTTGCTTTCTCTGATTTCCTGGTTCTTACCTCCCTCGCTTTTTTCTGGATTTTATTCTTCCTTCTTGATCCTCATTGTCAGTTCTCTCTCACTTCCCTGTTTTCTCTGTGTGGGAGGACACTAGAAATAGCACTGACTGGCCAACTTTGGGGGGGGGTTAAGGGATGGATTGACAGCCCCTTCACATCCTACTGGGGTGCATTGTCCCCCCCACTGTTGGGACTGGGGCCTGTATGCTCTGGCTTCAGTTGATGTTCTCAGGTTGGCACTCTGGTGATTACCTGCTGGTCATATTGGGGTTCTCCTTTGCTTGAGTCTGTTGCATGACCTGTCATTCCCTTCTGCTCCTTCCCGCGTGCATGCTGGTGGCCCACAAGTCTCAGAATGTTGATGATTGTCAAGATCTGCTGATATTTGAATTCATAAGGACACCTTATTGTTTGTTATATAAATGTCTAGTTTTTGCTTATCCTGATTGATTGCTCTATTTTTAACGTGGGGATTTTAGAAGAATCAAAAACTGCGCCATCACTCATTTCCAGAATTCCCACTAATATTTACTACGTTTCTGACGGGGAATCTGACAATTCAGAGGATCGGTGGTGCCATTCGTGGCCGCTCCAGTTTCATGTGGAACCGAGACCAAAGCAGATGGCTGTCTGGATTATGATAGCATATTGCTCCTCTGACTCATGAACATCTTCTAGGTTTTAACCCAGAACCTCATGCACCCTGATCACAATTCCAGACTGGACCAATGAGCTGCTTGAACATAAGTAAGCCAGAGACCTCACCCCTGAATAACTTTCTAGTCTGTAGAGGAGGATGCCTTGGAGATGACCAAATCAAATTAGTATCCCTGAGACTGAAATAAGCACTAAATCTGCATGAGAGCCAGATCCCCCATACAAAATCATCACCTACAGAACTTGTTACCTTTTTTAGGGTTAGGCTCCTACCAACTGGACTGAACTGATAGCCATGACCACTGCCCCGGCCCGCGGGGCAACAACAAGGGCGCGCGGGAATCCTAAGGGAATGGGACAAACAAGGAACGCAAAGAAGAGAGGCAAGACAGGATTCTGATCAAGCCTCTGATATTTTATTCTTGAACAGCGGTATATGAGTGTTCAGGTGGGCTACGGGGAGGAGCAGGAGGAAGGGCTATTTCTGGATGATTGGCTAGGTGTTAGGTACTTGTCCTTTGCTGGTTGGAGGTTCTAGAGTAGGGAGGGCTATGGTTCTGGATGCTAGAGTGGGAGGGCTATAATTCTGGCGCGCTCCTTTTTTGGCGCCCTTGCTTAACCAGGAGATAAGGCTGACCAGGAAGTGAGACTGGACTTTATTCTTACGGCTCCCGACATCTCCTCCCTCTTTATTATAATGAGGGCGGGCCTTAACCAATTGGGGGAGTAGAGACCTGGTTCCTCCCGTGGGGTTCCCAGGCCCACCAGTGTTAGTAAATGGCTCTTGGCATCTTTTGGGGAGGAGAGGCAGAGTCGATTAGATTGATATTGATGCCAACCTCTATGCAAACCAGGTATACTCACAGGGAATTCCAGAGGGGGTCAAAATTTTTCCGTGACCTTCCCTTGGGAAGAGGGGGTCAGAAAATTTGTTAGACCTTCCCTTGCTATGCTGCACCCAATCGGTACCCATACCTTCCTCCCAGTGAGGAGTAGGTAAGCATCCCTCTGGTTGTCATGCTGTCCCCGCAGGGAGGGAGCGATGATAAATTTCATAGTCTAGCTCACGGTCAGCTGCATCTAGACGGTGATAATATGCCTGAATGGGTTTAGCCAATATGCCATTAATATGCTGCTTTACAAAATTTGTTAACCTCCGCAAAGCCCAGGGGCCAAAGGACAAGACCAACAGGAAGCCTACAAGGGGGCCCAGAATGGGGAGAAGGTATGGGAGAAGTCCTTTCAGTCCACTCAAAAGGGGGTTCTCGAACAGTTCCTTTCGCTGCTCTATTAGATCTTCTTGTAGTCTCTTGATTTTGTCTCGGACAATCCCTGATTTGTTGACGTAGAAACAGCAACGTTCCTGTAGGGTTAAGCATATCCCTCCCTGCTCTGCTGTAAGTAAATCTAGGCCTCTTCTGTTTTGTAGAACTACCTCTGCTAGGGAGTCTATTTGGTCCTGAAGGTCACTAATAGTCCCGGAAAGGGCTTGGACATCATCAATTAACTGATTAGAAAGTTTGACATATGAGTGGACTGCTATTCCTAGACCAGCTGAACCTGTCGTCATTGCTCCTGTAATTCCGAGACCTATAAGTAGGGGAATGAACTGTATTGCTCGTTTACTGCGACCACTAATGTATTCAAGGCTAGGCAGGGGAACTGGCTCATCTCCTGGGATGATGTCAATATCAGGGAGGAGAATGGCCTGTATACATAGACCTGTCCAGTTGATAGGTAGCACCGTAAAGGCCATATTTCCCCCCCACACAAAGATTTGGCCAGAAGAAGGGCAGAGGGGGGAAGTAAAGTTAATGGTAGACGAGCAGTTGGAAAAGGTAACAAATCCTACATCTATGTCAAAACTATTGTTTTGAGGAGGGCTTTGTAAGCAGGGAGTGGAAGTGAATCCCACAGGTTGTACTCTAAAGGGAAGACTTATGGTGCAGTTGTTTTCGGAAGAGGAATCGGAGGCATTAGTGGGAACGGCAAGGGGCATGGGGGTGCCGAGCGCCATACAGAGCCAGCAATCTTTTGCAAGTGTTGGGTTGGAGGTATTAAGGGTTTTTAGGGTAGCTTCTAAAATGTCCAAGGTCTGGGTATCTAAATCTGTACCTCGGGGTTTGGGTAGGGCTAGAGGATGGTATTGTAGTGGAGGATACTTAGCCTTGATGAGTGTTTCTATTTGTTTTTGGACATCGACTTCTCTTGCTATATCGGATGGTCTGCCGCCATCTGAAATATGGATTGGAGCTCGTCGTGGCCAGCAAGTAGTTTTACCAGTTGTACCACGGCAAGATGCCTGGGCATAAGGTTGGCTGTCAAAGGAACCGGAAAAGGTTCTTTCAAGAATGGAAGTAAAATATATCACGCCGTGATCATGACTGCACTCCTGAACACTGCTATAGCAGGAGGGGTGCAATTCTGAGACTATGTGGCAATCTTGGGGACAGGGCCCAGGTTGGCCATTGATTCGGGGTATGACTTTTGGTTTTTTAAGGCACTTATAACTTTGTTTAGCTCCAGTGGCTGTGGCTTCAAGGACTAGATAGGAGACAAAGGCGCCACAATCCGTGATCGGAGATCCTCTAGGCCTAGTCTTGGTGTGGCCACCTTGACAGTTGCAGGGATTTCCCAACAGGCGTTGGATTAGCAAACGTGGATCTACTGGAGGCCCAAATCCACCGTCGACCATTGGAAGGATGATCATCGGAAGAATGACCAGGAGCAAAAATGGGGCGTATCGGGATATCATCTGAGGAAAAAGAAGAGACAATCTTTCTCAGGAGATTTGTTCCCTGGAAGATCAGTTGTTATGTAGGGGCACTGATGTTTTTAATTATACGTTCCGGCAGCCACTGCGGCCCCTCTTCCTTTGTGTCATAGACACATGCAGAACCTCGTCCCCAGATAAGAACGGGATCCGGACCATGCCATTTTGAGGTCAGTGGATCTTTCCACATGACCTTTGCATATTGGTTTTTTGTTTTGTGATGCCACAAGCGGTCAGCAGCCGAGTTTCCCTTATTATCGAGTTGTAAAAAATTTAATGTAAACAAAGCATGATTTGGGGCCTCCCCTGGTGGCGCAGTGGGTTAAGCAGCGCATTATGAAGCAAACCGCAGTCACTGCAGCACGAGTTCGATCCCTGCTGCTGGCCAGGGAGGGGGACCCACATGGTGCGGCAGACCTCTCCTGCTGTGCCCGCTGCTCCCCTCAGCAGTGTACTTCTGTTATCTGCCTGTTCTGCTACCCGCTCTCTGTGGTGAATCCTCTCACCCCCGACACCTCTGGCCTGTACCCCAGTGCTTGTATGCATAAATAAATAAATCTTTAAAAAAAAAAACAAAGCATGATTTAAGATGTTGCAGGGGGAACCTTTAGTGGGATAGACATCGTTGGTCTTGAGTTTATTGATGGCATTTTTAAGGGTCTGATGAGCCCACTCCACTATACCCTGTCCCTGTGGATTATAAGGAATGCCAGTGATGTGCTTGATGTGGAATTGATGACAGAAGTTTTGAAAAGTTTGTGAGGTATACCCAGGTCCATTGTCTGTTTTGACTTTTTGGGGCTTTCCCATAATGGTAAGACACTGGAGAACATGGGCTATAATATTTTTAGAGGCTTCACCCTTGAAGTCCACAAAAGACAGTCATGTCTTCAGTGCAACAGAAAGATATGGCTGACAGCAGTGTTTACATTGTCCTGTGTTCATTTCTCATTCTCTCTGAATTGGTTGGCCCGGAATATGTACATGTAGCCACTCTTTTCAAGCTCCATGGCTCCCTAAACCACAGTCGAGGTCTGTTTATACCAACGATGTCTCCTGCACAGTCTCATCCCACCAGGAGACATCTCGATCCTGGCTTGCTCTGTGTCTGTCCTCAAGGAGAGTCTTTGTGAGGCTGCCTCTCCCCCTGTGTATTTCTCTTCCCCTTTGTTCTGCTGTCCATTGCTTGGCACATTTTTTCTTTATTTATATACATTTGACATCAATCGTAATCCCCATGGGGTTCCCATTGCCATGTCACCAGTGCACCATCACCTCAGTCCCTTGTGCTCTTTCTGCATCATCCCAGTCCCTCTCCCTCAACCCCCCACAAAGTGCCTCTGAGTTGTCTTTGTCTTTTTGTTCTTGTTGTGTTGTGATTTTTCTTTATTGTAATTGTTCTTTTTCCTTGAGCCTTCCTTTCCTTTTATAGTCCTCCTAAAAGTGAAACCACCAGTATTTTTCTTTTGCCTTCCGACTTATTCCACTGAGCATCATCCCTTCTAGCTCCATCCATGTTTCTGCGAATGACTCTAGTTTATCTTTTTTGATTCCATCGTGTAGATGGAATGTACCACATCTTCTTGATCCAGTCATCTATTTTTGGATATTTGGGTTGTTTCCAGGTCTTTTATAAATAGTGCTGCAATAAACACAGAGGTACAGGTGCTCTTTTGAATCGGTGTTTGTGTGTTTGACACATTTCTTTGAGAACCTACGATATGCCAGACACACGCTGACTGTGGGGGCCAAGGCCCCTTCCTCCAGGGATTCACGTCACAATGGCCAAAACAGGGAGCTAGCGACATCGCTCTAAAGCTGCTTCTGAGCCGGGCGGGCCTCCTCATCGTGGGCGGGCGGCAGCGTCACACTGGAGACCACGGCGAAGAGGCGCCTGAGAGTAGGAAGCAGCACCTGCTTGGCGTGGGGACCCTTGAACCTCAGGAGGCTCCAAAGGCGGTAAAAGCGTGGTCCAGACTTTGTCCTCTGGTGTCACGCTCTCTCTCTGTTAGGCTGTTATGAGGAACCAGTTCTTTCAGGAAGCTCGAGGCAGGGAAGCTCGGACCTCCGAGTCAGCTGCTGCTGCAGTAACTCTGGTGCCCTTGGGTGGTTTCTTAGACTGATGAAGCCAGAGTCCCCCGAGGAGGAGAGGGCATTCTGTGCCTGACGTCCGCAGGGGCTGAGGCACCTGTGACCTGGGAAGCGCCCGGCACCGCTTGGGTCTGTCAGTTTCGTTATCGTTCTGTTTCTGTGATGACTCATCACAGAATGTGCCCACTTGACTGGGCCAGGGGCTGCCCAGATATTTGATCAAACATTATTCTGATCGTCCCTGAGATGTGTTTTGGGGAGATTAGCACATAAAAGTTCGGATGAGTGAAGCAGACTGCCCTCTCTCACGTGCCCTCTCTCTCCAGTCACTGAAGAATAGAAGGCTGAGCCTTCCCAAGTTGGAAACATGACCACCGGCCTGGCCTTGTGCAGACAGGGCCTTGGCTCCTACCTGCCTGTTCCATAGGGGAGATGTGCGGCCTCCCCGGGCTGAGCCTGCTGGCTTGAGCTGGAGCTTCACCCCTAGTTCTTCTGAGTCTCGGGTCTTTGGATAGGACCGGGACTCACTCCCCGGGCTCTCGTGGGCCTGCAGCTTACCCGCTCACCCTGCAGCTCTGGGGCCTTTCTGCTCCTTGCTACCACGGACCCTGCAAAGCATCTCTTCCTGAACACACACACGCCCCTTTGGCTGTTTCTCCGGAGAAGCCCGACCAACACAGCTGCTAGGTGCCTTCCTAGAATAAATAGTATTTCCAGAGGCCACAAATGGAAAACAAATTCCAGAACGAGGCTCCAAGCTAGGCAATGTAGTGGCCATCAATAATGCATGATCTAGACGCAGGGCTCCGGCTCCTTGGTTTGAAATTCCTCTGTGCGTCCACTGCCTGAGAACCCACCATTCTTTCCATCGAGTATTCTAGAACTCCCTCCTAAAATGAGATGGCTCCTGGGAACCTGAAGGCACTTTGGCCCTTCGGGTGAACCCTTTCGCTCAGGGCAGCCCTGCTGTAGGACGTGGGTGGGGTACAGCGTCCAAGGGGGCAGGACGGGGGACAGCCGGGAGACGGGCAGGTGTCCCTTTACCGCTCGGCCTCCAGCCAGCTCAGGGCTGCCTCCGGTGACCTGCCCGTGGCTGCAGGTGCCCCCGGCCGTCCCTCACGCCCCGGGCTCCCCCACTCTGGGCTGCCTGGTTGCCGAGCAGCAGGGCACAGGCTGTCTTTGAGACCAGCTTGAAATGCTAGCAGGAGGGTTTCCCCAGCTCCCGTGTGGTCAGAGGCAGAGCTCTGGGTGAGTCGCCGCTCCTGGCGGGTGCTGTGCACGGGCGCGGAATGGAGAGCGAGTGGAGCAGCCCTGCTGCGGGCTCAGCGGTGCCTGGCCGCCAGACGGCTGCGCCGGGACACACAGGGTGCGGTGGCAGGTGGAAAGCCGGCAGACGGTCCTTTGGGAAGAGAGTCCCGCCATCTTGCTTTCTGCTCTGTGATACTGACCAGGTGGAGAGGACCGGCTCAGCCTGACTAGTCGCGGGCGGAGAGAAGGCGAGTGTCAGGAATGCACGATCAGGTTCTAAGGGGTGGGCGCTGACGGCTGACGGCAGCCTCACCTCTCTGATGATGAAGAGCAACAAGACTTACATCCCAGATGAACACTGTTGCCTCGCCTCTGTTCATCAGCCTCCACTCTAAAATACCATTTCCTTCTGAAACGCATTTCCTGAGATGCAGTGTCTAGCTCGGTGCATGTGCCTCTTTGTTCTTTGTTCGCTCATTCGCTTGGCGGGAGGACAAAGAAGCCGTCCCCTCTGCTGGCGCCTAGTCCGTGCACTCAGGGCTCTCCCGCCCCAGCATCACAGCAGTCCTGCACCTTGCTCCAGCAGGTCCCCCCTGAGTGGTGGGTGAGTGAGTGCGTGAGTGCGTGTGTGAGTGCGTGCATGCAGAGTCTGGACTGTGGGCGCGAGCGGGTCATCGCGTGAGAGTCATCAGTTCATCACCGTGAAGGTGTGGGCTAAGCGAGCTTAGGATCACTAACGCCTCATCTCCTCCTTTGTGAAGTGGGCTGATAGTGGCGCCTGCCCCCCAGGTTGGAACACAGAGGAAATGAGGCCGGGGCGCGGAGCTCGGCCCAGTGGCTGGAGCTGCCGCTCCATCACCCCTGCCCTGCAGTCATTCTCTGCGCTGCTGCTGAGTTCCCTCTCACTCTCAGCCACTTCCATTGTCCCTGATGCCGCGGGAAGAGCAGAGGAGGGCAGGTGTCACTGTGCTTGGCAGGTCTTACTTCCCTTCCTGGAGAGAAGCGGCCCCATTTAAAGGTGATTAGCCTCGGCCCCCACCTAACCTTTACTTAAAGACTTCATTATTCCCAAGTGTTTGTGTGGAGAGCCTTCATCATTTAAGAGTGGAAACCAAAACTACAAAAAAGTTCTCTTCCCTTCATTTTTAATAAGTTGAGCCAAAACAACGACAAAAAAGTGCCTTTGATGCCTTTGTTGTTTCGTACTTAATAAATCACAGCCCATAATTATGTTGATAAATTCCAGCAGCCTTGCCGGCTTCTCTTTCCTGGTGCCGGCTTGGGATGCCCCGGTGCATCAATCTCCACTTCCCACCGCATCGCTATCCTGCCCAGGATCTGCTTTGTTCTTCCACCGCGGTATGTTGGGCGATACATCACCAGGCCCTTCATCCTTCTTCCATATCATTAGAGCAACAGCTGGTTCTGATAATGCATTAATGTAATACATCACGGACCGGGTGCTGGCCGCTGCATTACTCAACAGCTAATGTGATAGGGAAGGGAAAAAAGCAAACCCAAACCGAATGTGCTGATAACTGAAAGTTAGGGGTTTGTTTTTGCAGCCTGGCGCTGGAAACTTCGGGGCCAGATTTCCCCTTTTGCAATCTGTTTGCACACGCTCTCGGAGTTTGTTCCTGCCCAGCCGAAGTCTGCTCATGTTCCCGGGTCCAAAGCTGCTCAGTGATCAGCGCCGGAGCAGAAGCCCAAATGCCGTCGTCTCTGCTGCCGCCGCTGAGCGAAAAGCTCTCAGCAGAATTTGCGGCCGGTCTCGGAGCGTGCAGGTTGGGCTGTTTTTGCAGCTGGCTAGTTGCGTTGCTTGGGCCAAAGTGGCTGGGTGGTTCAAGGAGCGGCTGGGGCAAGCGGTGGCCACGTGGTGGTAACTCGGTCAAGTGCACGACTAACGCGTGCTGCTGTTTCCCAGACCGTCATGCCCAGATCAGACAACCCCGGGGTGCCCTAGTTATGGGAATGCGGAGCCAGGAAAACACTGGGTGGGGAGAGGTGGCGTGGGCTGGTCTCCCCACGTCTGTGGCAGCGATGGATGTGCGTCCAGGAGATGGGGCCTGAACGTCGCTTCCCACACTGCTTGGTCCTGGAACCTTCTCGGGTGTGTGGGAGCTGTTCACACCCCGGACGAGACAGTACAGCACGGATCACGTGGGCCAGAAGCGGGCTGCACAACCTCCCACACCATGCCCGGTGCCAGCTGTGCCCCGCAGCAGGACGCAGGGACCCGGCCCCTCGGGCCCTCAGCCCCTGTGAATCAGCCAGGAATCTGTGTTCCGGGTTTTTTGGTAGCTGACGTCTGCCCCGCCTCGGCCGTGCCTCTCGCATGGTGGACTGGCCGCTGTCACTGCACCCCCTGAGGGCAGGGGGGCCCCGCGGTGGCCGCTGCTGCCCGTGCCCCTCTGCCAGCCCCTGTGGCTCTGGCCGAGGTCTGAGTCCAGGGGCGTCCATGCTCTGGGCCCCGACCGCGCGGCTGTGTCCACAGAGCCCTACGTGCCGCACGGTCACGAGGGCCGAGGCCTGCAATCTGGAACACTCCCCGGGGACTCGCGCTAGGGGAGGAGTTTGAGATGGAGAGACACGTACTCTGGGCCCTGCCGAATCACTCCGGAGAGAGCTTCACAGTGCTCTGGTTTCCATGGTGACCAGGTGACTGCACGCTCACCTTTGGCCCTGGAACAGCCTCTGTCTGCGAAAGCTGCGAAGGCTGCTGCTGGCTGCGAGAGGGGGGCGCTCCGAAGCCCGGGGCGAAGCCGCCCCTGCTGAACTGCGGGCAAAGGCAAGAGGGGCTGAGATGCAGGCCGGAGGCGGCCGCGGGCCGGCGGGCCCTTCCGGCTGAGCCTCAACGTTGGGGCCCCCACCACCAGCCCCACTGGGCCTCCTGTGAAGTAAGCGCTGTGCAGAGATTTAGGCCACGGCACGCGGGCTTGGCTGGCCTTGTCCCCGACTCAGCCGCCCGTGTGCCCAGTCCAGCCGTTGCCAGGCCGGCCCCCGTGTCCCTGCGCCCTCTCGCGCGCCCACAAACGTCGCAGCTGGGACGGTGACCCACCTGTGTCCTCGGAGCACTGGACACTGTCCGGGCGGTCCAGCCCGGACAGAGGGCTCCGGCGCCCGTCCAGCTCCCCCTGCAGCACTCGCCTCCGCTCTTCCCTGGCACCGCAGCGGGTTCCCGTGAGTGACCCCTCCTGGTGCCGGAGCCGCCACAGCTTCCCTGCCGCTTCGGCGGCCGCGTCTCCCCCCGCGGTGGCTGGGTCACCCGCGTGAGTGACCCAGGGCTCCCATCATGCTCGGCTGCGACCCGGGGTGGGGCGGGCCCTGCAGGCTGCCCCCACCTGCTGCTTGTCTTGTCTTCTCCTCTGGCTCTCCTGGCCTGTGGGCGGAGGAGGGAGAGCAGCGCGGGAGGCGAGTACCCTCTCCCCGGTGGGGGTGTCCCCACACCGTCCCCAAGGGTCACGGTCACGCGCACGGCCAGCTTTTCCACTTCCCACTCTCCTCTCAGCTCTCTTCGCCGAATGAAGCTAAGGGGTCATGAAGGGCCTCACGATGGAGGCCCTGAGTCTCGCCTCCATCCTCACGGCCTTCTTCCAGGGACCATCTGAGAAGGTTGTCCAGGAGCGAGGACGTGCTGTCAGCGGGACAGCTGCCTTCTCTAGGGCAGGAAGCTCCAGCGACAGCACTGCCGGCCTGACGTCCGGGTCCTCCTTACACAAGTGGGGAGCCAGCAGCTCGGGGGGGGGGGCAGGAGGACTCTCTCCTGGGTCTGGCAACCACCATCTGTATCGTTTGTTCAGAAGATGCGTACCCTGAAAAGTATCTTTCTGAGAGTGGTACCCAAGATTTCAGCATAACCTGCTTGACAGCAAGTCTAAGTGTGGCATTCTGAAACTGCCATCTTCCTTCGCCTTATCTGCGTAACTGGGGCTGTTGGGGAGCTGGCCGGCGCAGAGTAGGTGTGTGAGATGCTGGGGCCTCGGCGCGTCTGGCCCCCGTAGTGCTTCTTCTGGAAGTGTCAGGATGAGGAGCTGGGGCTGCAGGGAGGTTAGTTACACCGTGGTCCGGACGTGGGCGGGGAGCTCACCCATCCTCTTGCGTATTGGGCAACTCCAAGGCAGCCTTGGACTGCGGGGGACCCCCAAACAGTGTCCGAAACCCCAGCGCACTTTCTCTCTGGATTTTGGCTCCTCCTTCCAAGAGCCGCTCCTTGGAGAGGCAGCAGTGGCCGCCGGGCCCGGCAAACGGGGTTCTTGCTCAGGCGGAGAGGTCAGGTGGGGAGTGCCGCACGCGCCCCCACTGTGGCCTCTCGCCAGGGGCCTGCCCTCTGGAGGCTGCGGCCTCCCGTCTGCAGGGCGCAGGCCCGGCAAGGGAGCTGGGCTCCGCCAGACAGGACAGACGCCCGCTGCCCAGCCAGATGGACCTGGTCCTTGGGACACTGGGGGGCTGTGGACGGGTGAAGGGGTGGGGGCCGTGGGTCTCAGACCTGGGGGAGGCGTCCGCCCGGGGCCTGAGCCAGGTGGGAGCCGGCCAGCGCACCTATGTGGGTCCTGGCTCCGGGGGCGGACAGAGGAGCCTTTCCCAGGGCGGAGCTGCGGCTGGCTGGAGCCGCATCGGGATGATCCCGGCGGGCAGGTGCAGAGCGGTCTGCACAGCGCTGGGGCCAGAATGGGCTCCCCGCAGTTCTCCTGAGCAGGAGCGTGGGCGCGCGCGTGTGAGTGTGCGTGCGTCTGTGTCTGCCCCGCTGAGCTCCCTGCTCAGGCACAGGCCTCGGAGTGCCCTTCGGAGCCGGAGCCACAGCCCGCGCCCGCAGCCAGGCCTGTCTCGGTCCAGGCGCGGTGCGGGGGCAGTCATCGCGGGCGCGGGCTGGAAGTGCCGGTGGAGGAGCAGCTCCTGAGACGTCCGCCTGCGGTGTCCGGGTGAGTGGGGAGTGGGCGGGCTCCCACACTGCGCCGGGACGGTTTCCCTTTTTAGGGCCAACATCTGCCTAGAAGGGAAGGCCCACTTGAGGACAGGGCCCGAGTCAGCGCAGCTGCAGCGGCGACCTGGCCAGAGGGCACAGGGGACCGTGGCTCTGCTGCCCACGGTGACATCAGTGCGGCCTGGCCGGTGCGCAGTGACGCCTCCCCCTCCCAGCTCCGCTCCCACCCCAGGCGCCTCTCTCAGAGCCCAGAGGCCTGGGGAGTGGGGACGTGGACAGCGGGGTCACTGTGGAGCTGAGCTGGGTAGTGAGGGGGTGTGGGGTGCTGCGGCTGCCTGGACGCTTGAGGGAGCGTGGAGAAGTACCCCTCAGCTGCAGCCCACCTCGGAGACAGCAGGAAGCCGGCCCAGGGGTGCTCGGGCCAGCTGGGACTGGGGGATGGGGGCAGGCAGGGGCCTGGCTGGGACTCTGGGTCCTGAGGTTATGAGGAGACTCGGGCAGGAGGAGCAGGGTTCCTGCTGGGGTTGGGGGGTGAGGAGCCCGCATCCTGGGCCAGGTGGTGGCCAGGGCTTGGGGTGCTCCAGACGCACCCCCTCGTTGTTCCCAGGACGTGATTGCGTTTCTGACCCTGAACTTGCCCAGGATGCTGGCGCCGAGGGAGCCCTAGCCTCCGTCCTGCCCGGGTGTCCCCAGCCCAGGCTGTGGGGCTCGGAGGGAGACGGGCTGGATTATGTCCATGCGCCCCAGCCAGCGCCTGCGCCGTGAGAGCAGCGGTCCCCTCTGGGCTGCGGCTGTGTGGCCCACGCTGCCTTTCCCTGACGGCGCGGTGCGGGAGCCCCTTCTTGCACTGCCATGGTCACCGCGAGGCCTCTCTGGCTGCCTGTCCACATGCTCTGCCGGCTTCTGGTTGAGCTGCTTTGGGACCTGGGAGCTTGTCGCGCGTCCCGTGTGATAGTCCTTTGTCCGGGGCGCTTTGCAGGCACTTCCTCCTGGCCTGCTCCTTTGCTGCTGTCCTCTTCATGGGATCTGATGCAGGACAGAGATCCCTTTTTTATTTTAATGAGGTCCAGTTTATCAGCTAGCGCTGACTTTATGGGCCAGGTCGTTGGTTGCAGGTCTCAAAGTCGCCTACCTCTAGATCACAGAGATTCTCCTCTGCGTTTTCCAGAATGCTTTATACTTTCAGCTTTGCGTTTAGGTGTGTGATCCTTTGAAGGTAATTTTTGGAGAAACTGTGAAGCTTAGGTTGGAGGTCACACCCCCGCCCCGCGGGTGCTCAATTGCCTGAGACCACTGATGGACACGAGCTGCCCATCTTTTTTTTTTTTTTTTATTTATGCACACAAGCACAGGCCAGAGGTGTGGGGGGGTGAGAGGATTCACCACAGAGAGCGGGGAGCACAACAGGCAGATCAACGGAGGTACACTGCTGAGGGGAGCAGCGGGTGAGGCAGGAGGGGTCTGCCGCGCCATGCGGGTCCCCTCCCTGGCCGGCAGCAGGGATCGAACTCGTGCTGCAGTGGTGCGGTCTGCTTCAGGGTGCGTTGCTCAACCCGCTGCGCCACTGGGGAGGCCCCCCACCGATCTTTTAGCCTTGACCGTGTGACTGACTGAGCAAAGGTTTTGAGCATCACTTTACAGAATCCCACCACCACTCGCCCGCGTCTCGTGGATGCAGAGACCGCGCATCACACATGTTGCCTGACCTGCCCGAGGGCACATAGCCCCAGCCTTGCACCTCTGCCCCCTCTGCCCCCTCTGGCCTGCAGGCGCCAGTCCCCAGCTCGGCTTCTGCATCCTCGTGTTCTGCGCCTCGTCACAGAAAACTCAGACTCGCTTCGAGTCAGCACGTGCCTGGGGACTTCACTTTGGGCTGTTGCGAAATCAAATTTTCAGGAGGTGCAAGTGTAATATAATATGGATTATCTGCTCATCATTTAACTCAGGGAAGTCTTTTCCACCTCACTAATATCCATGATAAAGCATATGCAAATGTCTGTAATTGAACATAATTAAAATAATGAGAGTTGAAAGAATGTGATATTCAAAATAAATGCAATAAGGAGTTGGACACAGCCATTATCCTAATTCAAAGTGATTACTTTATGATTACATTATTAGGGTCTCTGATATTTCTGTCTTTAATATGATTCTGTTTACTTTTGGGGAGGCAGGTGCCCTCTGCTTGGGAGGGCTTCCTGCCCCAGGTCTGTTCAGTCACACTGCACACGCCCACGTAGCGGAAGGACGGGCCCATTTTGGCCAGCACCACTGGCCCTGCGGCCTCCATGCCAGGCTGCCCCACCGCAGACCTGCGTGGGTGGTGAGGGGGGCGGCGGGGCCTGGCTGGCTCAGCCGCCCCTGCTGCAGGGCGGCCCCGGGAGGATGAACGGTGGGGGCTGTCGTGGGCCACCCTGAGGCGCTGCCTTTGCCAGCGCTGCACACCAGCCGGCGCATGGGCACTGCTGCGGCCGAGAGGCCCAGCGCTGCCCTGGTGGGCGGGAGGGGGCAGCACCAGGGCCCCCCCTCCTCCAGTGGCACCTCGGCCCTGGCCCAGCCTCGAGCCCGTGGCGTCCCTCTGCGCTACCCCGCGTGAGTGTCCGCCTCTTCCAGCGGGAAAACCAAACCCAACTCAGAGGGCTGCCCTGCGACATGAGAACGTGTTCCCAAGAACTGAGCACGGAGCACTGCGGCAAACCTGGATGTGGGCGAGCGTCCCGGAGCAGACGCTTCCAGCGCTTGGTTCAGATCAGCGGCCGCAGAGATGGGACCTGGGGCCAAGGAGCGGAGACGGGCCGCGGCTCAGCAGAGCTTCGTGACTCTGGGTGGTGCTTGGGGGCAGGGAAGAGTGGCAGGGGACACCCCCCCGAAAGGCAGGGGACCCCCCTGTGCTTCACCTCTGGCCCACAGAGGCGGCGGTGCCGGCGGCCGGCTGGCTGTCTTTGGGGAGGACGGTGGCCACACTCACGTGTCTTGCTCCGGGCTCCCCAGCTCGTGCTGGTCCTGACAGTGGCCCCGGCCAGCCGCGCGTGGGGAGGCCAGCACCCGCAGGGCTCTGAGAGGCGGGGGCTAGTGACCCCCAAAGCACACACGCCTAGACACGCGCGGCGCCCCTGCTTCAGAACAGGCGGAGACACGCAGGGTGCGTGAACTGGGGCGGAGCGGAGAGGGCCGGTGGGGCTTGGTCGCCGCCTTGGCAAGGCTCCCACGACTCCTGGGGAGGCCACGGCCGAAGGGCGCCTGCTGACCTTGACGGCGAGCTGGCGCGGGCCGGGCACCCGGAGGCGCCACCGTGACCTCCTGGTCACATTCGCGGGTCTCGGCCTTTGTGCTTCCAGTGACTGGAGTCTGGTTCAACCTGCGCCGTACCCCTCGCTCCGCCCTCCCGAGAGCATCCTTCCAGGCAGCCCACACTTCCGGCGGCAGAATCAGGCGGCTGAGTCCGAGGATGCGCGTGGCCCTCTCCGAGAGCGCCCGGGCAGTGCTGCAGCGAGAGGGGCCTGGGCAGGCCCGGGGGCCCTGGCTCTGCCCGCGTCTGCCTTCGCGGCTCGGAGGAGGCAGAAGCCGCTGCGTCTGTGTGCAAGGCGGGCTGCTTGACTTGGCCTTCCCTGCGCTCCTGAGCCTGCCCCTCTCCGGACGAGACTGCAGGGCCACAGCCGGTCCTGCTACCCTCACGCACCCCTCCTGGGCCGCTCTGACCCTTGCCAGTGGCGCGGGAGCCCCGGGGCGCACCCCAAGCCCGGTAGTCTTGCCGGCGCCCAGGGTTGGAAGCAGAGCCGGGCCCCTTCCCCCGCCTTGCCGCCTGCCAGGAAGGGGCAGCTCGCGGTGAGAGCCGCGTGCCCTGGGCTGGCAGACGCAGCTAGAACGAGCGGCGAATGCGCTGCTGCTCTGCGCCGGGAGGTGGCAACGCGCCTCTGGATTGTCTGGCTCAGTGCCTCTGGAGGCGCCACGGAGGTCCTGCTCGCTGGAAAGGAGCGTGCGGCCAGCCCGGCACTGGGCTGCTTCTCGGCGTCACCGCAGTGCCCCGCGCCCCCAGGACGGGCAGCTGTCCGGCACGGGAGGTGGGTGGGGCGTGTGGAGGGTTCTGTTTCCGGAAGGCCTGTGATTTCTGGTGGGAGGCGCGTTCTGGGCGTTAGTTTGCCTTCGTTGCTGGGCAGATTTGGCCAGGTCACTACCCTGCCCTAGCCCAGTGCCACGGCAGGTAGCCAAGGCCCGGCCTCGCTGAGCCCTCAGCTCTGCTGGGTGCAAAGCTGGGAACTAGGCCCCTGCAGAAGAAGCTGGGCGCCTGAGCTGTGAAAGGCATTGAGAAGTTACAGTCAGTGGCCGCCCTGCTGGCGCCGGGGCTGGAGTCAGCGCTGCCAACCTGTCTGCAGCCAGCGGACCTGACTTCGACCCCCGACCTGGGAGGGACCCCCAGGGCGCAGCAGACCTCGCCTGTCTCCCCGCTGCCCCCTCAGTGGATCCCCCTGTTCTGCTCCCGGCTCAGTCTCTGGTGACTCCTCTCACCCCCCGCACCTCTGGTCTGCACCCCATGTATGCATAAAAAAATAAACCTTAATACAAACATTAATGTTGCAATCTAAAAAATATAGACCCGTGTTAACCTACATTGCCAAGCCCACAAAGGCGACCAGAATCAGGCAGTGAGAAAAACACTGAGATTTAAAAAAAATAAAATTAAATTAAATGCATGGTCCACGAGGTAGATATTCTGCCCAGCAAGAGTTAAGGGTTGAGCTTAAACACACGGAGAGGCGGATTGTGAAATCCTCCATCAAATCGAATGGGATTAGGCTGAATTTACCTTGACACAAAACGTTAAAAACCCTTTGAGAGAGAGAGAGCGCGAGAAACGAGGAGAATAACTTCCTTCTTCAAAGAACAAAGAATTTCCCGCTTCCTTACAAGACTGTTGATGTGAAAGGGTGCAGCTGCAGCATGGATTGTGATGGAAGGAAGGAGAGGTTGACACAGCTCAGGCAACGTTTCAACAAATGCTACTTGTGCAATTGACTCAAATTTTATCTATTCAGCACAGTGAGGCCGCCCGTGGGTAACCCTCACCTCGCCACGCGGGGCTGCGGGGCGGCACAGCCCGCTCCCTTTGGGGGACGGAGCCTCCATGCGCAGCCTCTTTGGGGACGGAGCCCCCGTGCCAGCCTCTTTGGGGACGGAGCCCCCGTGCCAGCCTCTTTGGGGACGGCGCCCCCGTGCCAGCCTCTTTGGGGACGGAGCCTCCGTGCCAGCCTCTTTGGGGACGGAGCCCCCGTGCCAGCCTCTTACGTGACCTTCCCGCGGTTGCTGTGGGTCATAGGCCTCTGTGTGTGAGTGAGAGAGAGAGGAGAGGCAGACAGACATGGAGACAGACGATGGACAGAGACGGAGCTGGAGCAGGAGAGAACGGCCCTTCCCGCCTGTCTCGGCGAAGACCCGGTGCACCGGGTGTGGGAGGCAGACGTACCACGCCCACAGCTCTGCCTCCTTTGCTGGTCAGCGCCGGGCTGTGTTCGTTGAAATGCTGGCCATTATTCTATTTGACTTCGCCGATGTTCTCAGGTGGATATGTTTAAGATTAATGAGGCATTAGTTCTCAATCAAGGAGCCATAATCCAGAATGCTCATTTGGCTGCAGTGGGCCGTATCGCTGCATTAATTAATACCATTTGACCTTTGTATTTGGGGCGGGATGATGTATCGCTGCGTTTTCCTGAGCCGCGCCATAAAATTGATAGCTCGAAGACTGCTGCTCATATGGCCGAGTGAGCCTTTGAAGTTAAATGCTGAGCTGGTAATTAATAGAGGCTAAGGAAGCCTGGCGACAGCGGCCTTCGCGCTCCTGGGGCGCAGGCCTGCGGCTGGGGGCCGGCCCGGCCGGCCGGGAGCGCCGTGCCGGGCGGCTGGCCTCAAAGGTGCCCTTGGGGCCTCCGTCCGACTGAGGCTTCCTGTCCACACAGATGTTTGTTTTTCAGTTTAGGGCTTTTAATTGAAATGAATATATCACGGAGCTTCGTTCTTCTAGACTGCGCCCATCAGCCCTTGCCGGATCGTGTCTCGCTGTTCTGATCCCAAAGAAGCTGAGAGTGAAGAGTCTTCAAAAGCCAGAGCAGGTCGTCAGGCCGTCCCTTGCAACTGCTCAACAGTTGCCCCCGACAGCTGAGGGCGAGAAGCGCACAGACGTGAGCCCACCCAGGGCAGAGCTGGCTGCGTTGGCATCTGCTCTCTCCTGCCGTAGCAGGCCTCAGGAGAGCTGAGCATTTCTCGGGGGGTGCTGAGGCTGCTACTGGTCTGGGGACCCCAACTTTAGTAGCAGGTTTCTGAGCCGGGGTTGCTAAGTCTGTCCTGGAAAGGTCCAGAGAGTAAATCCTTTTGCTCTGCAGGCGTCACTCCTACTCAGCCCTGCCTGACGTGAGGAAATGGCCCTGGGCACTGGACACGAATGGGCACGACTGTGTTTCAATAAAACTTTATTTGCAAGGTACCTGGCTTCGGCCCCTGGGTCAGAGCTTGCTCTCGGCCACACGTTGCCTGTGGGCAGGGCCCATTTCCTCCTCTGCTAGGTTTCGGGGTGCAGCAAAGTGCTGAGCGCAGGACGTGTCTAAGATGGGGCGGTGCATGTCCACGTTTCCCCTGTGGCAAGCGCAGCTCGGCCGGCCCCCGCGAGAGATGCCTGTGCAAGGCAGGGCCCTTCTGGCTGGGCCGACGGAGGAGGGCGCAGGGAGGACCGCCCCATCCACGCCGTCGACCGGCCTGTCCGGGCCGAGTGCGCTCCCGTCCTCCCAGCGCAACTTACCTCGTCTGCTTCTTTTCCTGCATATGCTTAATCTACAGAAACTGAATTAAGGATACTCCATAACCTGCTCTGAAATTTTATCAGTGTTTTATAAACACCTCTCCGCGTCATTAAATACCCTTACGCCATTATTTTTATGGTCTGTACAACAGCCCGTACTTTACAGTTTTCTCTGGAAGTGCGTTTATGTTATTTCCTTTACTCCAGTTGCAACAGCTAGGTATTGCTGCACCTGTACTTCAGAGCTCGGATTCATACCTTGTCTTAAACACCCCAAAAGGAAAATCTGTGGGGACAGTCAGCCCACTTCCATGGTTTTTGAGACCTTAAGACAAATTCCTCTCCAAGAAAGTTAGAATCTACTGATAGAAATGCACGATAGCACTGGTATTATATATTTTAAAAAATAGAAGAAATTGGGCCTCTCTGGTGGCGCAGTGGGTTGGGCAGTGCACTATGAAGCAAACTGTAGTCACTGCAGCACGAGTTCGATCCCTGCCGCCGGCCAGGGAGGGGACCCGCATGGCGTGGCAGACCTCTCCTGCCTCCCACTGCTCCCCTCAGCAGTGTGTTTCAGTCCATCTGCCTGTTCTGCTCCCCGCTCTGTCTCTGGTGGATCCTCTCTGGCCTGTACCCTAGCTCTTGTGTGCAGAAATAAATAAATCTTTAAAAAAAATAGAAGAAATTTAGAGGGGAAAGAAAAAAGATACAGTCTGCTTAAGGATGATCATTAGGCCGTGTGGAGTAGGGGGTGCAGACGGGAGAAGGGAGAGGAAGCAGCTCGTGGACCTTCCCCCGAAGCCTTGAAGTTGGGGTCACGCTCCCTCAAACAGTGGACAGACACATGGTGGACGCCCCGGCCAGCACTTGGCTTCCTCACGGGCATGACCACGTCCGTGGCCGTGGGCAGCCTTCCCGTGGACAGGGCGCTCCCGAGCTCGTGTCCGCGGAGGGCTCCTGCGGCGTCGTGACGGGAGCGGGCGGGCGGGCTCGGTCTGGCCTCGCACCCTGAGACCCACCCTCAGCGACCGGCCTCGCCTCCCCCGCGGCAGGACGCGTCTTCGCACGCCCTGGCGGAGCCCCGCAGCCCTGGGCTTCTGAGCGGGCAGCGGGAGGCCCGAGCGCAGGGCCGTGGCCGGACGTGAGGGTGGGTTCTTGTCCTGACAGAACCGCTGCCACAGGCCGAGGCGTGCAGGGAAGTACGAGGTTGGTGTTTTTCTGCCCCAGTGAGCAGTGGGAATTTGGGGGTGTGTCGTACTGGGACCCCAGCAGAAAACGGGCAGCCCGCTCGGGTCATGAAGTTGAAGTGGGGGACTGTTCCGAAGAGCACAGTCGGGTGGGGCGGTCACAGGGAATTCCGGGGACTGTTCCGGACAGGCAGGGCTATCTCCAGGACGGAAGGGGCAGGAGGGGCTCGTTCCCAGACCTTAGGTAGAGAGAGCTGACCGGGGCCCTGCAGGCGGAGAGCCTCGCCCTCCGGCCTCCCTCTGGCTGGTGCTCCCCACCCCCAGGCCCGCCAGGAAGCAAGAGGCAAGCGAGCGAGCTGGAGCCCAGCCCCCGCCGGCCCAGGCACGGGCCAGGCTGGTGGAGCCGGGGACCGACCCGTCCGTGCCAGGTCAGGGACTGTTCGTCTTACTCTGCTCTCGCGGGCGGTGCGCTTGGTTTACGCCCTAGTGGAGGCATCAGAGCTTCCTGGCCACCTGCTATGATTTTTTAAAACTCCAGTGTCCAGTGGAAGGCCAGCTCGGCGGCGCTGAGACAGGGCTGCCTGCTGCCCCACGCCACGGGCCGACGGCCCCTTCGAGGGCACCTCGCAGAACTGCTGACCCTCTGGCCCCACTCAATGGCCGGGCGTTTCTCTGGGATCGCAGATGATAAATGAAGCGTGCCAGGGAAAACAGGGTATTGATTTCATTTTTAAAGATGGAAGAGGAATAGCTTTCACATTTGCCCCGTGGCGGCGCAGCCAAGAGCAAAAAAGCCTCTTTCCCTTAAAGTTTTCTCTTAAATTTTTCTCCATTTGCCAAACCATCAGCTGGAACCTGTCAGCCTGCTCGGCTGCTCTATTTTGTTGTCTGTTCGTTTAGTTTGGTTTCCCTTTTCTCCTGCTTAACGTGCGTCGCCTGACAATTTTAAGATGTCAGCAACTTGAATACCTGGACTCTGACTTCCCTTGAAAAACTGGCAGTATCAGCCTTTTCTTCCCACGCCGGGGAGAAGCCCCAGGGGGCTAGAGCGGGTTTCCCTGTGTGGCTGGCCCCAGGCCCCGCCAGGGCCCCGTGGCCCTGCAGGCTGCTGGTCTGGGTCTCCCGTCTGCCCCTCCCGTCTGGCGGAGAACTTGGCGTTGATGCAGCGTCTCTGGCTCTTCTTGGCCGGGAAGCTGCGGACACGGCCAGGGCGGGGGCGGGTCCCGATGGGGGAGCGCCTCCTGGCTGAGAGCCCGTGAAGACCTGGCACGGGTGACATGTGAACAGCCTGAGCTTTTCTTTGTTTTGGGGCATCGAACTAGACCCTCCGTCAGTCGCAAGGAAGACAGTGGAGGACGACGACACCCAGAAACCCGGGTCTGGACAGACGCCGGGCGGGGAGCGGGCCCCAGGGCTGGCGCGAGCGGGAGCCTCACGTGCGGTCTCAGTGTGGCGGACCTGGCGTCTTTCCCAGGGTGGTGGGGTCCTCTGTCTCTGGGGACATCTGTGGAGACCCCACCGGGACCCGTGGCAGCTGGTCTGAGCTGCGGGGCTCTCGCCGAGGACGTCCGGGGCCCGGACGCTCGCCCCTTCGCAGCCTCTCTGTCCTGGCCGCAGAGCCGCTTCCCAGCGCCGCCGCTGTGTCCTGATGGCTAAGACGCGTCCTCTGTCCGCCGGCCTTCCCGTGTCCAGCACACGGGAGTGCCGTCAGACGGCCTTGCCCATGACCCACGTGCAGTGGTGTTTTCCTCTGCTGCTCCTAGCCTGGCAGTGCCCTGCTTGGCGCCTACGTGGGAGGTGAGTGCGTCCGTGAGGCTAACCGGTCAGTTTGCTGTCACACTGACTCGTTTCAGTTGCTGTCCCCTTGACAGCTTCAGGGTTTCTCTGATTTCCTGACCTAGGAAAGCAGCATCTCTCTGTGAAGACCAGCATCTCTCTGTATTGAACCGGAGCGGTCAGAAAACCCTCGTGCGCAGCCGTGGAAAGCAGTTACCGGGATCCCACGCACCCTCCACAAATCACGGCGGCGGGGGCTGTCCAAGGGTGTGGTGGTCCTCGGGCGGCAAGGGCTGTCCGGGCAGCAGGGCTCCACACTTAGCCGCGCGGCTCCTGGTCTCAGTCTGCAGCCCACCTCCTGCCAGCAGCGCCCTGTCATGGCTGCTCAGCAACCTGCTTTACTTGTCTCCACCCAGGACACTAGAATTTGCTTTTCCTGGTGTAAGAGAGCTTGGGGTACTGAGGCTCTCTAGAGAGGTGTAGCGCCAGGGCAACTCGAACAAGGGAAGGAGGGACAGGAAAAGAAGGCAAGCTTGCATGTCTCCGCCGTAAAGTTGTGTTTCTAGCTGACCACAGCTTCATAAAAACAAGGGTGACTTACTTCACTCCCAGGAAGCTCCAGGCAGGCTGTGGGCCCACCTTACTTTGGAACAGCTCGCTGGAGTGAACAGCGCAGACCTGCCTGCTCGCGTCATCCAGCCCTTTAACTGGTCTGATGCACTCAGACGGAGAAGGAGCTCACCACCACGGCACTTACCCGGCCTCTGCAGCAGCTCCTGGGTACAGACCCTGCACCCCCGGGTGGCACCTCCTCTGGGCCTGGATGCAGTGAGGGGCCCGGAGCCTCGTGGGTCTGCTGCGTGGGGCCTGGGCGTGGACTCGGCACGCAGGAGGCTCCCACAGCTGTCACCCCAGCAGGCCGCAGAGCCAGAGCTGGCCAGGAGGGGAGGGCTATGGTGGCCGCTGGGTGCTTTTTCGGGGCAGGCCAAGGTGGGGCTCAAAAAATCTGTGGAACATATGAAAGCTGTACCCCAAGCACGCCTGTCTTCACTGTGTGAGCACTATGAGGGGCAACTGCTCTGTATCCAGCCCCCGCGGCAGTGCCTGGGATAGAGTTGCTCAAACGTTTGTTGAATAAATGGGTGAGTGGGTGGCTGGGTGTGTGGGTGGGTGGGTGGGTAGATGGATGGATGAGTGGGTGGGTGCGTGAGTGGGTGGCTGGGTATGTGGGTGGGTGAGTGGGTAGATGGATGGATGGGTCCATGAGTGGGTAGGTGGGTGGATGGATGGATGAATAAATATTTCAGAGCTATTTGAAACCTCCTAGCCTCTGCCCCCTTCTTAGAACCACAGCCCCTTTCTCACTGGCTAGTGGCGGCATTATTTGACTGAGTAGACATCTATCTTCACCTTCCTGAAAGCTCTGTGCTCTGCCACACCCAGGCCCGGAGCGCTGCAGCCCTGATGGGGCCTGGAGTTCTGAGGCTTCCGCGAGCCTTGCTCCCCGCCTGCCCGTCAGGATTTAAGTAGGTGTCCGGTGTGTCCGTCTGGGTCGGGGTGCCCTGGGCCCCTCATGGGGGCCGCAGCGCTCTGCAAGGCCCTGGGCCTGAGTGTGCCTGGGCCAGGCACGCAGAGCCCTGCGCAGTCAGCTCTTTAATCCTTGGTTGAGCTGCGTCAGGCGAACCCCCAAGTGATGCCATTGAGGTCAGTTTCATCCGATTGCAGAGTTCACACGTTGAGCCTCTGCGGGGTCGTTTCCCGAGGGAGCGTCTCATTGAAAACACACCAGGAGCATGTTAGCTGCTGTACAGGTGGAATTATTAACTGTCGAGGCTGTGCATTTGCTTAGTTACAGTGGAACAACACTCATTTTTAACTTAGGATAGATAGCATGTCTCCGTCGTTAAGTGCATATAAGAAAGGAAACTTCCAGTTCTAAGGAAAACATTAACAATGTGATTGTGCTGCTGGGCAAGCAATGGCCCAGGATCCTGGGGTCTGCGGAATATCCGCTCTGCCACACGAAACAGCTGCGCGAACTGAGAACCCCTAAGTGCTTCCTGCACACCCCGGCCCCGTTCGTGGCTCCTGTGTTTGCTGCAGGCTTAGAAATGAGCCCCCCAAGCACGGAGCCCTGCCCTCAGGCCATTCCAGCTGCCGTGTCTTTGCACGCCTCTCGCACCCCGGCCAGTCAGCTCAGCTGCTGAGAGCTCGTGGTGTGTGCCCGGGAGGCACGTTCAGACCCCGAGTCAGGGCGTGCGCTGTAGCGCCTGCGGATTAAGACGGCTTGCTCTAGCGAGACGCACCTTTGCATTGCCAAGTCAACTGCCTCCTCCCCGCCCCCCCAAAGAGCAAGTCTTCCTTGTCCTTGAGTTCAAATGAAAGACTGAGGTGGGTGGAGCTGTGAGTGCTGGCCTGCCCCCATGCTTGAGAGGACCCCCGAGGTCTCTGCCTCTCTCTTGCCCCTTCCGTGTTTCCAGCGAAGACTCCACGCTCGTGCATGGCAGGCGCTAGGGAAAGCGAGTTGGTCCCTGGAGGACCTTGGCAGAGCGGCCGGCCGTGCTCATCTGCCGTCATGGTGTGTGTTGTCGGGACGGTGCGTGAACGGCTTGAAAGCAGGCGCAGTGGGGGAAGCGTGGGCGGGGGCCCAGAGGGTCTTGTGTCGGGGGCACCTGCCGTGAGCTCCGGGCCCATCTGCCTTCTCCACCCTTCGCCGCAGGTTGGCCCCCCAGCACCCGGAGTCTAGCCAGTGGGGCCGCCCTGGCTGGAAGTCAGAAGGCAGGAGAGCCGGCGCTGAGGTGTTTCTGCTGGCTCCCTCCGTGTGAGGGTCCCCGTGCACCCCGCGCCCGAGGCCACCGTGCCCCGAACCACCTGTGTCTGCTGCTTCGCTGCTGGTTTCGACCTCTGCTCCCGTGGGAGCTTGAGCTGATCATGTCTCCCTTGAAAGGGTCCGGGCTGTCGCTGCACACCCGCCGCGCGCGAGGCCCGTTTAAGTGACGGTCCTCCTCGAGCCGCCCCTGGAGTGGGACACGCGTCTCCTCTTCACTGGGGCCGCCGAGCGCTTCGGACCCAGCCCTGCCACCCCCAGGCGTGGGCCCGGGCCGAGCCCCTCCTCTCCCCTGGGCGGGCACCTTCCTGCGCGAGCAGGGTCTCCTCCGGCGCAGATGCCAGGGACCAGGCAGGCGCCTCAAAGGGCCAGGTGGGCCTGTGCCCCCCTTCTCTGCGGACGCCTCAACGGCCGTGCCCGGAAGCAGGGGGCAGGGCCGGAGGTTTTGGTTTGTCAGGGGAACCCAGAAATCCAGCTTTTGGGGGAGTGTCCCATTGTGAAGTGTTGGCAATGCAAAGTGCTAATTCTGGAACACGGGCGAGCCGCCTTCTGGACGGAGCGGCCCGGGGCCGGCAGGCAGTGCCGTGCGGCGGTGGGGAACGCCGGGCCAGGCGGCCTCCGTCCCGACCAGCCGGGCACTTGGCCGCTCCTCTGGGCCTCTCGCCATCTGCCCGGGAGGCCACGCGCACCCACCCCGCGTTGTGACAGGGTGAGTTCACGTTCATGAGACTCAGGCGCCCTGGCCCCTGGAAAGCAGGCGCAGCGCTCACCGCATAAAGCGAGCGTGCGAGGTGCTGCGAGGCTGGGTTGCAGGCGCTTGCGGTCTGCGGCCCAGGGAGTGAATCCAGGGCTCTGACGGCCGGGACGCAAGCACGGCCTTCTCCGGCCTCCCCTGCTGTAAGCCAGCACCAGCTCTCACAGGAGCGGACGCTTTCAATCTCGCTCTTGCTCCAGAGCGGCCTGTCCGTGCCCTGGCTGAGCGCCCGGCTCGAGCCCCCGCAGGCCGCGCCGCTGCCCAGCCCGAGGTCGCCCTCAGTGGCTTACTGACTCGCGGGGCCTCCACGTTCTGTCTCGGCAGCCGGTGTAAGTCATGCCCTGGCACTTGCGTGTCCTCTCTGAGGCGCGGCCCTTCCTGGGCATGAGCCGGTGCGCGCCTGCCGCAGCCAGGCCTGGGCGCGCACGGAGGCGTCACCTGCCGCCTTGCTGCAAACAAGGCGCAGGCGGGCAAAGGGCCCCGGAACTTTCTTTCTGAACGATGGAAGAGTGACCCTGTTAACGGGTCAGGGTTATTTCTTCTCGCTCAGCAATCACAAAAGGCCAGGTGGTGTCTCTGCATCACCGGGAGCATAAGAAGGACTGAGAGGCCTCCCTGGCAGCGCAGGGCTCAGTCTCAGCGCCATCGCCGTGCGGCCTGAGTGCGATCCCGGCGGGGGCACCCCCAGGGCGCGCAGACTCTCCTGCCTCCCGCTGCCCCTCGGCAGTGCGCTTCAGTGGATCTGCCTGTTCTGCTCCCCGCTCTGTCTCTGGGGGTCCTCTCACCCCACCTCTGGCCTGTGCCCAGCTCTTCTGCATGCAAATTAAAAACACAAAGCACAGAGTAGCAGCTCAGGGAGTCGAGTGACTGTGAACTTGTTACAGGGCACCCCTAATATAAAACAGGTTTCCCTGACAGGGTCCTCACCATGCGCTCGGAGGACCTTTATAATAAGCCCCAACTGCAGGCGAATGCGACAAGTTATTAACGGGTTCTATTTTACAAGAGATGGGGAATAAAATAGTAACAGTGCAAAGAGAGGAGAGGGAGACAAACTCGTAAATATCCTACCAGATCTTCCGAGCTGGAACCCAGCGGCGGCTGAGGGCTGGCTCCGAACCAAGGGAGCTGGCGCCGAGGGCAGAGGGAGCCCAGGGACCTGGCGGATCCAGTGTCGAGACTGTGCTGGTGGACAGGCGTGGCAGGACCGGACTGTCCACGGGAGGCTGCGGGGGGCGGCCCAGACGCAGGCGGCCTGCCCAGGCCAGAGAGGGAGACGGAAGCGATGGAGGGCGCCGAGGGCCCTGCGGAGGAGAGGGGCGCCGGGACGCCCACGGAGCCTCCTGCGCCCCCATCCGCGAGGGCGTCCCTCCCGCCACGCTTCCTGGGGTCGGCACGAGGTTGTCCCGACTAGGGTGGCCTTTCTCCAGGGCCGAATTCTCGAGTCGGCCCCCAGTGTGGGGCTGGACTCCCTGAGTGAGTTCAGATGAGCGCAGCGTGCAGAAAGCGGGAGGGCTTCCTGGGCTGGCCCGACCCCCCTTCCACGCTCCCGCTGGGTGCTGCGCGCTGGCGGGGCCTCGGCCACTGCGCGGTGGGCTCCTTGTGGCCGGCGGAGCTGCAGGAGGGGTGCTCCAGCCCACAGCCAGCGGGAGCCGACACCCTCCGTCCAAGACCGGCGTGGCTTCACCCTTCGAACGGCCGCAGCCACAGCGGGTCGCTGCTTCCCGGGCGAGTGTGGAGGTGCAGCTGGAGCGATGCTGGCTGTTGCCCCACCGAGCGCGAGGGCCAGAGGTGCCCAGCTGAGCCCCCCGCCCGCCGCGTGCACTAGGAGCTCGTGACTGCTGCTGTGCGCCGCTGGCTTCGCTTAACTAGCCCTGCAGCATGAGAGACGGCGAGCGGGCTGCCCGCCTCATTCTGCTCGCGCGGTAGTTGCCCCGGACACCTCGGAGCACGTGAGCACGTGCACGCTACACGCGGCAGCTCCGGCGCCCGCAAAGAGCCGAACAGCCCAGGGCTGAGAACCGGAGGGCTGAGAGGATAGAGAATTCACCGAGGGGAAGGGCACGCTGACCTTGGGGACACAGGTGTCGTCTCCAGGAAGCAATGGAGACATGACAGGCTTGGGGGCGGAGAGCATCTTCGCTTAAGGCGGAGGCGTCCAGGAGGTGTCGGGGGCCAGGGGAGCAGCTCAGAGCAGGAGGGGACCGGGAGGGTGCAGCTGGGTCAGAGACGGTCGGGGGTTGTCAACCCACCAGACAGTGGAGAGAGTGACTGAGACGAGGCTCGGAGCTCGGCTAGGCGCTGGGATGCGGGCTCGGGAGAGCGGTCCCGGCACGGGCAGCCTCGCCGCTCGCTGGTGCTGGGTGACCGTGCGTGGGCGCCGTGCGTGGGTGCCGTGCATGGGCACCGTGTGGTTTCCGGCAAGCATGGCTGCGGTGGCCACCCCAAACCACGCGTGCTTTTCAGGTTGAGGGAGAGCTTAACCCGGGGGAGCTCCAGCGTGCTTGCCTGCTGACCCCAGGAGGCCGGAGACAGAGTGGAGGGAGGGTTCCTGGGGAGAGATGGTCCAGGCCGAGCGGGGAATTCAGAGGAGGCTCTGGCAGGGCGGTTCCACTTGGCGCGGGAAGTGTGTTCAGATAAGTACTTACATTTCGGCGCAACATCTGTCCTCCGCTGTTCGCTCTGTATTCGCCGTGAACTACTCCAGAAAAATGTGGTTGCTTTTATTGCCAAGTTGCTTAATTGCCTTACGGAATAATGGCAAGCCAGCCAGTCTTGGAGCTTTAGAACACAGAGACAAATCAAAGCAGGAAGAGGTAGAGAAATCAAATAGACGGGTGGCCTTTTCACTGACAGTCTCTGGAGCTGGTTACCCCTTCTTCTCTCAGCCTATTAATGGCTGCTGACATCTGCAAAATACCTTTTAAACTGAAGATAGAGAAGGATGCTCTAGTCTCCTACCTGCTCGCACAAGGCGGGGATGGTTATAATGCTTTACCGCGTCCCCTTTTGTCCAGTAATAGAAGAACTTCTCGTGCAAATGACGGGTCCAGAACATTCTTCTGCCAGGCCACAGCGTCTGAAACAAATCTGCCGGAAGGAGTAATGGGCCTCGCTCACCTGTGTACCCCGAGGTTGCCAGTGCATTTCCCCCTGTCTGCACTGGAGCCCAGCAGGGCTCTGATGAGACGGGGTTCAACCAGGCTGGCCTGCCCCCCAAGCTTGCCTGGGGAAGCAGGGTGCCTCCGGAAGCCTAATTTGTTTATTCTCCTGGAGACATTTCATCACTGTTCCTCGTCCTGCTTCTGGCTCCAGAGACTCCAAAACGGTCTTGCTGAGTGGCCCCTGGGCTCCCTGCAGAATACCTGTAGATTTTAATATATTCATGCTGCATAATCAGGGCTTCAGAATCCTGCCAACAATTACCTCCTTTCTGGAGTCTGAGAGCACAGCAAGCAATCATGTTTTCAAAGAAAAGGGAAATATCCAGGCACAGAGTCCTCAGATCTTCAGCAACGTGCAGCCCCCACGGCCGGGCCTCTCCGCGGCCCTTCTGCTGTTGAACGAGATGCAGTATTGAAACACCGGGGACAGGCACACGGTGGGCAGGGGCACCCCCGACTGTGGGTGGGGCTTCGGATCCGGAGCTGGCACCAGGTTGCGTTCTGATGAGATAGCGGCCAGGCGCGCCCAGCTCTGCCCACAGGCACCGGCGGCCCCGTCCACGGGCTGGTGCCTCGCCGTGCGCTCCTGCAGGGCGGCCGCGGACAGCCTCACGCAGCGCCGTCCCTCCCTGCGGGGCTGCTGAGGATAGAGGAGACTGCCCTCGCCCCCACCCCAGCCCTCTGCCCGGGGTTCCCTCCCGTGCCTGCCGAGGGCTCTCTGCTACTGGCTCCCGGGGCCGGGCGGCCGAGTCACCCGTCCCCAACCCCCCTGGCTGCACCAGAGCCTGGTGGGCCTCGCGGTGCAGAAATGCTGAGCCCTCGCGCCCCAGGGAGGGCCGCTCTGGGAGCCTCCCCAACTCTGGGGGGACACCCCCTGTTGCCCACAGTGGTCACTTGCTCAGAACACCTTTTTTGCTGGCTCCTGTCCTGTCCCCGCCCCCCTCATGGTTTCCAGGGTCCTCTCCCGGATTGTACCTGGACCCATATACTTTTGGGGGGCTGTTTCTGGAGGGACGTCTGTAGCAGGATGCAGCCAAGCCTCTTGACCTGGGCCTGCAGGGACGGCCTGGGGACGCGCGAGCAGAGGGCACCTGACCGAACATCCAGGCGTGTCCTCTGGTGGTTGGGTCTGCTCCCAGAGCCCTGAACTTCAGCCACTTACCCGCGTCTCCTCCGACGGACCACTGTCTAGTCTAGATTTTTTTTAATTTCGAGGTTCCTGCCTCTCCATGGAAGTATAGGGAATGCACAGAGCCAGTAAACGCTGAGGGAGAGCCCAGTGGTCGGGCGTGGGCCGTGATTTACCGCTATTTCATGCTCCCGGCATCTGTAGCCCGCCGGTAACCACTGCAAATGCACAGGCCTCCCCGTTCAGTGCATATTTCATCCTAAGTGGCTTAAATATCTTTACTTATCCATTTGTAATAAAACGACCAGGATTTAAAAAAAGGTAAGTGCATCTGAAGGAAATCGATGGCCGCCACCCCACTGCGGAGACACGAACCCTCTCCCCAGGTGCCAGCACATGAGGGCGAACTATTTATGCTCTGATCATAAATTCATTAACTATTTACAGCTCGTTGACTTGTAATTTTTTTTCTCCACGTCTCACTTTCCACCTTCACGGTGGGAGCTGGCGGGCGGCCAAGCAGCGCGCCTCTGGGCGGGGGCTGGGTGTTCCGGCGTTTCTGCCGTGGCTCTGGGGCCTCCTGCAGAGCTCTGGGGGCGTGCCGGGTCCCCGTGGCCCTGGCGTCTGGCATGGGGGGTTTGGAGCCGGGTCTCGGCCACCCACGGGGGGAGGGGTGGTTGCCGTGTCTTCCCGGGCGCCTGCTCGCCCCCGGAGAGGGGTCCCCGGCCCGCCGGGGCTTCGCTGTGGGACCTCAGGCGTGGCGTAGAGCAAGTTCGCAAACTGTTCCCTCTTGGGAGCGCGTCGTAGGCAGGCGCCTGTCCTTTCTCACCACCTTCCCCAGAGGGGACAGACCCGCCACCGACTTGGCACACGGCCATGCACAGGCGAGACCGGCCAGGGCCTCTTGCTGGCAGCGCGGGCAGGGAACGGTCAGTGCTCGTCCAGCCTGGCGAGGCCCATGCAGGGGACTCTGCCCTGCGGCCCAAGGCGGCGGAGCGTGGCCGCAGTGAGTCCCCAGGGGCCGCTGCTGTCCCCAGGGGCCTGGGCACCCTGGGTGGGGCCGGCTACACGGAGTGGTCAGCGGCCCTTGCAGTAGCCGCCCGCGCCAGGCAGATGCGGAGGGCCTCCGGGGATCCTGTGGGTCCGTGCCCGGCGGCAGCGTGTGGAGAGGCCGTTCCGAGCGGGCCCGAGCCTGCACTGACCGCGGCTAGCCTGGCGCCTGGGCCGCGTCTTCCCGTCTCTGGGCTCGCACTCCTGGCCCGTGAAAGGAGAATGTGAAACCGGCTCCGAGGCGGTGTGGCGGGCCCGGTGCCAGGGCCGGCAGAGGTGTGGACCGTGGTGCCGGTCAGGGGAAGCCGAGGCGGTGCTGGTGGCCCTCACTCCCTCGCTGCTATGGCGGTAGCGCTGTTACCATGGCAGCAGCATCAGTACCTCACCTTGGCAGCGTCAATGCCGTGGCGGCGGCAGCAGCAGCAGCGCTGTGACCCGGCAGTGTGCGTGCCCGCTGGTGGCACCCGCGCCGTGACTTGGTGGCGCCAGCACCAGGGTTAGTGTCAGTGCCGCGGCTGAGTCGTAGTGACGCTGTGACTTCCAGTGCATTGAGGATGCTCTGAGACCCACGGTGCTCACCTGAGCTGACTTGACCCCAGAGGGGACAGCACTCTCAGGCCCTGGGGGCAGCCACGGGGGCCACCGCGGTCTAGGGTGCCGCTCAGCTTCCTGCAGGACGCAGGTCTATCCCCGCCGCCCACACTGGCCGGAGGACTCGCAGCCCGATGTCGCCAGTGCCCAGCCGGGACGCGCTGCCATGGGCAAGGAGGCCTGGCACGGCTGCCCAGCGCACGTGCAGGGACGTCGGGGAGCTGTGAGCGTGGACTGATGGGTCAGTTCTGTGACCCCAGGGATGTTTCTGGTCTTTGCTTCCGTGCCCCGTCCCTCTCGGGCTGGCTGTAAGGTGTCTGTGTCGATAAGGGATAAGCTGTAAGGTCACGAGGTATCGAGAGGTCATGCACACGAGGAAGCTTCTGGAAGGGTAAGAAAGAAACGTCTCCTCTGACTTTCATTGACGCCGAGATGTTTTCCGCAAGCACCTCAGACTACCTTTTCCTGGGCCAGGGATGTGGCGCCACTGAGCCAACCGCTGGGGTCGCCACACTTGGGATGGGGGCCGCCCGCGGGTGTGTGCGGCACTAACTGCCGTTGTAACGTCACATCACTTTACTCACCACCGCCGTGCCCGCTGCATCCGCGGGAGAATGGAGGACGAGTGGTTTTAAAGAATGTCTCTTCACATTGCTAGTATGTGGTAGACTCAGGATAGGAAAGCAGAATCTCTACTTCAGGGCTTTATCCACGTACTTTTTTTTTTTTTTAAAGATTTATTTATTTATGCATACAAGAGCTGGGGTACAGGCCAGAGGTGTGGGGGGGTGAGAGGATTCACCACAGAGAGCGGGGAGCAGAACAGGCAGATCAACGGAAGTACACTGCTGAGGGGAGCAGCGGGCACAGCAGGAGAGGTCTGCTGCGCCATGTGGGTCCCCTCCCTGGCTGGCGGCAGGGATAGAACTCGTGCTGCAGTGGCTGCGGTTTGCTTCATAGTGCGTTGCTTAACCCGCTGTGCCACCAGGGAGGCCCTATCCATGTACTTTTAAAAAACTGTGTTTCTCAGAGCAAAACTGTCCAGGAGCATCTCTCTTAAAGAAATACACATGCCATGTAAGCTAGCCTTCCCTAAGCCAGGGACGTAGGTTAGTGCCTATTCGTTATTGGTCAATATTTGGGAATCTTTATTCCCTTGATTCTGACCATGCTTGAATTATTTGTTTCTAAAATGCTTTTTATATAAGCAGGCTCCTCTGGTGCAGCAGATTACTGAACCTCCTTTTTTTCATTCCAAGATCAACGGATTGGGAAGATCTCCCCATATGATCATAAGTCATTGGCATGAGTCTGAGCGTCCCTAAATAAAGTTTGAGTCCTAACAAATAGAAGGATAAGCTGCATCGTGACAGACACGCTGTGGGCTTCGTCTCTGACATTCCTGGCCTCGCCGTTAAATAGCCTGTGGGCTTTGCCAGGTCACTGGGCTTCCTTCCTCCTTCTAAGCGTGGGTTTTCTCAAGTGTAAGAAGAAGTCCCAGTGGACCCAGTGTTGGGCTCTGAGGACCCAGCCGGTAGGAAGACCCCTACGCACGTTTGCTATTTTCTCTAATGTCTTTGTCGTGCTGACAACTGTGCACGATGTTACTTTGCCACAGCCACTGTCATGGAGGCCATTCTTTGGGGTCCAGGGCCTGAGAAGAAAAGGCTTGAGCCCAAGGAGGGGAGGAAGATCCATCGTGTCCAATCTTTCAAAGACGTGCGAGGCGGTGTGGAAGTTTGCTGCTTTTCAGGAAAAGAGAACTCTTCTCTGCACACTGGGTGACTCATCCCCAGTATTAAGTGCTTTGGTTAATGTCAAAACTCTGAACGACGTGACAGATGGTGAGTTAGTTCAACCAATCAATAACTATATATTGAGTATCTGCCATGTGTCCAAGGAGTGAGGGGGAGCAGAGAACATAAGGTGTAATCCAGTCCCTGGTGGTCCTCAGACGGTTTTAATTAGTTCATTCGTTGACCCACACTGTGATAAAGCTTTCAGGTCAGCCTGGCGACTGAGGACTTGAGGGCGAGGCAGTCTTACAGGACGTTAGGGATGTACGCAGGGTATCAAAGCCCTTTATAAATGGTGTGGGGGTAGCGGCCTCTCTCCGGGGGCTGCCCCTGAAACGCATCCTTTGGGAAGAGAAACAGGATGTTTGGCTACTTTAGCTTGTCTTGTTTTTCTTGTTCTCTTCCCACCTGTCTCCTCTTGTGCTTAGTATACCACTGGTCAGCCCTGAAACTGTGGGCTCTACCGCCTCTTCCCTCGAGCTCCGGACAGTTACACTTGGAAAGGTTTTGAAACAAATATAAACACAGATGGGAAATGGCCGCTGGGGCCCCGGGAAGGCACAGAGCCGCCGGGTCAGGGACACGGGGATGGTGGCAGTGCTGGGCCTTAGGGTCACCTGTCAACTCTGCTGCTCGCGCACGTGGACATGCCTTTCATCTCGGGTCCAAGCCCCTGTGGGCCCCCAGCCTGTCTGCTGCTTCTCCCTTCACCATCTCACCCCCCAGACCTGCCAACCCGCTGACCTATTTGCACGGAGCAGACCTGCTGTTTTCTGAAGGAGCTGTGCCCTGCTTTGCTCCAGAAGTCTCCAAGCTGTGTTATTCCCAAAGGAAGTCCTTCACCCACCCCTTTGGGTGGTTCCTATGTGTCTTCTCTATTTAGAGGTGATCTTTAGGTCAAGGTCTTGCTAACCCTTTCTCCTTTCATCCATGTCTGGCTATGTGTGTCCGTTCAGCCTTGGTCGGAACTTTCAAATGGTGCACGACTTATATTTATGTGTCTACTTTTCCCATTAGACTGTAAGCTCCTTGAGGGCAGAGACTGTCTAGTTTCCATACTAGATGTTTGCGTAAGGGACTGACTGATCTGGAGTGAGAAACAAGCCTGATGGCTGAGAAAATGAAGGACTAGATGAGTGGACAGCTACTTCCCAGCCCATCCCAAAGAGGTCAGTGTGTCCAGAAGACAGTTATCAAGGAGAAGGCGCATTCACCAGGCATCTACAGAGCTGGTGTGTCCGGTCCCCCCACCGAGGCAAAGTTGCCAACACCAAGGACCTCGCGTATAACAAACAAGGTTTACAAAGGGCAGGCACAATGATGTGATGAACTCGAATGGAGTTGTCAAGAAGTTCAAAAGGGGCCTCCCGGTGGCTCAAGGGATTAAGCACTGCACATGAAGCATCCATAGCCACTGTAGCACGAGTTCAATTCCTGGCCAGGGAGGGACCCACATGGAGCAGCAGACCTCTCCTGCCTCGCCCGCTGCTCCCCTCAGCAGTGTGTTTCAGTCGATTTGCCTGTTCTGTTCTCCACTGTCTCTGGTGAATCCTTTCTTTCACCCCCCCCATCTCTGGCCTACACCCCAGTTCTTATATGCATAAATAAATCTTTAAAAAAAGAAAGTTAAAAAAAAAGTTCAAAAGAGGGACGCTGGCCATAGGTGTGTGCAGGGCTGGGCAGGGAGCCAGCAGGGAGAAAGTGATGTCCAAATGGAGAGTTATAAGATACCCAGAAGCACAAGAGTCTGCAGGAGCGAGCCAGGGAGGAGAAATAACATATGCACAGGCTGGAGACAGGCAGGAATCACCCCGAGTCACAGGGAGACAGAATCCAGGCGCTGGTGACCTGCGGGGGGCTGTAGCCTTTGTCTCGCGGGTGGGGGCCAGGGGCCACAGGACGATTCTAAGCTGGGCAGTAAGATGATGCAGCCTAACACGTTAGCTAAATCCTGAGTCCTTGAGCCAAACAGGCACGACAAAGGCGATCCCCCTCCCAGCTTCATGCAAAACAGCCTGCTGGACATCTGCTCCATCGCAAGGTGGCAAAGTCTGTTTTGTGCCCAGTAGGAGGAGCCAGTGTCTCCACGTTGTTGTTCTTTACCTCTGCAGCCTGGTCTTTCTTGGCTGGGGTTGTCAGGGAGCTGTCTACTTCAGCACCTCCTTACCTTCCAGGGGCTCAATGCAGAGGAATGGCATAAGCTCAGCCTGGGGTCCCAAAGGTTGCGTGAACGACAGACTAGCACTTTCCAGAGGAATCGCATCATAGCGCGCTGTCTTATCTTCAATTTTGTCTGAAACCATAATGAACGTGTCCCTCGCTCGTATTATGTTTTCTTAAGCCACAGAGCTACAGAGGTCCCAGCCTTGCATGCACTGCTAATACATCTAAGCTTATTTCTACCCCCACCAACAAATAAATCAGAGTCGACTCAGACTGGCCTTGATTTTGAGATAGTTGAATATGTTTTATTTCATTTCCAACAGAAAAATATATATTAAAAAATAAAAGCACCAGTGATAACCCATTTTAATGAAACAACAGCCAGGGTTTCTGCTTTGAATGATTGCAATCATTTTTTTCTCTTGTGGAATAAAAATGAAGGGGCACAGAGAAACAATTCCTGTTGGTGAATTTGCACAAAACATTATATTTCAACAGAACTTCCCATTAACTGCCATTTATTTCTTCTCTCATTATTGATAATTTGCTTTTAAATTGAGAATACCTCTTCTACAGCCCATCTCATCTCCCTGCTCGGCTAGACAATTACATTTAAATTCGGTGGTTTTCCCATTGCAAACAGGTTCAGGGAGAAATGATTATGATGTTACTAACCCAGATTTATGGTTTCATTGTGTTATCACTAAAGGATAAGAGACTAGTATAAGGAAAAAAAGAGTTGTTTATATACAACTATATTATTATCAAAGAGAGTCCTAAGGAAACATATGTAAGAATCAGCCCAAATTGCCAACACCTACTGGGGCCGTGATGGAGCTGTCCTTCCGGATTTGCAAACTTATTTTCTCAAATGATGAGAAAATGTTACATTAAAAAATTCCAGTTGTGGGTAGAAATCCCTTCCCATGTGTCCCGGGCCTGGCAGGCAGCCGAGGAACGCCGACACACTGCCCTGGCGGGCACCGGGGAGCAGGCGCCGTGCGGACCTGACTGACCCTGGGCTGGCGGCTCGTTCCTGCCTGACGGAGGAGCCCTGCCAGGGCAGCACAGCCAGAGGCCGGGCGGGGGCGACACGCCGTGGGTCCAGTGTTCAAGCCCGCGCCTGGCCTTGGCCGATGCGCCCGCCCCTCAGAGGACAGGATGGTGCAGTGGCCCCACAGGGAATGTGGGAGACCTGCCTGGAGTCCCACCTCCTTGCCAGTTGTGTAATCTGGAGCAAATCAGAACTCACTGGACCTCAAACCTTACAGGACCTAGAATGTTGATCAAATAAAAAAAGGAGGAGGAGGAGGAAGAAGCGGAAAGTAAAAGGAGGTGGAGGGAGGACGGGATGGAGAGAGGGAGGGAGGAGAGAGGGGAGAGGAAAAGCAGAGGTCCTGGCTCAGGAGGCCGGGCTGGGGCTGAAGAAAGCAAGCTGCCCTCAGCCTCCGTTTTCTGATCTGTGAAATGGCTGACGCTAAAGTTATCTGCTCCATGTAGCTGTGGAGGAAGTTCCGTGCCGGTGCACCTGGGGGAAGAGCTTATTGGGTGGCAGTAGCTACTGGCGCTCCAGGTTCTGGCTGTAAGGGAGCTGCAAGGAGGACGGGGCAACCTCCAGACCACGCTGGGCTCAGAGTCCAGTGCTGGAGCAGGGCCAGTTCAGGCAAGACAGGGGTGGCCCGGAGCCCAGCCCAGAGAAGCTCCCTCCTGCACTCTGTTGGGCCTGGATAACTTTCTGCATCCAGGACAGGGCTCTGTCTGCCTGGCTGTGAGATCTTGAGATTCACCAGAAACTTCCCAGACCAGAAATGGGCTAGGCCAGGAAGCCACCTGCACTCAGCATTTCTCCAGGGCATTTGTCTTCTCTTGTTGGGGGTCCAATGGGGAGGGTGGTGCTGGTGCTTAATGAGCAAGCCCATTCCAGGACCGCAAGGATTTGGGGACGAAAAGACCTGGGGGATCGCACCACCAGGTTCAGTGCGCACCTCTCCACCCTGTAGGCGAGAAGACCCGGTACCGCCGGGCCAGCTGCTCCCGGAATCCGGGGCTGCACGCGTGACCGCAGCGGCAGCTCGGCGAGCCGAGGGGGAGGGGGCGCTCCCTCGCGCACCGGATTATTTTTGGCTCCTGAGCCGGGGCTGCTCGCAGCCTGTCGCGCGCGCGCACACACATACACACTCACACGCGCGCGCGCACACGCACACACACATTTTCTCGCCCGCTCTCTCCTCCTTTGTTTATTTTCTAATCTATATTTTTGTTCGGCGCTTTCTTTTCCACTCCCGCCCGCCGGCAGGCGCTCTCGCGGGCTGCCCGGGGGCACACCGCTCCCCTCGGTCACCCCAGCCCTCCTCCAGGTCTCCGAGCGCGGGGTTTGAAGGTCACCTCCTTTCCAGTCCCCGTGCGATCCGCGCGCCGCCGCGCCTCCTCCAGCCGGGGCCGGTGGCTCGGCTGCGCCGCCCTGAAGTGCTTCTCCGGCCGCGCAGCAGCGGGCAGAGCTCGGGGTCCGCGCGGGGTGGGGAAACCCCAACTCGCAGAGGGGAATCCCTCCCTCTTCGCCGGCCCGGCGGCACCCGCGGTGGGGCGGGGGCGCTCCGCCAGCCCTGGGAACGGGAACGGCAGGAGCCGCGGCAGCGGACCCACGCGCCTCCGGAGCCGGAGGAAGGAGCAACCCGGCACCCCGCGTCTGAGGGGACAGCCGTGCGCCCCGCCCCTGCGTCCCCGGCGAGAGAACTCTGAGCTTCCAAGCCCGGCAGAGCAAGGAACAGCGAAGACGACGCGCCCCACACGGAGGAACCCCCACGCTGTGGTCATTTGGGCCCTAGCTGTCCGACCCGCGCTGCGCCCAGCTGCGCCCATCCCGCCGCCCGCCCAGGCAGGGGCGCCAGGGCGGGGCTGACCTGCCAGCGAAGTTGTGGGCAGTGCAGGAGAAGCCAGCACCCCCTCTTGCCGCCTCCGGCTCATGGTGACTGTGGCTGGGGGTGCAGAGAGCGCAGAGGAATTGGAGGGTCTGGGGTCCAGCAGAAGGCGACTGGAGCCCAGCTTCCGGGGAGTTCTAGGTAAGTCTTGGGGGGGTCACCCTGCCTGTCCCCTCTCCCCAACCCGGCCCAAAGGGTCCCAGAGAGCCGCGCACCCTGGGCCAGGCTGGGCGAGCTGGCCTGGGAACTTTTTCAGTGTGAGGAGCGTCTGTCCTGCATGTCCCTGGGGCCAGGATCAGGCTCTGCTTGGCTTCTGGAGGCCCTTCCAGCCCCAGGGCCCTCTGGAGCGCTGCCTCGCAGTCTCTGGGGAGCGAGTCCCAGTGCAGGGAGCGCAGGAGCCTGCCTGCGCACTCTCTTGGCCTCCCCCGCAGGAAGCATGCACTGGGCGCCCAGGCAGCCACCCTCTCCTCCTCTGTCTCTGCTGTGGGATGGTGGGGGCGCACCTCGGGCCTGGGAAGGCGTGCAGAATCTCTGAACCCTTGTGGGGGAGGGGAAGGGGGGTCGCTGAGCTGGAGGGGAGCGGCTGTGTTTGTGGCATAAATGTTGGGCGCTGCCTTCCGACCCCCCCACCCCCCCCCTGCCAGCCTGGAAACTGGGGACTTGGAAACTCTTGCTGAGCCCCTGGTTCCTTTGCCTACTCTGAGTGCACCTTCCCCTGGGGGAGGAAACTTAGTAGCTGAGGTCCTCCGCACAGACCTCGTCCCCCTTGTCCACTGCAATATCCCAACTGGCCGGTGGAGGAAAGGCGGGGTTCGCGGGGCCACCCCCAGGTTGAGCTCTCTAGGGGCCACCGGGTTGGGAAGCTCTTGGAGCCTCTGAGGAGGTGCAGTTCCAGGGACCGGGTGTCACGCGGAGCCCAGAAGTGCCGTGCGGGAAGGGAGGGCACCTGACTCACCTGCCCTGGGCCCCGGCTCCATTTCCTGCTGCCAGGGAATGGAGGGGGCTCGGGGCAAGGGCTGGGCTGGGCTGCGCCTGCCTGCTGAGGCGCTTTGGGGGCGGCGCTGCTGCTCTCGTGCTTGGCAATCTGGTTGGGCTCCAGGGAACTGGCACCCAACCGCGGGTCTTCTCAGTTGAACTTGGAGAGAAGTGGGGGAGGTACCCCGGAATAGCTTTGTGTGAGGGTAGTCTGCTGCATCCTAACTCGCGTTTTCTTCTGTAGCTGTAATAATCTGTGTGTGCGCTCCAGGGCCTGGCCTGCAAGGCACAGGTGCACGCTCCTTGCCTCCTCGCACCCTGCCCTGGCTCATGCCCTCCCCACTGGCCATTTAGGTCCTGACCAAAGCCGGGAGAATGGAAGGGCCTGGGTCCTTTCCATCTTGAAGTGAGCCCAGGGCCTGGACACGACCTCTGGAACATTTGTTCTTGCCCAGAGAGAGCAGCTGGCACCCCGGAGGGCAAGGGTGGCTTCTCTGCTTCTCCAGTTCCTCTGGGAAGCCGTGGCCTCTGCAGCCCCCTGGGTGTCCTCAGGTCAGCTCACCGTGAACTTGCGTTAGGGAAAAAGGGGCATCACCCCATAACTTCCAACAACACCTTAACTTAGGTGCAGAGAGTAGAACTTCAGGACTGAGAAGCCAGCAGGCTCCCTCCTCCCTCCCTTCCTTCCCTGCCCACCTGCTGGCTGTGTGGCCCTGGGCAAGTTGCTTAACCTCTCTGGGCCTCAGTTTGTGTACCCATAAAGTGAGCATTTCAGTGGTAGTTGGGGCCTCAGGAGGCTCAGGGGAGCATTAAGTGCAGCAGTAAACGCTTTGAGGAGAGCCTGGCGTGTGGAAATGACTGGATAATATTTCTTTATAGCAAAGAAATTGCTCTAATTCTAAAGCTTATGACGCTGGTGGGGTAGGAGAGGCAGCAGCTGCCCTCACATCCACTGCTTGGGAACAGCAACAAGCCGGCGCCAGGCGGGGAGCGTGGCCTGAGGGGAGGTGGCCCGGGAGCCGGCCCCGCCTCTGCTGCCCCTGGTGTCCGAGGATGGCCACCGCCCGACACTCGGTGTGGAGATTGCGAGGCGGGAGGCCTCTCGGCCTGCCCGTGCCCACTCCGGTCTCGCTGGCTGGGAACGCGTTCTCTTTGCAGCGCCCTCCCAGCGCGCCACCCAGACGGCGCCCGACGAGGGCCTGAGCGGGTTCCTCGTCCTGGGATTGACCTGAGCTGCCCTATTTTCTCTTCATGATAATTGATGCTATTTTTTGACCTGCTCCTCCAGGGTCTGAGCTGGGCCTGCCAGGCCTCCTCCAGGGCACACGACTTTTTGAAACAGTGTAGTCTTTTCTGACTTTTAGAAACAGTGTAGTCTTCAGGTCCTGCCCTAGCCACCTGCTGTTGCTCCTCAGGCCCCTCCCAGGTGTGTGGAGCGGTGCACTCTGGCATCCAGAAAATGGGGGCTGCCCCCCTGCATGAGTCAGCGCCTGACATGCTGCCCTCCAAAAACCAGCCCATTTCCTGTGCATGCCTTGAGCCGACGCGTGGAGCAAGGAACGCGTTCCGAGTGGGAAATGATCCCTGACACACAAAGTGCTCTGGGGACACGGGGTGAGGCCTGCTGCACCCGGAGAGCCTTGTTCTGAAGGACACGGCGGCCGGGCCACGCAGCCTGCAGGGCCCGGCTCCCTCCGTCTGCCTTTCCTGCAGCTGCCCGGTAATTTGCCACATGCACATTCTCCCCCGTTGCCCCAGACAACACTTTGTCCTGCCAGAGACCTCAAGCGTGGAGGTGATGTTTTTAAAGAAGCCGCGAGCTCTCCCCAATGCCTAACTTCATTATTTAAAATACCGCCTCCAGGCACAACTATAAATATTAAAACTTTAATTAAAGAATCAATCAGTGAGGGAACTTCCAAATGAGGGACACCCAGCACCTCCCAACAACGGTGACAGAAACATGGTGAGATGGGAGCAGGACCTGGGGGCCGTGGAGGGGCGCCCGCGGAAGTGGGTGCTGGAACTGCTTGGAGAGGGGTCACCTGGTGCCGGCGTCTGTGGCTCTGAGCGTCATCGTCACCGGCTTGATATGGGCCCTGGACGCAGGGAGGTGGTGAGTCCCGGCTGCAGTCCCGGGGTGTGCTGTCCTGGGGAGGGAGAGGCCGGTGCACTAAGTGTCCAGGATATGCGGCGCCTGATGTCCTGCAGGCAGGCCAGTGGGAACCTGGGCTTCGACTGCTGTAGGGAGGGCAGGCAGCACGCCCCAGAAAGAAATGGGAGCGCGACAGAGGTCCCAGTGCAGTGACATGATAAGGGTGACTTAAAACAGCTGAGCCGAGCTCTCGGTGGGAAGAAGCTGTTACGTGCCCAGCTGTGTGTTCGGTCAGTATTAATTGAGCACATACTACATGCTGAACACAGCTCAAGGTCCTTGAACTGCACGGTGAGCCGTCTGCACACACAGACGCCCCTGCCCCGAGGGAGCTTTCATTCTGATGTGGGTCCCTGCAGGGAGAGCGTTTCAGAGAGAGAGAAACAGCAAGTGCAAAGGCCCTGGGGCAGAAACTAGGGCAGCCTGTGTGGTAAAGTTGCTTCAGGCAAGCCCTGGGCCTGCCAGGGAGTCGAGATGCCGTTCCGAGGGGAAGCCATTGCAAGGCTTCTGCATAGAGAGGCTGTGGCATGTCAATGGCTGCACATTGCAGGACTCACTGCCAGCTGTTTCTGAGAAGAGTACATAGGTAAGGGGCTTTCCCATGCAGCTGGCTCAAAATTCTGATCCAGATTTGGTCTAAGCACTAAAAAATTAAACTTTGCTTGTCTTCTCCCTCCTGTGGGGGTTAGAGCCGAATCTTCCATTCAAGAAAAGAGATCAGTCCGGGGAGGGGGGAGAACCTTGAGGTTCTTGGTGGTGCTGGCATGTGGCCGGGGCACTGAGCGCTTGCACCTGCCAGCCTCTTGCATGCTCCCCCTGGGCGCACCCAGCACCCGCACACATGTGCACACACACACTTGCACATGCATGTGGGGAAGGACTCCCCTGCCCCGTTTTACAGGAGAGGGTGAGGCGTGGGCAGGCCGCAGCAGTTGGCTTGGCGCCTGCGGGGTTTCGGGCCCGAGCTCAGCCCCGGCAGCTCTGAAACCCCGTCAACGCAGACACAGCCTCTGCCAGAGGCTTCTGCCAGGGTCGCCCAGGTCGGCTCGGTGGGGGCCCCGCGCCTCCAGGCTGGGCGCTGGAGGGTGATCTCCCGGGGAGCGCAGCGTGCAAACCTGCAGTCGCTCCAGCAAAGCACCCTCCTGGAATCATCTCCCCTTTTCTTTTTGTTGAGAACAAAACTAGACTCTGCCGGCACAGGGGATCAGCTCGTGCGGTTGCTGCTCACCGCGGTGTCGTCTTGCCTCAAGATGTGACTTTGCTGCGGATTTGAGACTCTAGAGCAGAGGTGGGACGGGCCTGCGTCCTCAGCGCTGTCTCTTGAGTGTCATCAGTTCCCCATGGTGGTTTCCGAGAGCCCCTTCTCTGTGCTAACTCCCCAGCGCCGACACCAACCCCCGAGGTCCCGTCCACAGCCAGGACTGGGCGTGGGTCGTGGGTACCAGCGGCTGGGGGCGGAGCCCTGCGTGCTCCCTGCCCCGAGCTGAGTTCCCGTGGGCGCCGGCGCAGAGGGCCTGGAGAGGCCGGCCGTGCTGGCCAGTCCGGTCATCTCAGGATTTCAGGGCCCGCCCTCCGACGCATGGGCTGGCTCCATGGCCTTTAACCGTCACCTCCCGGAGCTGCTGTGTCCCCGGACCAACTGAGAGAGGACTAACTCCTGTGTGGCAGGGCTGGTCGCCCGTGGGCTCGGAAACCACTTGGGGGTGTGTGCAGGCAGCACATCGGCCCGGCGCGTGGTTCTTCCACGCCCCTCTTGACTGTGACCGAGATGATAAACGCAGGGCAGGGAGGGGAGACCCGCCGCAGCGCCCGGGCGCCGTCGAGGCAGCTGACAGCCGAGTCCCTGCGTGCAGCTCTGCCCTGCGTGGAGCTCTGCTGCGGGACGGCTGACAGCGGCCATATGCCGGCTCTGATTGATTGGCGGGGGGAAACGCTAATTTATTAGACGTGTTATGAAAAGTGACAGAGCAGGGAACGGAGCGGCTGATGCGCCACCGCGGCCCTGGCCAGAGCCTGGGGTGCGGGCGGCTGGTTCTCTCCCTGGGACAGCCCTCTGCCTGAGTGCCCGGGGCGGGCACCCTTCTCGGCCGCTCTGCAGGGAGAGCGCGGCACGGCCAGGTCGCGCGTGGTCCTTGGAAGCTGGTCCTCGGTGCTGTGGACACAGAGGCTGGCGAGGTGCGGGCGCGGGTGCAGGGCATGGGGAATTGTCTCGCTGGCACAGGCTGGGAGCTTAGGAGTTTCCTTGGAGAGAATAAAGAGGGTGATGATGCCTCTTTTTAGAGCACGCGGCTCTTCCCGGAAGGGCATGGGGAGTCGGGCTCTGGACGGCGGCAGGAGGACGCTGGCTGGAAGCCCCGCCTTTCTGGACGGGGCGCATCCTCCTGTGCGGGTGGAGACATCTTGGCTCAGGAGTCTGGGAGACCCTGCCCCTGAGAGCTTGGGTGCGAGAGGACCAGGCTGTGGAGCTAGGCAAACCCCATTTTGGCTGAAGATCCCCTTCCTTCCAGCGTGAGGCCCTGGGCAAGTGGCTGCACCTCTCAACCTCCGGGTCCCTGTGTCTCAGGAGAAGGCCGTGTCCACCTCGCGCCAGGGATGGCCAGGCTTCTGAGTCCATGCTTCTCTTCTGTTTATTCGCCTGTTCCATTCCGACCGGGGCTTCTCCCCTAAGACTCTCTGGCCCAAAGTCTCCCTAGTTACCAGGAGCCCGAGGCTCTTGGAAAGAGCATTTGTTTTTTGGTAAATTTCATGCCTTTTCACATCAAGCTCGCTTAGGTAGGTCAAGTCTGTGTGAACTCACAGTGACCTTTGAAAGTACATAATGAAGGCCCCCCCCCCCCTAAATTCTATTCTGCTGTGCTGCGCTTTGCTGCTGTCAACTTATGGGAGAAATAATAACAAAGTCATTTGACCCTGCGTTTAAAAAAAAAGGTATTATCTGTACTCGTAGAAATAAAAAGTAGACACTGGCCTGGGGTTGAAGAGCGGTGGCGGCTGAGTTTAACACTTGAAGTGAAAAGAAACAGCGTGTTGTTGAGAGTAAATGGAACGAGAGAGAAGGTGGCTGTGAAGGAGTCACGCTCCCTGTGTCACCTGCTGTCATGACCTCCAAGGTCGCCGGCGGCTACTGCCGTGTTATCTCTGGCTGCAGGAGCAGAAAGAGCCTTCCTCTCCTGAGGGCTTCTCGGTGCCAGCCACCGCAAGTGGAACAACTGGTGGTGTCCCCTTTTCACAAAGGCTGCCGGGAAGCTCAGCGCTGACTTTGCAGTCCTATTTTCACAGCCTGTAGGATTTGCTATCATAGCTTTTGCACATTAACCTCACTGTTTACTCCGTTTTATTTCTCTGCCTTTTATCGCAATTGATGTTGCTATATTTTATTTTTAGAAAAACAGCTTTGTCTGGTGCCTGGAATACACAGGTAGGGGCTTGGAAGCTAGGAGACCCTCGGGCATGGCCGTCCTTGAAGATATTGGCCCCTGGGCGGCCGCGGAGGCAGGCTCCGCCCTCTGTCGGGGTGAGTTCCAGCAGCACAGTGGGCGCTGTACCCCTTTCCTGTGGGTGCTTCTTCCTGGAGAGTGACTTACGGCGTGCGGGTTCTCTTCTGTGGGGTCACGCCCTCTCTTTTCATGGGTTCGGCACACATTGTACACCCATGCTACGTGTTAGGAAGGGTGCTGTTTGGGCTGCCGATGGGGCTGTCCAGAGAGGTGTCTAGTGGGTGTCCGTGGGGGTCAATTGGGGTATATTGGGGTGTTTATTGGAATGCACACTGGGGTGTCTCTTGGGTATTCATGGGGTATCTCCTGGGTATATTGGGGTGTTTATTAGAATGTACGCTGGGGTGTCTCTTGGGTATTCACGGGGTAGGTATCTCCTGGGTATATTGGGGTGTTTATTGGAATGTATGCTGGGGTGTCTCTTGGGTATTCATGGGGTATCTCCTGGGTATATTGGGGTGTTTATTGGAATGTATGCTGGGGTGTCTCTTGGGTATTCATGGGGTACCTCCTGGGTATACTGGGGTGTTTATTGGAATGTACACTGGGGTGTCGATGAGGTGAATGTGGGGCGTCTATTGGGAGTGTGTTGGGGTATCTGGGTGTCCGTGGGACGTCTGTGGGGACACATGTTGACGGCTGGCCGCGCCTGGCAGCTGGCGCCTCACGAAGGGTCCCTAGCAGACAGCCCGCCCCGGCGCAGCACCCAGGGCCCCTGAGCGCCCCCTGGCGGTATGCGGCGGCACGGGAGGGCACGCGTGCAGTTACGGGTGGTGGTGAGGGCAGGTGGGGCAGGGAGGCCTCGCCAAGGAGAGTCCTTTGGGTGACATTTAGGCTGGGGGACGGGAAGGACAGGTCGTGCCAAGAGGGCCGCGGGTGAGGGAGTGAGCCATGTGGGAGGGCTGGGCAGGCCCGGGAGGAGACACCCTGCGCCCCAGATCCGCTGAGCCCAGCGCCCAGACAGTGCCGGGGGCGAGCGGTGGCCGACGGGCCTGCAGCGTGCAGAGCCGTGCCCTGCGCCGCGTCCGGGGCTCCTTTCTGCATCGGGAAACACCTTTGCTCTGACCCTCCACATACTCGCCGATGTGAGACAGGCGCGCCCGGCGGGGCACGTGGCCGGGAGCCCCTTGTCCGAGCTCCGTGTCTGAGCGCGCAGTGTGAGCGTGCGTGGCGTGTGCGCCTGCGTGCACACAGCTGTGAGTCTGTGATTGCACGGGTGTGTGCTGGAGGGAGGAGGCCAGTGAAGACAGCTGGTGGTGGGACTGCCCACTGGGCCCCTGAGCCGCGAGCAGGGTGTAATGCCGGGGGCTTTGTGTCTCGCGGGCCGGGTCTGCCTCAGTGCGACCTCGCCCTCCTCACGACGCGCAGCACCCTTGCATTATGGGGTGCTTTGCGAGGGCTGCCTTTGAGGCCGAGCCAGACCCGCTCTCTGAACGTCCCTTCATGATGCTTGACCAGCGGGATGAGTGGGAAGATGGGGACTTGCCAAAGGATCTCTGCCTCCTGGAGCCTGTCTCGGGGCCTTCCTAGCCCTCCATAAACCTGCTGCTCCTCTGATGGGTACGGGGGTGCAGGGGGCAGCCCCCCATGGGCCCAGGGTGTTGGTGCTGCTGCTTCTTTGGTTCAGGGGTTTGGAGACAGAAATGCTCACTTTGCTTCCCCTTGTTCATCCCTCCTCCTTCATGTTGTGTGATAAGGGTGGATGGCATTTCCATTTACAGAGATAAAAAGTAGGGGGTCAGGGGGGCTGAGCTTAATTTGTCTCTAGCCTGATATTTGCTTATTTAAAAAAAAAAAGGGAGAAAGTCTTTGTTCCTGGGAGCTCCAGGTTGCTCTGCTGACGGGGCAGGACAATCCAGGAAAAGAGCCTCCTGGGCTTTGACCCTCAATGATCTGCTCTTTCCATAATTCGGGTGAGCATTTTGGAGAATATTAATGTGGACAAGGAACACCGTGCCTCCGTGTGCAAGAGAAAACAGCAGTCTGGAACAAATGTGGGTCTAAAAAAAAGTTTACAAAACGCCAGCAGATGTCAGTGTGCCCTTGGCGTTTCATTTTCCCTTTAACTTTTTTTAAAGCAACATTAATTATTTTCAATAGTAAAAAAATCCCTACAGGTGTGTTCTCCTAGAGTTCCTAGTTCAGAGATCATAAAGACTCGTTCTTTTGGGGTTGGGGGAGAATGGCCGGACTCAGTGTGTCAGGAGAATCCTCTAAATGATCCAACAAGACGGTGCCTTTGCCCAGAACAGAGCTCTCAAAATTCACAGCCGAGTGTAAGTCCTTTTTTTCCCTCCTTCCCTCCCAGCCATTGTTCAGAAACTAATAATAGCCCAGAACCCTGCTCAGCTTCTAGAAGTGACTGGCTGTGCTAATTGATACAGCTCTGATTTGAAAGCTGGAGTTGCACAAGGGGGTGGGGAAGGCTGGGGTGGTCTCAGGCCCCCTGTGGCCATCAGAGTCCCCTCGCAGCCCCTGGGAGCAGTGGGACCCCTGCAGTCGCAGTCGTGATGAAACACTGGGGGCATCTCCCCAGGAGAGGTGTCTACCAGAATACGTAACATTCAGCATTTTGGGCCAGATGTGTAAAAGTCAAGTGCAAAAGAAATAGGGTGGATTCTAGGCAAGGGGCAATGTATTTACCAGGGCGGAGGTGATGCTTCACTCTCTGATCGCTTAACTGGAAAGGGGACAACAGTGAAAAAAGGCAAGAGCTGAGAAAATGCACCCCTCCTCCAGCTCACGGGCAGTTGCTGCTGTGGCTTCTGGCCTGTCTGTTCTCAGATCCACCGTGCGTTCACCTTCACACTGGGGTGCATAACTCCCCTATTTGCTTACTTTTTAAAATTTAATGATATATTTTAGGGATTTTTCCACATCCAGATGGCCATGTCTCCTCCATCTTGTTGATGGATATATAATATTCCACAGCACCAGTTTGTGGTCTGACTAGCCTCCTCTTGGTACACATGCACAGTCTTTCCAGTACTTGGCCATCAAACCCTGCATTGTTCAGCCTTGAATGCTGTCTCCTGCACGGGTGTGTCTGTGGGACACACGACCAGAGATGAGCTTGCTGGGCCCGAGGAGGTGAGCGTTGCCTGCCCCCGCAGAGCGCGGGGGTCGGGGCTGCAGCGCACTGTGCTGACGTCCTGGGTCGGGCCTCTCTCCGTTCTCGTCCCCGCTGGCTCCGACAACCTTCCTCCTGCCAGCTTTGCTCGGCGCTCGGGTCCGGTCCACATCTCGTGCTGCAGAGTGGAGGCCGCCACGGCCCCGCCTCAGTGCAGGGCTGCAGCTGTGTGGGCTCCAGGGCTGTGTGAGGTGATGCGGCTGGTGGCCACGGCGTGGACACTCAGTGCGAGCTGGACCGTCGCCAGGGGCCTGCAGTGCGTTCGGACACAGAGCGTGGTGATGGGGTGACCAGGCTGGACCTGGCCCGAGAGCCCCATGGGCGTCAGGTCAGAGACCTGCTGCAGGGCTGTCGGGGCCCGAGAGTCCGCCGCCCCTGGGTCGACCTGCCAGCTGTGGGGGCTCCCTCTTCTGTGCCAAGACGAGCAGTGTGGCCTCCAGCCGCGGCAGCACATGAGCTCTGCAGGCACCTCTGGGGACACCCGCGAGCCCTGGCTTTGAGGGGCCACCCGGCGGCACAGTCGGGGGCTCTGCGTTCAGGTGTCCTCGCGGCCATCCATCGAGCCCCCCATGCTGGAGCGGCCAGGAAGCTCCCCAACAGCAAGGAAGAAGCGGGAGGCGGTGCCCGAGCCGCTGTCCCGCTCCGTCCGGCCACGGCGCGACCCCGTCTTCAGATGCCGTCGAGTCACGCTCACGAGAAACGCCGGTTCAGACCCACAGGAAGTCAGCTTCACAGCACAGCCTGTTCCGCCGCGCGCGCGGCCACCGGGCGCCAACACCGCCGCGCGGCCACCGGGCAGGCTGGGGCCCGGGAGAGCCCTGGGGGCCCGTGGCAGACGTGGGCAGTCAGCGTCTCCCAGCCCCCGCCACGCCAGGATGCGCCCGCCTCCCGGTAAGCAGGTCGGCCTGGCCAGTCGCAGCTACGCATGGGACGGGGCCTCTGCCGGCCCCGCGGCAGGCGCTGGTTCTCAGCGAGGAGGACGACGCTGTCCACAGAAGCAGGCTCGTCGTGTGGCCTGGGCTTGTCTTTCGGTTACTTGAGGAAAGCGCCGGGCGGGTGGAGCCGTGTCTGTCCCCAGCACTGGGGCCTGGACCCTCTTGTATGAGGAGCACCCGGCGCTGCGTGCACGGCCCGGCTCGAGCGTCCTGTTCGTGTGGAGACTTCGCTCGCTCCTGCCAGAAACGGCCCTCCCTTGGAAGCCCCATGAGGCGGCCACAGGGGGCGAAAGCAGAAACGCTGCGGGCACGGGGGAGGCGCGACGCCCCTGGCACGGACGTCAGACGCAGCCAGCGCCGGGACTGTGCCACCTCTCCGTGTGCGGCGCTTGGAAGGAAAGAGAAAGGGAGATGCCCGAGACTTCCAGAAGAGTCGGCGGCCCACGGCGGCTGCTCGGGAAGGGGCTCGTGTTGGAGATTTGCAGGGGCTTCTGGGTGGCGCCTTCTCTCCTGGGCATCCATGGAGCGGACGTGTGTGCCCTGCGGGAGGCGGGTCACAAGATCCGGAACGGTGGCCTTAGGGCAGCCCCGCTGGGATCGCTTCGGAGCTGCATCTGGGCCCGGGGGCCAGGTAAAGAAGACCAAGCCGCAGGCAGGCGGCGCGGGCCCCTTTCTCCAGGACGCGGGCCTGTGGGGGCTTGGCGTCCACCAGACGGGCAGGGACAACTGACTGCCTGTGTCTCCCCTTCTAAGAAAGGAGCCCCTAACTTGGGGGCCACTGGTGGGCTCCAGAGACTTACTGGAAATGTATTCAAAATGGTAAAACCGGTTTTTATAACCTGGTGCAAGTCCCATGGCGTTTACGGCAAACTCAGAACCTAGAAGACGTGTGGAAAGAACAAAGCGTCCACCGCCTTAGAACAGTCGCCACACTGGGCAGCCGCTGCTTGGGCAGCCCCCACTGGGCAGGGCTGAGTGCCCCTGGCCCCGTTAACCTCCCAGGGGAGCTGGGTGAGGGCGGGGAGGGCAGAAGCCCGCGAGGAAGGGCAGGTGCAGGCGTGTGGGCGGCGGGCACACCTTTGATCCGCAGCCGGGAGATGCTGTCGGCTTCAGCAGCTCCTCTGCGCGTCTCAGAAACCCGAGTGGTGAGACCTCATCCCCAGACACCGTCCACGCCGAGCGGGCGGCCGGCACTGGTAGCCCGTGACGCCACAGTTAGGCGGTGACCCGGGCGCGCGACCTCACACGGGAGGCCTCTCCGGCGAGAGTGCTGCGGGAGAAGCCGTGCTCCGTGTCTGCAAAGTGCTCCACAGCCGTGCTTCTTGCTGCAGCGTCCAGCTGCCCTCAAGGACTCGAGGAGCGGCCCATGCGCTCCGCAGTGCCAGCCCGGCAGTGGGCGCGTCGCTGCCTGTCCACGGTCATTCGGGGAAAGGAGGTGGTTTGCAGAGTAGATTTGAATGATGCAGCCAGCCGACGAAAAGACCGGCATCCTGGCTTCCATTAATGGCCCGTCACGAGGACACGCCGGTCCTTTGTGCCGAGCATCATAAATTCTGTTGCGGTTGCCGAGGGGAGAGGGAGCTGGGGGCTGGCCGTGGCCTCCACGCCACAGACACTCCCCACTTAGCAGTGGCGCTAAAACCATGTTCTCTGAACCTTTCCTTTTCAAAAGGCCCAGCCTATCAACACGCTCCCTGCCGATGCACACGACAGGCGCTCCTCTCTGTCCACACATGGTCTCGCACACACAGAGTACACTGTGTGCACACTATCACTTCGAGTGTGTGCACCCAGGCCTCCACCACACTTGCCGGGCACTGTGTATGTCAGTATCTCCAGCCATCCAGTTCTAAAGTACAGAAAACAGACGTCTTGCACAGATGGTCAGCTTGTTTGGAGAGTGCACCAGCCGCCGCCCCTCCGAGGCAGCACGCATATCCAGGGGCAGGGAGGAGGACGTTCGGTGAACCGACGGGAGATTTGGGACAGGGCATCTGCAGAACCACTGGCTGCTTGGGCTGGGGGGTCTGTGTATTTGGTCACACCCAGCAGCCCCGCGGATCTGGAGGGCTGTGCATTTCAGCACTCCCGGGGCCCCCTGGTCCCTGCCAGGGACAGCTCTGATTTTCTGTGCATCAACGTCTCCCAGCTCCGGGAGTGTTCTCGCTTTCTGCATCCTGGCTTGCAAAGAGTAAAACAAAATGCTGAATCCTGCAGAAAGTTTCCACTTCCCACCAAGCTGTGTGCAGAGAGGAGGCCAGATGGCCAGTGGGTTGGAATCAGCAGAGAGCCAGCTGGGCTGCACAAGTGGGCACTTCCTCCTCCTCTGCCTGGGAGCCTGTCAGGGCAGGGCCAGGTGTTTGGGCAATGTCTTCAGTGCGCGTCCCCCTTCTGGCTCTAGGACCCTGCATGCAGGGAAGCTAGCGGGAAGCTGGCAGATCTGAGGATGGCTCCTAGCTTCCTGCTTGCTGAACACACACACATACACGCACACATACACACATGTGCGCATGTGACATGCCAGCCTAACAGAGGGTGGATGTGAGATGCTGGTGCACAGGGAGGCCATACTTTCCCGCGTGAGCAACAGCTTGGAGACCCGAGTGCTGGAGACCCAGTGGCTTCCCCAAGGGAAGGTTCTCTTTGCAGGTGACACCGTTCTCACTGCTGCGTGACCGTGCGTCTTCTGGGTGGCCGGCCGCTGCAGCTGTGATTCCTAACCCTGGTGTGACCTGGGCATGCCCAACCGTCTTCAGGAAAGTGACACACTTTGCAAATCCACTTATCTCTAATTATTTAACTTGCTGTATAGCTCTCCCTTTTTTGCTCAATGTATCAGTTGTCTACTGTTGTGTAACAAATAAGCCCCGACTGAACAGCTTAAAGCAGCAACCACGTGGTGTCTCAGCCAGTTCTGCAGGTTGCAACCTGGAAGCGGCTAGGTGGGCTGGTTTGGCTCCAGGGCTCCAGTGGTTTTCATTTGAGGTGCTGGGGTAGGTTGGGGTGGTGCTGAAGGCTCTGCTCCCAAGCTCACGTAGTTAGCAAGTCTTAATTCTGGGGGGCTGTGGAACAGACGCTTCATTCCTTGTCACCTGTGCCTTCTATAGGGTTACCTCCAACATGGCAGCTGTGTGTGAGAGAGAGTGACCAGTGCCGCCCCCGCCCCGGTTTTCTACTATTAACATCGTGCATTAGCGTGGCATGTTTGTTACAACTGACAGACCAATATTGACATATTTTATTACCGAAGCCGAGTTTACATTCGACTTCGCTCTTTGAGTTGCAGTTTTGTTACTTTCCCCATTTTGATCACGGTGACGTGCACAGAACGAGCCTCCTCTCCGCCCTCCCGGCACACAGTCAGCGGCCCCAAGTCCTCTTGTGCAGGCACCGCCACTGCCACGTCCTTACCTCTTCTCCTCTTGCAACAGAGTGACCCGTGCCCCCGCCCAGCCCCGCAAGCACCGTCCCACCTGCTTGGTCTGTGGACCTAACATCTGCGAACACCTCAGAGGCTCGGGGCCGACGGTGCGTCTTTCCGAGACTTTCTCCCTTGACATAATGTCCTTGGGGTCACTCATGCAGGAGGTGGCGGACTTTTCTCCCCTTCCGAGGCTGAGTGATGTTCCATCGTATATCCAGTCGCGTGTCCCGGACGGGGGTCGCTGAGCAGCCTGCGGTCGTCCGGACGTCGGGAGGTGGTGGGCACCGACGGCCTGGCCCGCTCTGTGCCCAGGCTGGGGCTCTGTCGTGGAGACAGTGTCATTTCCCAAGTGTGGTTGAGCAACGTGCCCGAGCACGCTGTCCTCTGCTCATCCACTGCTTGCTGGACACGGCTGCTGCCACGCTTCAGCCGTCCCGACGCTTGTGCTGGTTTGATGGATGTATGACGTCCCGTCTCACGTACCCTCGCGGCCACCACACAGAGGACTTCAGTGCCTTGAAATCGCCTGTGCCCGGTCTCCCCTGCCCCCTGCCAGCTGCTGGAAGCCTCTGATCTTTTTTCCGTTTTGCCTTTTGCAGAACGTTCTGTAATTGGCATCTTATGGTCTGTGGCCCCGAGAGTGGATAGGACCTGGCGTCAGACCCTAAAGGAGTGGGTCTGCCCTCTTCTGCGTGCAGGGAAGCGATTCTACCCCACTCAAAGGGATGGCAACTAAGGGTGACTAGTCCTCGCTTGAAGTGGGGACACACACATACCAGCGCCCCGAACCCACAGTTAGGAGGGGACAGCATGCGCTGAGCGTCTGCCCCACCTTGCTGCATCACCTGACCTCTCCGGGCGCTGGGAGGCGGCCCCGCAGTGGCGTGCCCACCCCATACACCTGCCCCCGTCCAGTCCCTGGCCACAGCCTGTAAGAGGCAGAGCCAGGGCCCGACCGGGTCGACACGGCCTCTGCCTGAAGCCAAAGCCCGGGCTTAGAGAGTGTGGCCATTGCGCCCCTGAGTCTGAGCCAGGTCTGAGGCTCGGAGGTCGGGACCCTGCGGGGACGCAGGCATCAGGAGGTGCCAGCGGCACGACCAGACACTTTCAAGTGTCCCGCCACGGCCAGCTTCCTCTTCCTCCACCGCCGTCATTTCCTGAGGCTTCTGTACGGAATTACTACACGTGGGGCTTAGCACAGCCCAGAGAGTCACCTGGACGCTCCCTCGCTCAGAGTCCACGAGGGCCTTGCCGGAGTCCTCCAGCCCCGCGATGCCCTGCCTGACCGTTTCCTGCCGCCAGGGGCACTGGCCCGTGGCCAGGCCAGTCCTCCAGCTTGCACACCAGCCGGGTGCTCCTGTGTGCCCCCGTCCGTCTGTCTTCCCCCTTAAAGGCCCTCTGCCTCAGGGACCCCACCAGGCCGCCCAGCATCATCTCCTGCGCTCCAGGTCAGCTGGCCAGCACCCTTAAGCCAACTGCGGCTGAACTCTCACCACTGCCATGCTGCAGGCAGAAGGTGGAGATCTTGGGGCATCGTTCTGCCCCTGTGCCCAAGGAGCACGGACTTCTTGGGTCAGGTGGCCTTGGGCTTGTCTGGAATGGGGGTTCTGGTGGGAGGTTGTTGGGAGCCAGCTGAGAGAGGCCAAGACGTTACTGTCCTGTTGTCCCCTGCGTGGCCGGCAGTGGCCCTCTGTCCTCTGGGGACCCGCAGCTGTTCCTGCCCCGCAGCCCGGGGTCCAGGGAAGATGACAGCGTGCTGCATGATCTGGGGCGCTGCACATCCTGTTTAGTTTCCCTACATTCTGCCTACACCTTCCAAAATAGTACCTCTGGAAGTGAAGCTCCCCGGAGAATATGGATTCGAGGCTGCCATCTGCTTGCAGAGCAGGCCCTGAGGATGCCGTGACGAGGGCGTGCACACCAAGCTGGGGGCAGAGTGTGCATCACAGGCAGGGCGGGCCAATGCTGTCGAAGCTGGTCCTCACCCCTCGACAGCGGCGCGGGCCGGGAGCCGGGGTCCAGGGGCCTCGTGGCTCTCACAAGCCGGGTCCTGACTGCACGCAGCATCATGCCGACTTCTCAGCCGCGGTGTCCTCAGGTGCCGGGGCCCGTCTTGTGTGGCTTTGAGTCTCTCCCGGTGGGACAAGCCCAGTATCTCTGGCTCCAGCTTTAAAAAGAGATATTTTTTAAGAGCCAAACAATTCCACAGGTGAGCTAATGAGCTAATTACAGATAGCAGTTGTAAAACATTGGCATGCCACAAGTAAACAGCATCTGCCTTTGATTAAGGCGTGAAATTTTAAAAAGGTGTGAAGTGATGGGTAGGAGCACGTACTTAAGGTGGTTTCCTTGTCATTCCTTTGCTTGTGGCGGGAATGTGATGAAATGTCTTTGTGTGTCGTGTTTCCCTGCGAGAACCATGGAGCTAACATGCACCCAGCTCCCCGGACATGCACCCAGGTCCCTGGATATGCACCCAGGTCCCCGGACATGCACCCAGGTCCCCGGACATGCACCCAGCTCCCCGGACATGCACCCAGGTCCCTGGATATGCACCCAGGTCCCCGGACATGCACCCAGCTCCCCGGACATGCACCCAGGTCCCCGGACATGCACCCAGCTCCCCGGACATGCACCCAGGTCCCCGGACATGCACCCAGCTCCCCGGCCTCCCCCATGTGTGGCTCAAACCACACGTGCCCCTCCTGGGCTGTGGCCGGGCCCATCCGTCAGGCCAGACATTTGTCCCTCTGCACTCCTGCTCCTGCACCCCTGCTTGGGAAGGCTCCAGAAACAGCACCCTGGCCCCCCTCTGCATAGAGCCTTGGAGCCGTGAGATGAGGGCAGAGCACCCCGTCCCCGCTTCTGCGTGCCGACTGCACCCTGGAGTCCCGTGCCAGCGTGCCCAGGCCTGGCCCCAAAGAGTCCGAGTTAGCTGGTCTGGGGCCAGGCTCCTGGTGAGTCTCAGGCTCAGGCGAATGGAGCCGCAGCAGGGCTTCTCGGGCTTACTGGGCATCAGACCTCGCGAGCATCTTGTGAAACGGCAGATGAGTCAGTCTGGGCAACCTAAGATGAGTCCACGAGAAATGCAGTGTTGAGAGGCACCGCGGAGAAGCGCAGCGGGCGTGCACGGGGCGCTGGGGTGAGGGGGTGGAGGGTGGGGTGTGGCTGCCGCGGCGACGGTGATGGGAGAAGTTTCTCTGGGGGGAGGACGTCTGGGCAAGGACGGGGGACAAGAAAAAGCCATCGGGAGGACGAGAACAAGCCATTGGAACCCTGGGGCGTCCCTCCAGGAGAGAAGGGCAATGGCAGAGACCTGGGGTGGGGGACGAGGCCGATGTGTTGGGGAGCAGAAAGACGTGGAGGTGATGTGGAGGGGGACGGGGCAGCCTGGCGGGGGATCGCACACGTGAGAGGACCTCGCGTTCCGGTCGAAGCAGCAGGGAAAACCATGTGATGTCTCCAGGGCGGAGAGACATCCTGACGATGCGCTAAGCCAGGCTGCGGGCGCTGCGGGCGCTGGGCAGGCGTGCCGGAGGGGCTTGTGAGCGGCAGGCAGGCGGCGAGTGCCAGAGCCGCCCGCGAGCGTGGCGGCGGTCGGGGAGCGGCAGGGGAGGATGGCGTCTGCTGTGACGTGCGTGCCGCGCTTCCTGTCGCCGTGCCGTGCACGCGTGTAAGGCGTCTGACAGGACGAGAGGGCGCGAGAGGACCCGCCACCGCCGGACCCTCAGCGGCTCACCCGAGGGCGTGGGAGCTCTGGCGGGCGCCTAGACTGCAGGGTGCCGCCTTGCACAAGTCTGGACGCGCGTGGGGCGGGCGTTCCAGGCGGACACCAAGGGCGGCCTGCACCCGGGCGGGCGCTCAGGCAGAAGCCGCGCCTGGAGCCGGAGCCTGCTTGGGGTGCTGTCCGCACACGGCTCGTGGGGAGTCTGCTGAGCGCGTCCTCCAGGAGGGAGAGCCTTGCCGGGGAGCGTTGACTAGTTTTTCCCAGGGAATGTCAAGGGCTCTGAGAGCTTTGGGCCCGGCTCAGGGAGAACTGGGCTCCCCACTCCCACCTGGCTGGCGTGACCGGGCTGAGCCTGCAGACGAGCGCGGGCCAGCAGTGCCTGTCTGTTTGTCCCAGACCTGCAGCGTCTGGCCAGAGCCAGAGCAGCTCGAGCCGGCACTGGCCTCCCCGGCTTCTCTCCCAGATGGACACGCGGAGCAGGACGGCGCTGGGTGCGCGGGCGAGGAGCGGGGCGCAGGGCTGGCCGAGCGACTGCATGGACGTTGGGAGGGAAGTGCAGAGCCCGGACCGCGTCCTCGGCCCAGCGGGCAGGGGGCTGCTGAAGGGCCGCTGCCAGGGCATTGGGCACCATGGACTTGGACCAGGAAGGAAACGCAGAGGACGCGCCGTCACATGGATGATTGTTTGGCTGATGGGCCTTGAGGGGCAGGAAAATTGACTACAAAACAAATTAAACCAGCACCTGCCGCTTTGATGCTCTTCATAAGGAAGTGCTTCGGCCCCTGCGTGTGTGAGCGCGTGTGCATGTGTGCGTGTGTGCGTGTGCGTGTGTGCATGTGTGTGCGTGTGCACGCGCGTGTGTGTTTCTGTAACAGAGACGTCTCCATGGAAAGGGGAGGTACCGTGTCCCCTCATGAGTGCGGGGTGTGGCCAGGGAAGCCGTGGAACAGGAGGCAGGTGGGCTCGAGCCTCGCGGAGAGGAAGGGCGCTGGCTTCTCGGCCTTGGACTTGCGCCGGGGGCTCGGGACCTGGAGGGGACACGAGGACAGAGGGACGCACCGGAGAGAGGACGTGGAGGCTGGCCGCGGAGACGCCGCCTTGACTTGCACTTTGGTCTTGCGCTTTTCCTCCCAGACTCGCCGTGGCCCTGCCGCCCCATCCTGGGAGTCCCCACCAGAGGCGCCTGGGCTTGCGGCAGGTCTTGGCAGGCTCCCGGGCCTGGCCCCGCCTGGGCCAACCCTGATGGCTGGCATTTACCCATGGGGGGCTGGGTCAGTGGGTGTTTCCTTGGGGGACCATTACCCTAGCTTCCCTCTCTGCACACAGCATCCTGTCAATGCTCTTTCATGCTACTCTGCTTTGTCTTCATGCACGTGGATGGCGGGACCCCACTAGAGCATGCAAACTCGGGGGTCCCGGGGTGCCCACAGTCTGTGCGCTGGCGTTTGTTTGTATCAGCCCGTGTGCTTTAACTGATCCCACCCCAACATGGAGAAGGAGGTTGTCCAGGCCCCCGTCCGCCCAAGGCCTCTCAGAGGCTCCTTCCCGTGGCCGTTCTCGGTAGAGGGTGGAGGCTGACATTTCTCTGAAAAGCTCGCCCCTTTGTGTTCCCAAGGAGAGAGGTCAGTGGCTGCGTGACCGAGGCTGTAGCAAGCTCCAGGATTTGGGGTGATGGGTCTGCGGATCCTGGGCGCCTCCACCCTGCCAGGGCAGAGCCAGCAGGCAGCAGGAGAGTGCAGAGGAGGAGAGGAAGTGGGGGTGAGGGCCTACTGGCTCACAGATGGGGATCTGCCTCGCAGGAGCGTGGAAGCTGGGGCGCTGACAGCTTCAGGCATTGACGCTCTGCGTTCACTTGGTCATGAGCATTTTGTCTCCGTTATCTCATTTAAGGCTGTGACAGCCAGAGGGGAGAACTCCCCCTACCCGGTTTCCTACCTGGCCGAGCAGACGTCGGGGTGAAGCAGTTATCCTAGGGTTTCAGAGCCACTAGAAGTTGGGCTTTGGGCCTAGAAATCTGGGCACCCTTTCCTGCCCCCATGGGGGAGCTGTTCCCTAGCAGGGAGCAAAAATGCAGCACAGAGACAAAAGCCCAGGTCTTGGAGGCTTTAAAAATAGTTTTGATTTAAAATAAATATAGCCACTTCTATGATGCTTCCTATGTGCCAGGAATTTTACCACCCAGATGCCACCCAGAATCCAGTTTAATCTTTATATCAGCTTCCTGGGATCAGTATTATTATTTTCATTTGACACTGAGGAAGTTGGCTCACGGAAGCTCCTTGGCCAAGGTCAGACAGCTAAACTTAGCTGAGCTGGGATTTGAATTCTGATCTCTGCCTTTATTGCCCAGGCCTTTAAACCTGATTCAGTCCTGGGGGTTTGGAAGCGGCCAGGTCCTCATTTTTCTCTCCCAGGTGGGTGAAGGTGCAGCCTGGGTCTCGGGAAACATCATCTTTGGGAACAGCAGAGCGACAAAGTCTAACTTGGAGTGAAATGTCCTTCCGGTAGCTCGGATTTCCCGGCAGGCATCAATCTGGTGAGTGTTTCTCTTTAAGAAAGCCTCACGCTGGCCAAGATGCCAGTAAGCTACCAAATTGTGCTTCCTGTCCTGCCCCGAAACTTCATTATTTAATGTTCCTCGTAATAAGACTGGACACACATTTCCGGATTAAAATACGTGCCTCTCCAATGATGCATCCTGCAAAGGTTAGTATTAATAAAGGCAGCATTAAAACACCACAAATAACTCTGTAACCTTGCTCGGGCTTAATAAATTCCCTGCAGGAAATTTTATTTGCAGTAAACTCGTAAAATTCACTCCACTTTTAATATACCGTGACCTCCCGTGACACGCACCGTTCATTACATCCCCGTGACCTTTCTGAAGTCGAGCAGGGCAGTGACGGCAGGCAGGTCTTAATGCCGGCGAGAGGGCGATGTGGTTCTCGTTGTTTCTGACGGATAATGAACACACACGCTTTAAAGGCCTTGCCTCGCGTCTCTCGGGACTCGGCCTGGCATGGTCTCAAGGCCGGCTGGCGGTGGCTGGGCTGTCTTGGCCAAGGCAGGTCTGCCACGTTTCGACATCGTCCTCCAGCAACGAGTGGATGGGGCCAGTCCTGGAGCTGTGCATCCTCTTCAGGTTGCTAAAGAAACTTTTTGGGCAAAACTTAGGGCAGATGCAAAAGTAGAGAGGCTAGCAGAAGAGCCGCCCGTGGCCGTCGCCCGCGCCCATCTTGAGAGCGGCCTGTGCTGCTGCATCGGCACCCCCTGGGTCCCGGCCCCTGGAAGCTACGGGCAGACAGCCCGCCGACATCTCCATGAACGTACCGTCGACATCTGTGTGCTTCTAGCTTTTCATTTTTTTTTTATTATTAGTTATATTTGACATCATTTGTAGTCCCCAGGGGGTACCCACCACCATTTCACCCGTGCACCATCACCTCAGTCCCTTGT
>JAGFMF010011768.1:480577-533310 GCA_019455555.1 Galemys pyrenaicus
TTTGGGTTGTTTCCAGGTCTTAGCAATTACAAATAGTGCTGCGATAAACATAGGAGTACAGGTGCTCTTTCGGATCAGTGTTTTTGTGTCTTTTGGGCAATCCCACTCCTAGCTTTTCATTTTTATTGTGATAAGAAGAGATCGATGCTCTTCATTTTTTGCTGGCGTGACTTGGTTCAAAGCTGAACGCGGGCTGCAGGTGTACCGCGTACACGCCCACGCCCGCAGGCACCAGGTGATGGCCTGCCCGCCGTCCCCCACACACCCACCCTACCCAGATTCTGAGCCCACCCCCCTGCCTTTGCCCCTGAGCCCCCATTTGTTCTGATGAGCTAAGTGGTGGGTCTTGTTCTGCTTTGTGTGTTCACGGGGCGCGTGGTCCATCTCTGAGTCCCATCGTGCAGTGTTTGGGCACACGTGCAGGTACCGGGCACACACATGTAACGCTGCACGGAATGATGTGCATGGACGTGGGATGAGGTACACGTAGAACGAACGGTGCGTGTCACGGGAGGTCACGGTATGTTAAAACTGGAGTGGATTTTACGAGTTTACTGCAAATAAAATTTCCTGCAGGGAATTTAGTAAGCCCGAGCAAGGTTACAGAGTTATTTGTGGCGTTTTAATGCTGCCTCTATTAATACTAACCGGTGCAGGATGCATGAGGCTCGTATGTAAGCCCAGGAATGTGCGTCCGGTCTTACTACCGGGTAGATGTTCTAGAGTGGATGTCTGGGACGTCCTCATCCTGCTGACATGAACGCTGCGGTCCTTACGTGGCCTCACCTGGGCCTCAGCCCCTGGCAGCCCCACGCTGCTCTCTGGCCTGTGAGTCTGATGGTTCTGGGTGATTCTGTGAGTGGCCCCTGGCCGGCCTCTGCTTGGCTTCTTTTACTCAGCGTAATGCCGTCTGGGTCCATCCATGCGGTCACAAAAAGCCGGACTTGCTACCTTGTAGGGCTGAGTAATACTCCGAGTGTGCCAAGCCATCTCTTCTTTGCCCATTGGAGGGCATTTAGCTTGTGCTGTGAGCAACACAGCGTGGGCACCTTGGAGATTGCGATTCTAGCGTCTTTGGGTATTTACCCAGAGGCGGTATTGCAGGATCGAATGGTGATTCAACTGTTGATGTTTCAAGGACCCTCCATATTCTTTTGACCAACGCACCTCTTCACTCTCCCACCGACGTGCAGGGTCCTGTTTTCTCCACGCCGCACCAGCACGTGCCATCTGCACTATTTTTATCTTCTATAACAGCCAACGCCACGGGTGAACACACCTCGTACCTTCCCGAGGTCTTGTCCTCACAGCAGCGCTGGCAGCCAGGAACAGTGACTCCCGGATGGCTCCTGTCACGCCCTCGTTGCTAAGCATCGATTCCCTCAGGCACCTCTTAGTCATTTCCCTGGATCCGGATCCAGACAAGTCCCGGCCCTGCGACTGGCTGACGCGTCTTTAGGGGTCCGCCCCGTGGACCTCTGACCCGCCTGCGTCCAGAGGCCGTGCTGGCTTCACGGCTGCCCCCGTGGCTGCTCCCGGCCACAGGCCAGGCGGGCTCCCTCAGGAGGGGCCCAGCCCCGCGGTTTCCTGCATGCACGTTCCCTGGTCTCTGTAGTTCTTTAAGACTGTTCAACGGTTCGAGTCCTCATCAGGTACAAAGTCCATGACTTTACCGGTTTTTTCTTCCAAGAAGAGGCCCAGGTGGTCTCTTTTCTGGGGGGATGCTCGCTCTCCAGACTAGCCTTTGGGAACAGGGGTCTCAAAATGGTGCTGTTCTAAACTTCTCCCTCATCTTCACTGATTTATTGAATTACTTCTTAAAAAGAACTCCTGGTGGGGTCTCAGCACAACCACCACTACACGCGAGTTCGACCCCCGGCCAGGGAGGGTCCCCCAGGGCGCGGCAGACCTCTCCTGCCTCCCGCTGCACCTCAGCAGTGTGCTTCAGTCCATCTGCCTGTTCTGCTCCCTGCTCTGTCTGGTGAGTCCTCTCACCTCCACACCTCCGGCCTGTACCCAGCTCTTGTACATAAAAAAAGAAAAAAGCCCCCCCCCCCAAATAAATAAATCCCCAAATCTACTGTGAGCATGTTCAGAGCTTATAGCTTCGTAGGAAATACGGGACAAGCTGGGATGTTCTGTCTTCAAATGAGCTGGTCGGTTCGCACACTGCGTGCATGGCGAACTCGGGGCTGCAGGCCGCCGTGATCCATGCTCAGCGGGCCCCTCGACCAGGGAGCCTCTTGGCGATGCCTTGTCGCGGCCCTTTCCAGGGACTCTGCCTGTCTCGCCCATGCCCGGCTCTCTCGGAGCACAGGAGCTGGGGTATTCCAGAGGAGCCTGCCCTGCCCAGCCCCAGGCCTGGAACAATGCGCTTGGGCAGGAGCGCTCCCCACCTCTGTCTGGGGACAAACGCGGGCGCAGCGTGTGGGACGCAGCCCTGAGCCCTGGAGCTCCCCGCCTGGCCCGCTGGGCAGCAGACCGCGGGGAGCTAAACCTCCCGCACAGGTCTAGTCCAGGCCTGGCTGAGGCCGCTCCCCGATGCCGCCCGGGGTCCGGCGCCTCCAGAGGGACTGCTTCACGGCTGCCCCCGCGGCAGCCGCTGCAGCGCTTGGCGGGAGGAGTCAGGCGCAGACCCGCGCTTGGCGGGAGGAGTCAGCCTCGGCCCTGCGTGCGCCCTGGGCTTGACGCCGCCTGTGCGGGACAGCCCCGGGGACACCGCTGCCCCCGACCCCGACCCTGGTCCTCGGCAGCCAGGGCGCTCTCTGGCTGTCGGTGGACACCGAGGGCGGCGGAGGCCTGAGCGGCGGGCAGGGTCCGGCGCCTCCTTGGGCGCGCCGCGGGCGCCAGGGTGGAGGCCGCCTCCTGTCGGGTCCGCACCTGTGCCTCCTCCTCCAGCGCTCACTCCTCTCCTCGCTCTCTCCCTCTGTCCATCCTTAGCACATATTTGCACGGAATGAAGGTCTCTGTCGAGGCCCGGTCCGTGCAGTGCTGCCCGGGAGGAGCTGGCTTGGGTGCCAAGCACATGAAAGAAAGTAGCTGTGGGCCGCGCTGTGCGCCCCACCCCCCAGACCCACCGTGATGAGGGGGCGCAGCGACCTCGGGATGCCCGCCCGCCCTTCCCGCGGGACACTGCACCCCTTGTGGGCGCGAAGACCTCCCATCAGCCCCTGGGAGGAGCTGGGCGGATCCGCCCCACCACCCGGTGAGCTGGACGCTCCTTGCACGCAGGAGCCTCTGCTCTCAGTGAGAAGGAAGTTTGCGTTTGCAGATGCTCTGGAGATGGGAATCTGTTTTCCTTTCTCCCCTGAAGAAGTAGGTCCATATAACTAAATTTTGCCAGAGAACACAGGAGGGGAAAAAAAAGCAATAAATCAAGTGAGTTTTTATGATCCCTATAAGCAAAAACATACTTCAGCAATGATGGATGGCGTGAGAGAGTAAATTAGATTGCACGAAGGCTGTGTACTAATGTTGGTATTTACAGTGCTTAAATCTCTGGCCTGCCTCTTCCCAGTGCAGCTCATTCATCGGTTTCATGTTATGAAGGAAATATCAGAATAATGAGCTGTTTTTTTTTCTCCCTGTCTTCCTAGTTTAATATCATGCAAGTGTTTATTAATAAGCTCCAACCCCCAAAGGATTTTTCTAATCCTATTCTAATATCAGACTAAATTTAATAAGATTCATTCTTCTCCCTACTGTATATGCCTCATTCATTCATTTATTCGACTAATATTTATCGAGGGGTTCCTGTGGCGACAGGTTCTGGTGAGGCTTGGGGAATAAGATGTGGAAACAAGACAGGCTTTGGGATGGGGACAGAGGAGACGGGGCGGGGAGGAGCAAAGGCACGAGATAAAGAATAGGACTGTGCAGGTGAGGGCACATATCATTTCTCTAATTTAATAACCTCAAGATTTGGGGAGCGACCGGAGCTTCGAATATCTGAAAACAAATGGGCGGCCGCGGCACGGAAGGATTGTCTCCAGAGATTCCAGAGGAAAAATGTCTTGCAATTTTCTCATCTTGCCGAGCCCCCTGGCATTGTTGGCATTCTGCAGAGCTTCGCTGTGTCCCTTTGAGGCGAACACAACTTTATTCGGGTTACTGGCGGCAGACCATCACTCAGCCACGTTCCAGATACAGGACGAGACGTCTTGCTGATGGTGAGGTCAGAGATGAGGGGACATCTTCAGAGACAAAGGCAAGACGGAAGCCTTCACTTCAGACAAAGGGCTGACCCCGGCTTTTCATACTTGAAAGGAGGCCAGATTTCAAAGGGGCAGTGCCAGAGGAGTTGAATCAGACATGCGGGGAAGCTTGTGAAAGGAGGGATTTTATTTGAAGTCGAGTTTTTGAGGACTTGATGGGGGAGGGGGAATGGAAAAATGCAAGTACCTGATTTTTAATCATAGGAATTTCATTAAAATGCTGTCTAGCCGGGGCTTGAACCTTTCATGTTTTCATTTGCACCCCCCACGTCCTTATAGATCTGGGTGTGCTAAAGACCCAGCCCTTCCCAGCCGCTACCAACTTGGACTAACACCGAGTCCTGGAACATGCTCTTGGTCATGCTGTTTCGGTCTCTCCAGACCAGGCTTTGTGGAAAGTCACAATGTTCTTGACGACACTAAGCAACGTTGCCCAGAACCGCCGAGGTCAGCCTCGGGTGTCTGTCTATCCATGCATCCCCGTTTGTCCGCCCATCTGCCAATGCACCCTTCCTCCACCCATGCATCCACACGTCTGTCTTTAATGTTATGAGAAGGTCAACAGCCCTGTTTGTTAATCACCTTACTAAGCTCTGAATCTTATCCTTGAAACTGGAATGACTCTTTCAGACTTGATAGCTGGGGAATCAAGAAAAGCAATAACTGAACGAATATCCCGTCTTTGCAAGAGCAAACATCGAGTGGACTAACGATCATGCGTTCCCCTCGCCCTCTTCCTCCGACAGCCATAACCTGTAGCCCGGTCGGGATCCCGCAAGGGAGGGCGGGAAGAGGCTGGGCCAGTCTGGACTTGGGGGAAGGTCTTCATCTCTCGGTGGACTCGGGATGTCTGGTGTGCGTCAAGGTGGAGGGAGGGAGGAGCCACAAGGGAAAGGAGCAGTGCTGGTTTCCAGAGACAGCCCTTCCCGGAGCAGTGTGTGCCGGGAACTCAGTAGTAGCCTGAGTGCCCAAGGGACAAAGGCTGCGCGGACGAAACCCCTCTGGTCCAGGGGCTGCAACGGGGTTTTTCCGTGGAGAAGCCCTGATTCAAGTCGTTTACTTTACTGGAGACTTTCCAATGTTCTGTTGATTTTGCACTTTTTAAATTTTGTATTTCTGAGAGAAACTACGTGCTTTGTGAGGGGGACATTCCAAGTTTATTTTTGCTTGTGGGGAGGGAGCGTGTTTAAATCGGGTCTCTGTGCAGAGGTGTGCGGTTGCCTAGGGAGGCTCTCCGGGGGCATCTCGCACCTCGTGGGCCTCTCTCCTTCCTTCTCTCTGCCTTGTTCTCTCCAAGCTGACTGGGCCAGCCATCTGTTTATCTGTTTGCGCCAAACCCACCGCGCAAAGTGTCCATTTCACAACTCGCACACTTAGAGCGCTTAGAGAGAGCACTCGCACACTTAGAGCGCCTGGATTCCAGGAATAGCAAGTGCCTCCTGAGGCCCTGAGGACCGTGGCTCCAGAAGGGTCATTTGTTAAGCGGCCTGGGTAGCTGACAGCAGGCTGGCGGAGCCTGCGGGGGTGGGGGGGGAGGGGGTGGCGCCGCCCGCGAGGGGGCGGGGACTGCGGATTTCTGGGGATCAGACGCTGTACTTTCCCACATTATTAGTTGTCTTGGAAACAAATATAGGACACGATGTTTAAAGAAATAGTTAATTGGCACCATTTGGACCTAAAATTAGGATTAGGGTTTTTTTTTACATATATAACGCGAAGGGGAAAACATCTTGCTTACTAATTGGGAGAAGAAGCTGCTTGCTTCTCGGCCTCTGCCTGGCCGAGGCGTTCTCCCTCCGTGCAGTGGCGGGCGCGGGTGATGCCGCAGTGCTGGGTGGGACCTAAACGGGCTAACAGGTGTACAACATCTGGCGGGCGGCACGTGTCCCCGCGGCATTCGCTGCTGTGCGGCTGTAATTCCGCCAGGGGCGAAGCTCGCTGCAATAACCTCCTAGAACCCGCTCCCCTTCTACTGCTCTAGCTTGACCTTTTGCAGAGTGTCTCTTCTTCAGATTCCACCTGTAACTTCGCCGCTCAGTACGCTTTGATGCTTGCTTCATGCACACATGGCGTTGGAGAAGCCCTCCGCGCAGTGTGGTTGCTAGGCAATAAGGAGTCAGCATCGTGTTAAGGATCATTTGGTTATGAGTAACTTAAACCCACTCTTGTTAGCTAGAGCAAGAAAATACCTTGCAAATAGCCGGAGCTATTTCCTTGCACCCCGGGGCTCTGAGTTCAGTCACAGAACCCAGGAGGGGGCGGCTCGGTCCCAAGGACTGGAGAGCTGGAAGCAGAGGGAGAGTCTGCAGGAGTCCGGGGAGGAGGCTTCTCTCCAGCACCTGGCCTGTGGCCAGCCCGGCTGCCCGTCTGGCCAGCTGTCCCACCGCTAACCGCTGACAGTCCCGGCGCTCGTTCAATCTCGCGAAGATGGACAGTGGCGCCCTCCCACCCCCTTCCCAGCAGTCCACCTGGTGGGCCCACCACCCCAGGACCAGGTAAGTGGGGCCCTAGTGCCCAAGCCCGGCAGGCCTAGCTGGAAGGGCAGGCTCTGGGAGGACACTGGGATGCGTGGGCCCCCCTGGCCAGCGACAACAGGCTGAGAAGCTGGACCAGACAAGTAGACAACATTGAGCTTGTGTTTGTAAAGATTCATTTACTTTTGCAAACAAGAACTGGGGTGTCAGCCAGAGGCGTGTGTGTTGGGGGTGGTGAGAGGAGTCACCAGAGACAGCGTGGGGAGCGGAACAGGTGGATCCCCTGAAACACACTGCTTTCTTGGAGTCTTTTTAATGTTCTGTTGATTTTACACTTTTTAAATTTTGCATTTTTGAGAGAAAATGACTGCTTGGAGAGAGGGACATTCCAAGGGGAGCAGCGGGGGGACAGGAGTGGTCTGCTGCGCCCTGTGGGTCACTCCCTGGCCGGGGATCGAACTCGCACTGCAGAGGCTGCAGATGCTTCCTAGTTCTGAGACTGGACCCCTTGTGCCACCAGGGAGGCCCCCCTGAATTTGTCCTTAATGTGAGATGACTAACTAGCTAGAACCAATGGCTGTAAGTAGGGAGTCCATTTTTAAGTGTCAAGGACAGAAATTTTAAAAAGTGATTTCTAAAATTATGTGATTCATACATATTATGTAGATAAAGCTCTCCAGATAGAAACCACCCACATCTACATATAACCTATAGCTCCACACTTAAAGAGAGACGGCTCCACGTATCGCCGTCCGCCCGTCGTCACTGGGCCAGTCAGTCTGTGCCGTGATTCCAAGAAGCGTGCGGACGAGAGGGCAGCTCTGAGTCAGAGAGCCCGCGAGCCGCTCGGACGGGCGCTGGTGCCGTATTCCAGAAGGTTCCTGTGATGGTGCAGCCCGCGCTGGCAGCAGAGCTCAGCCTGCCCGCCACATCGTCCTCCCGCCAGCGCCTGGAAGGCAGTCCCCGCGCGCCGTGAGCTGACCGCCCTCGCAGGGGCCGCGTGGAGCGGGGCATGGCGGAGGGCACAGCAGCATCACTCCTGGTCTCGCTCTCTTCTGGCTTTCGCTCTGCAGGCAACACCCTCCCAGCTTCTCGAGAGGCCGCGGCACTCGCCGCCTGGACCTCGGGGGCCGTTTGGCCCTTGGTCCTCGCCTCCCGTCCCGCCCCCGGCCTGCACCGCCCCTTGCGTGCCCCGCCGGGACGTGGCCTTGCATTCGTTTTCCTGGTGCTTCTGCTCTGGTCTTGGGTGCTCAGCTTCCGGGTCCTGCTGTTTGCTGAACACTTGCCCGTGACGGGTGCTGGCTTCTGAGTCTGACCAGGAGTCTGTGTTCGCAGTTCCCCGCTCCCTCGCCCCACGCCCCCCGTTCTCTCCGAGCCCCTCTCTGATGAGACTCTTTCTGCGTGCTGGCGCCCGGTCCTTGTGCCGCGGCAGGCACAGTCTGAGAACTGACGAAGGAGGTTTCCCCTTTCCAGTTTGGGGTGCGGGCATCAGTCTGGCCGGCGTCGGGTTTGGGTCCCTGCGGCTGTGCCTGGCACCGGAATCTACAAGCCGGCTGTCTGAGCCTCGGCAGCTTTCTTCATCAGTCTCGGGGCGGTTTTCTTTTCCGGCAGCCTGTCCTCGCTCCGGGGCCTTGGGCACTGGATGAGGCTGGGACACAGGACCTGCAGGTGCATCTGCACGGTGAAGGGTGACGCCAGCAGCTCCCACACACGCGGCCACTGCCTCGGAGCCAGCCATGCGCCTGCAGAGCACTGCGCCGCACTGGCCTCGGCTGGCCCCACGGCCTGGCGGGAGCACCATGCTGGCCTCTGTCTCGAGGGCCCCATCTTCTTGGAGCACCAAGAGGCAAGGAAGCAAATCGTCACCGGCATTCGCTCGCAAAGAGATTGGGGTCCCGTGGGGTCTCCCAGGCCTGGCTCCTTCCCGTAGAGTAAGGGCCACTGGGCTAGACAAGCCAGTGATTTGGGGATGGCTCATCTAGGATTGCTCGACTGGAGCTTGTCGGGAAGAGAAGCGGCAGGCGTCCCTCGTCCGGGGCACTTTGCCACTCTGCTCGTCTCTCCCCCCCCTCCTGACATCCCCCACCCTGGCCTGTGCCCGCCGTCCCCGCGCTGATTAGAGCATGTCTTCCGACAGCCCTGCCGAGCCACCTGGCCCTCCCACGCACCGGCCGGGACTGCCCTCCCACTGCCGCGTGAGCATGCGCTTTGGTGTCGGTGCTTGTGCTCGCTGCAGTGGCATCAGCCCGAGGACAGGTCCTGTCGCCAGAGCAACCAGAGGCTCAGCATGTCCTCCTCCTCAGCTGCCGTCGCCTGCCTTGGGTGGACTCCAGCCTTAACTTGCCTGTGCCTTGTGGCCAAGGCCACGCTCCAGAACCCGTGACTCTGCCGCGTCTGCTTTCAGCAGGTAGAACAGGGCACCCCCAGCATAGTGAACCACTGATCCTAGCTTTACTCACCTTCTGTCCTTCAGCGCCAGCACTTCACTTCCAACACTTTACATGCAAATTAACATTTACATTTTCGTTCCAGAGCCTAATGCTTGTCCCTACTACACATCCCAGTGCAATGCAGGTCAGCATCCCATTAATCGAGGGATCCCTGTCTCTGGTGTCCCCAGCTACAAGGCACCCCGCTTTGCATTGGGGATGTTGGAAAGATTGTCCTGCACTTGTGTTATGAAGGAGGCTGGGACATAGGACCTGCAGGTGCTTTGTAGCTCTTGAGCTTGGGGTGATTCCGTATCTGTACCTTTCCCCCGTGCGTCTAATCTTAGCTCTGGCAGATACATGTCCAGCATGAAGACGTCTGGAACATTCCAGATGCAAGCACCGTGCACGGCCGCCACACACGCACCTCCGTCTCCTCCTACCTCCATACTCTCCCTTGGAATGTGTGACAGAATGTCATGCAGGGCCTCCTTGGTTGTGACTTGCTGACGCGGGATGCTAAGCGGGGAGACCAGCGAGGACCTCACTGTGTATTTTCTGCGCGGCGCAGAGAATGCCCGGCGGCTCCCCATGGCCCTGCAGGGCCTGGTCTCCACCAGGCTCGTGCTGGTGTGCCTGCAGCCCTGTCCAGACCTGGTGTGTGTTTGTTGGGGCACCCACGTGCGCGCACACGCCAGTCTCTGCGCTGAGCCATGGAGGAGCGGAGTCGGCGGGGGGAGGCCGGAGTTTGTCGCTGAGGGCGGCACAGAAACCCCTGTCCGCAGGGTCCTCACACTTGTGCCCAGGGCTGGGCACCGCAGACACCTGTTCTCCTGCTCTGGCCAGGCCCTTCCTGGCGAGCGGTCGGTCATGAGGCCAGAGGTGGTGGGAGCCTCGGACCACTCATTCCGTCATCGCGCTCTCCCCGGTGAGCCACTTCGGTGTCCTGCGCCTGCCCAGACACCTACGGGGCTGTTAGCAGCTCTGCCGGGAGGTCTCCTCCCAGGAGGCCCCATGCCTCCGGCTCTCTCCATTTTCAGAGGTTAGGAGAGGCGCTGGTGAGACCTGGCTTCGAACTGGCCCCTCCTCTGAAAAGGAGCTGCACCAGGCGTGGTCTCGGGGGTGCGGCAGGGGCTCGGTCTGGGGTGGGGGTGGCCCCGGCACTGCCGACACCCTTCCCTGCAGAGGCCTTTCCCAGCCAGCCGCTGGGCCTTAGTTGAGGAGGGAGGGGCGGTGAGTCACACAGGGAGAAGGCACTGTTCCGGGGGCGGGGTTTCTGGCTGTGAGTCCAGCTCTGGCCTTCATCTTGCACCTCACTGGTCCTGGCGGGGAGAAGAGACTGCCTTTGCCTTCAGGGGAGGATTCCTGCTGGGTGTGCAGGGCCTCAATGACTTGAGTCTGTCAGGTCGCCTTGCTCTCCTGCCCACTATGATTGTGGGGGTGGGGGTTCCCCAGATGCTTTATGGAGTGGTGACGCTAAATCCGGGGCCCTCCCTTGTGTGGCCTCAGGGGTGCTACAGCAGCCTGGAGAGGGCGTCTCCTCCTCGCCGAGGGGAAGCTGACGCTTGGTGAAGGAAGTCACCTACCGGCCTCAGTAAATCGTCCATGGCGTGTGGCTCTTCGCTGCGGTCAGCCTCAAAGTCAGGGTTTTTCCAGGAGCGTGGCACTCCCGACATCTGCAGCAGGCCACTTTGCAAGGGTGCTAAGAAAGAGCTATGAGCGTTCCTGTTTCTGTAATATTAAGAAGCATCATCCGGACGCAGTAGATGGAGGGGCGAGTAAAAAGGGCTAATTAGAAAAACATTCCAGTTTCTGAGACGGCAAGACCTCAGCTGTTGTTGAGAATGTAGCGTCAGGAGGGAAGGAGCTTTTCTTCAAATACAATGCCGCTAGATTAGAGGCTGCTGGGAAATAGGACGTCACAGGAGATGGGTATTCAGGGTTTTTTGATATTGTCAGTATCCAGTTGAGGAACGGATGCCTAATCTAAAAATGTAAATAGAACATACGGTTTTAGGCAGCAGGAAATCATCATGGCAATTGAGACTCACAGGATAGCCAGCCCCAGAGGGCAGGTAAGTTTCCAGAAATAGGCCTTGACCAGAAAGGGCTGAGGCTGCGTGTGCCAGCACTGGCCTGCGCCCAGGGCTGGTGGGATGGGGAGGAGACTCGGAAGCTGCCCTGTGCTCCCGAGACCCTGCCCACGGCGCCCCGCCCGCCCTTCAGCATCTGCAGAGGGTAATTGCTTCAGACTGAGCCGGCTGACCTTGGCCCCCACGCACTCACCGTAGGCTGCAGGAGGAAATGAGTCTCAGTAGAGGGCCCTGGGTGGGGGGGAGGGTGTTGCCTGAACTAGCAACACCCACAGTTTAAATGTCAGGCGATTTACAAGCCACCTGGTGCAAGGGACGCGCCGGGCGAGTCCTTCTCTGCCTGTCCCTCTGGTGATAAAATTGAGCGTGCCATAAATTCCCACATTGCTAAGTTTGCCGTGCTTCTGTAAGAAGACATTAAAAATAGCACTCCTCACATCTCTGCTTCTCGCCCAGCGCGGCCCCGGGCAGAAGTGTACCCCGGAAGTTAAGCGCCCTTTTAATCTGGCTTTTTCATTTTGGGCCTTTTCTCTTTAAAGCCCTACTGGTTTTCAAAGACAACCTGTGTCTGGAATAGCCTCATTTTGTTAACGGCAAGAGTGAATAGAGGTGGCAAAAAAAAAAAACCGAGACATACAAGTGAATGCCTGGGTAGGAATTTAAAGTTTCATTGAAAATGAAATAGAAATAAATTGCTAATAGTACTTGTCTCCTCCGGGGATGGGGGATCACTCCATTTGACATCAAGGGTGGCGGCCTGGGCTACTTTGGGGAGATATGTGGGCCCCTTTTGGGAGAGACAAGTTCTGCTTTTCCCTGAAGTTGCAACCCCAGCCTCCCTAGGGAAATCTGTCCCCACAGAAGGGGCCGTCTGGGGAGGGTGGGCCGCTCAGGGCGAAATCCATTAAAATCCAGGGAAGGAAGAGCTGTTATTTGCTTAGGAAGGAAAAAAATAAAAATAAAAAGCTCATTACCTCGAGCAAAATGACTGCTTCAGGATTAAGGAATTGACAGTTCAAGTTTAATTAGGCCAGCCCAGCGAAAACGGAAGGTGAAGCTTTCAGACACTTAACGCAAGCAGATGTGCATTTATTAGTCCACTGCTGGGGGATTCATGACTGCGGGCGCAAGTGGCGTGGCAGTGCCCCTCACCTTGTGGTGGAGAAGTCCATGGTGCTCATTTTGCAGGGAAATCAGTCTTTCTCTCAGTCGTGCCAAGATTTCTTCAATTTTCTTCCATTCCCGTCATTTGCTTTAATTACTTGCAGTCTTTCTGATTTTAAGCTATTCACGACTTTCTTCCCCATTAATAGTTTCATTAAGGAAACAGTGTTCCATCTGGGTGGAGGATGCTCTGACAGGTTGGCTTTTCCTTGGGGGCTCAGATCTTACAGCTCTCGCTGGTAGCCCTGGGCGGTTTGCAGGTGGGCCCGCACAACCTCACACAGTCCCGCACAACCTCACTGGCAGCTATGATGGTGCGGCTCCCCGTCTTCAGGGGATAGGGTGGGCAGCACCTTTCTAGTCCCCTTATCTCCTGGCAGGATGCTGGCACACTTGGGTATTCGGTAAATGCGTTTTTATAGCAGGGGGTGTTACAGGACAGAAGGAGGGGCACCCCAGGACCCCCGAGCTGCCTGCTCTAAATGTCAAGAGGCTCTGCCACCCACCACGTCTAGACAAAACAGACCCTAGTGCATAAGACCATCAATGGAAAAGAACTTTAATACAATTGGTGTGCAATAAAGAGAGGAGAGAAAGATCAAGAATTTAGTTAAAATAGTTTCCAGTTAAACACCCAGAATTGCCCACCCCCTCATGGGTAGATGCCCAGTCAAACAGGGTTGGCCCAAGGCAGGGCTGCTGAGGCCCACACATTGGCCACAAGTCTAAGGCACCCATTGGTGGGGACCCACAGGAAAGGGGCAGAGGACAGGCAAGTCTGGAAGGAAAAGAACAAAATCAGAATCACGATAAAGGCGACATTGTTGACCTCCCCATGGGTCTCTCACCCACGTCTGTTTCAAGTGTCTCTCTCCATGTCCCTAAGTCCAAGGATGAGAGGCCAGTGGGCTTCTTCACATGTCTCTGCTCCATGTGCCTCCTCCAGGTCTTCTCGACCTCCTTCCTCCCTTCTCCCAGGCTTTTCTTGCTTCTCCTCCCAGCCCAGCTTGCTCTTCCTGGGGTGGGGCAGGGAACCTGGAACCTTCCCTTTCTGGGTATCTCACTGTTCCAGGAGAAAGGGGGGGAGGGAGTGTTAGTGGGTGGAATAAGAGGCATGGGAGTGCACTGCCACGGGAGTGGAGTTACCTGCAGATAAGGTCTCAGTGACAGTTCCATGAGCATCACGGGGAGGATTCCGGCCCAAGAAGCCTTCCCACAGGCTTTATTCTGTGAAACCTGTTCCAGTAAACACGAGTTTGAATCTAGTTTGTACAGGTAGGAACAGTGAGTCATTGACATTAACAGTATAATTATTCCCGATAGGAGGGACTCCTGGTTCTAAGTTGTCCTGACCTAAATATTGATGTATGCTGGCGACGAGGCCAGCCGTCAGCGTTGTGTCTCCTTCCTGGAGAGAGCCCCGCGGAGAAGCGGCGGCGGGCACCCACCTCCAGGCTGCTTGTCTGCTCCCCCTGGAGAGACTGGTTTGTCTTCTGGCAAAGATTCCTGCTGAGGGTGCAGGGCGGGGCTGTTGGGGGGTTCTTGCTGGCCTGCTTGGGCCTGGGGCTGGCTCAGAGAACTTTACAGTGATCACAGACGGAAACTGGGTAGAAGAGGGCAATGAACTTGGAGAAACTGCAGAACTGCCAGTCCCTAAACAAGCCAGAAATACCATTGTTGTGGCCTTCTTAGTCCTGGGGAACTTGGGGCTCTTCTCTCTGGTCAGTTTCCAAGTCAGAAAAACCCTCCGGAAACTTGGTTATATTAGGAAAAGATAGAACATTTTGGCGCAAGAACATCACTCTGGTTATTATGTTGAATAATTAACTATAAGATAACCTATTTCATAGTTAAAATTCAGTGGAAAGGATTTTATTTATTTATTTATTTTTTAAAAAAAGATTTATTTATTTATGCATACAAGAGCTGGGGTACAGGCCAGAGGTGTGGGGGGGTGAGAGGATCCACCAGAGACAGCGCGGGGAGCAGAACAGGCAGATCCACTGAAACACACTGCTGAGGGGAGCAGCGGGGAGGCAGGAGAGGTCTGCTGCGCCCTGTGGGTCCCCTCCCTGGCCGGCGGCAGGGATCGAACTCGTGCTGCAGTGACTGTGGTTTGCTTCAAAGTGTGTTGCTTTACCCGTTGCGCCACCAGGGAGGCCCAGTGGAAAGGATTTTGAAGAACCACATCGGATCGTTTTAGCAAACCTTTGGGTTGCAAAGAATGTGCCGTGGGCAGCGCTGGGGAGGACTTAGCAGAGCAGAACGTCTCAGAATCAGATCAAGTGTAGAAAGAAGTGCTAGTTATAGGGGGGATCTGAGTGACTGTTCTCCCTGGGTTCCTTCAAAGCATCCAAGCCCACTGGCAGAACAACCTCAAAGAAGAGGGGCACCCACGGGCTCTGAAAGTCCTCGTTCGCCAGCACTTGGCTTTGGAGACCTGCACACATTCGGTGTGTGCCCCTGGCAGGGAGGGCGGGCGGCTTGCTCCGGAGCGCTCCCCGGGCCGCAACCTCGTTATGAAGGTAAGTCCTCCAACACCGCCTTTTAATGAAGTCACCCTGGGTCTTAAATGAACTCTGTTGAGAGAAATCAGCACCAAATATACAAATCAACGCTGGGAGCTGCTGGCTCAGAAGCAAACTCACGGCCTCCCGTTGTACATGGTGCAACACGAGCTTGACCTTCTTCGGGTGTCTGTTGACGACGCGGTTCTCAAAAGGAATTTGCTTCTAGGCAACACAATTACATATATGTTATATAATTGTAAATATACAGGCACAGCTTTATAATTTATAGCTATAAATAACATTTGATTGATATATTTGACAAATATTACATAATTATAGACTAAAGATATACCTATATGCAAAAAGCAATATATCTCTGTACTAGATAAATATATCAATATATTATGCATGTAGTTTACATATAACTATATGGAATTTATTAATCTGAATCTAAATATATATCAAACAATTTTACTACTTAGAGACAAATATATATGGTTTTATGTATTTTTCCTATGTTTGTAGTTACCCTAATTTCTATACAAATGCTCACAGCGGGCACAGAAGTTCACATATTTTTTCTTTAATGCTCAGAGTACGGCATGACATGAAATTAATTTGTCAGGTCCATCTTGCTCCTATGAATCTGATTCCCTTCTATGTTCCACGTCTTAGTCATCAGGCTGGAAGAGATTATCAATTTCTGTGTCTGTGGAAGGGAAGCGTAACCTACAAGGGGCAGGAAGGCATTCTTATGAAATGCGTTTTATTAATGAAAGGAAATGGATAAATCTTTTGATAAATCAGCCAGACAGCTGCCTTTGATTCAGAGCAAAACATTGACACACTTAAAACATGGTGCTCATCATGCCAAGTTGGTCGTCCTTAGCGAATCTTCCCAGCGGTGTTTCAGAACTGCCAGGTGCCGCACCTGGGTAACAGGTGACTTTGAACTCCAGTTCTGCAAAATTCTCAGAACTAGCTCAGTGGGTTGCCATGGGAGGGGGCTGGTGGAGGGAGCCTGAGCCTGCCGTGGCAGTCGGGCTGGAACCAGCGCCCCAAACTGGTGCCTTCCGGGGAGATGGGCGCCCACAGGCTGCACCCGCTTTGGGAGCGCTGCAGGAAAGCCGCCCTTTGCCTTAGAGCTCACTCAGTCAGATTAAACACACAGGGTTGGAAATGGCAGACCCGCCGAGTTCCGGTTGCTCTTATTTCCATTGTCTTAGTGAGTGTGCCGATAAATAAAACAATGATGGTTTCAGCTCCTTGGCTCAAAATGCATTTATCACCTTGAACTGCCTGTAGCAGTAATTACAGATTTGCTTTAAAATATGGTGTTCTTCAGTTTGGGGACAGAAGCGATTAAAAATGTAAAGTCCAAAAATATGTTAAAAGTTGTTATAGTTGGAAAAAATACTCAGAATGCCTGAGCTAGACTTTTATATTATAAACGTATGTGTGTTTCAGCCTTTTGTGCCCGTCATCCCTCCCCACTAAGTGTTTTTAAATTGCTGGGATGGTTTGAAGCAGAACCATAAACTGTATTACTTTGATACTTGTTGGAGTACTTTCAGTTGCAAGTGATAGAAACCCAGTTTTTAACTGGGGTAAACAAAACAGACATTGGTGGTGGAGCTGGCTGGGGCGTTACATGACGGGACAGTGGCTTCAGGTCGGGCTGGATCCAGGAACATGATGACTGTGGTGGGGCTGGCATGCTTGCTGCCCAGTCTCTCTCTTTCCCTCCACCACCTTCTCTGCCTTTATCTCTGTCTCAGCCTCTGTTTCTTTATTTCTTTCTCTTTTCCTCTCTCCACACCCCTCCTCCCCACATTAAAATGATGAAATCAAAGTCTCTGAACAAATTTGAAGAACTCATCTGTTCCCCTGCCTATTGGATTAGCTGCAACTCTCTCCAAGGACAAAGGGGGCGCACTAACCCCTGATTGCCACAGGCCCTGGGGGCTTAACTTTTGAGGCCTGGCTCCCTAAATCCTGAGACAGCCTCAGGACAGCCCCATTACCCAGATGAGGAAGCTGAGACTTCCCTTGTGTGCCTGGGGCTCTTGGCTGTCAGTAAGGAAGGGGCTTCCCGCCCGCTGACCCCCTGCGCCGAGTGCAGGGACACAGATGGACAAGCCCCACAGGCCCTGCTAGAGAAGGGCAGTTACCCACGAGCTGCGGGGGTGCTGAGCTTGGCCAGAGCGGCTGGCGAGCTGGGTCAGGTGGGCAGCGACGGGGTGAACGGAGAACCCAGGGCCAACTTAGTTTTATTCACAGCCTCGGAGGCCCAGAGGCTCACTCTAGTGTCCTGGAGCAGGGAAAGCAAAACAGGGACTGGCTGGAAGTGGCCGCCGGGGACACGGCGCAGGCCGTGGGGTGGACTCTGGCCCCTGCGCCTGCCCTTCCGCACCCGGGCGCGGGGCGGCAGGTCGGCAGGTCCCCCAGGTACGAGCTCCTGTCGGCATTTAGGCTGCAGGTGTTAAACTGAAGTCACATCTTTAAAAGGTCAGTGTGGTTTGGACTAACGATGTGAGTGCTGGAAATAGCAGTCTGGGCAGCTTATTTATTTTCCTTCAAATTAGGGAGGTAGCGCGGCCTCACTGCCGCCGGGAGACGCGAGCGAGTGTGGACAGGCCTCCCGCACCCCACAACCGCCCGCCCCCCACGAGCCGGGGTGCCAGGGCCTCTCCTGGGGGAGGGGCTCCTGCAAGCTGGGCGGGCGTTGTGTTTGCTGCTTTTCGTGGCTGTTTTCTCGTGTGCCTTCAGCGTGTGGCACAGGGGGTGAGTGATGCTTAGGGGGGTGCTTGATGGATGAGAGCGCGGTGCGGGGTGCGAGTCCAAGGCGGGGAAGCCGCGGCCCCGTCTTCGTCTCTGCTGCACGGGTCTGCTCTGCTTCCCGCGGGCCAGCACTCCTCCGGTGGGAGAGGGAGGGAACTCGGAACCCCCCCTTTGGTGGGGATCACACTGTTACTACAGAGGCCTCCTGCTGGAAGGAAGGTTGTTGCTTTTTTCTTTTCCGTTTTGTTTCAGGGACCCAGCCGTTTGCTGCTCTCTGCTGCCCCCTGTTGCTCTTGGGTGGGAACAGCCGGTTTTGAACTGAGGGTGCTTCTAGCGCAATCCCGCAGAGAGCTCCCTCCAGGTGGAACCTGGGTTCCCGCTCTCATCTGAGGTCAGCTGATTGTGAAACTGACTCTCATGTGCAAGCTGAGCTGGATGAGGACGACGGGTCTAGCAACAGCAGGGTCCTGGAGTCAATGGAGAGGGAGGAGGCGGGAGGCTGTGAGCCCCTCTGGGGTGCACGCCCCAGCTCCTTGCAGCTCAGCTTTGCCACCATAGGGCCCTGCCCTGGCTCCGGCTCCAGAATTGTCAGATGGACAGGCTGCGTCCTCGCTTGGGTCAGGCCTGTGTTAATGGCCGGGGTTTGGGGAAGGGAGAAGGACTGCCAGGAGCATATGCTCAACACTTTGAGCTCTGGAGTCAGACTTGGAACATTAGCTTGAGCTGTTGCTCTTGTATGGCTGGACTTAGTGTTTGACCCTCTAAGCTGAGTGATCTGTCTTTGTAAAATGGGACTAATCCTGCTGGACTCAGAGTGGTGATGAGAAGCCAGAAGATCGTTATGACGGTATTTCTCGCTGGTTCTCATGTCCTGGTGCATTTTTAAGAACTGTGCTTCCTGATCACTAATCCTCATGACATCCTTACGCTCTCTCTCTCCAGTGACTGGCCCTATTTTATGAATAAGAGATGAAATTTCAAGGGTTAATCCATTGAAGGTGGATTAAAAATAACTGACAAGAATTTGTTGTTGCTGTTTGTTTGTTTGGGGCTGCAAACGACAGATAACCCACTAACGAGGCTTCCCCTTTGGGAGTTACTATCTCACATGGTTCCCGAAGGGAATCCCCTTCGTGTTTAGCAGTCAGTGGTGTCACTAAGACTCCCAGGTGCTCGGGATCTTTCTGCCTCCCCATCCTCAAAGTTGTCCCCTCGTGGTACAAAGTAGCTGCCACAGCTCCGGCCATCACCTCCTCATACAACCACATTCAAGGACATCAGAGGTGCCTTATTCATCAATTCAAATTTGGGGTGGTGGTGGTGGTGGTGGTGGAATCGTTCCCAGAAGCCCTCGGCAAACATCTTTTCAATCTCATTGGACAGGTCCGCGCCACATGCTGACGCTTGAGCCAGTCATTGACAGTCAGGATAGACCGCTGGGCTGTGCTTCCATTCCTCAAAAGGGACTCCCTGGGGAGACGTCGCCTTCTCTGAAGGCCCAGAGGATGATCACTCAGCGACAACTGGGCTCATTTCACCCCTGAACAAAGAACCCCGGAGGGCTGGCCGCTTTGTGGGCAGCGGGCAGGGTCTACACCGCATAGCAGGTCTGCCAAGACCAACTCCAGATGGCGCACTGGAGCCCGCACATGACAGGTGTCTCACGCGGCCTGGCCCCGCCCCTCTCTGCAGGTTGCAGAGATTGCGTGCGCGGTGATGGGGCGGACGGGCGGACTGTGCGGGGAGTGTGCTCTGCTCACCGCCACCGCGGAACTTCCGGGGATACTGAGGCTTGCGCCCTGGACCACTTGGGGCGCCCCACACCGTCAACCAGGTGTGGGGCCCCTGAGCTCAAAGTCTTCCCTTGCACTGTCCCTCCCCTCCGCCTCCCTTGGCCATCTCACGGCATAGTGACTCGGGGAAACCTGTTCGGAGGAGGTGGACGTCCCCCAGAGGAGCTGGCGCGTTTTCGTCTCAATCTCGTGGTTCAGAAGTGAGGTCACATTTTAGAAGATGGTGGTCGAGGCCAGAGACCTTGACCCCGTGCACGCTCCAGCTGGGTTTGAGGGACCTTGGTCCCTCCCGGGAACTTCCAGCCTTCGGACGCGCTGCGTCCCCCGGCCTGTTTCCCACCTGCAGGGTGGGGCCACCGCACCTCTCCTGGGCATGCTCCGAGGAGTGACTGGGGCAGCATCTAAGCTGGAGGTGCGGGTTCTGGCCCGTCGTGGCCAAGCACACGCTCCAGGCTTGGGCTCTGAGGCCGAGTCACCGGAGCAGCGGCGCAGGGCGGCCGGGCCCAGGTCCAGGCCAGGCCCCCACGACGCCGATGCCCGGCCCCGCTCCCCTGGCTGTTGCCCGGGCCCCTCTCTCGAGTGTTGTGACAACTGGGGGCCTGCTGGGGCAGGGGCAGTGGCGGGGAGGTCCTGGCTGCGCGCCCAGCACTCTTGGAACTTCTGCATAAACGTCAGCCCAGAGCAGCTGGGGGCCCCTTCTGACCGTGGGCCGAGCCCCCGCTGCAGGCCGGGCGGGCGGTTCTCGGGGTGGGCTCGCCTCCTCTGCGCGGGCAGATGGGGAGGTTTTCCTACTTCCCGGTCAAAGATGGCGTTTTCAGGAGACCGTCTATTTCTTGGTGCTGGGCCTAAATACACGTCTGGATGCATTCCATCCCCTTGGACGAAAGAGCCGTTTGGTGGGTGTCACTAAGCTGCTCTGATAATGCTCTTTTGAGTCCTCTTCCCGAAAGCACCACCGAGTCGGATGCAGGGCAGCAGCGACCGTCATCCATTCTCCTCGGGACTGCCTCTGGGCCTCTCCTGCCTGCCTGGGAGGACCAGGCACGAGGGCCAGGAGCACCATGCCGGACAGTCACAGGGCGGCCCTGGCGCCCCCGAGGGGCCTCCCCACCATGGCTGGGCTGCAGAGAGAGGCGTGGACGCCCAGAAGGGAAAGAGGCAGATTTGACAGAAATCCAGTTTCTGTCACCAAGTTTAGATTATGAGATGAAAGGTTAGATTTATGAGGATAGATTCAGCCTCCCTAGGCGCTGGGACTTTGGGCCTGCTGCCAGGTGAGAGGTAGCATATTTGTGGAGAAATTTAGACCCAAAGAGCATACACCCAGGCAAGCTCTTAATGGACTGACAAGTTCTAGGTTTTTTTTTTAAAGATTTATTTTATGTATGCGTGCAAGAGCTGGGTGCAGTCCAGAGGTGCAGGAGGTGAGAGGAGTCACCAGAGACACAGTGGGGAGCAAAACAAGCAGATGGACTGAAACACACTGCCGAGGGGAGCAGCGGGGAGGCAGGAGAGGTCTGCTGCGCCACGTGGGTCAGCTCCCTGGCCGGGATCGAACTCGTGGGGCAGTGGCTGTGGATGCTTCACAGTGCTCAGACTTAACCCTTTGCATTACCAGGCAGACCCGCTTTCTGGTTTGATAACAACAGATCTAATGGGTAGGTTGTAGGAGTGCATGGCACATGGGTATAGATGCGCAGATCGAGACATGATGAACATTCTAGAATCGGTGGGCTTCAGCACCCTAGACAGCGCCCATGCTGCCTTTCCTAGCTTCGTCCTATGTTTGGGGTCCCCACTGTTGCTTTGTACTGACGGCCACTGTATATTCTCGGATCTAATATTTTAAGTGGCCACAACCCACTCCGTTGTGTGGTTGCAGAGAAGTCAGCTGAACCCCTGTGCTGGGCTTCTAGGTGGTTCCCAGTAAAAAGCTGATTATGTGTCTGACTTTGGCTCCGGCCAGAGCATGTTTCGTAACCCCTGGACCAATCAGAACAAACGTTTTCCAGGTGGATTCAGAGGAAAGAGGCCACAGTCTCATTCATTCAGCGTCGTTACTGTGACGAGTTCCAACGCCGTCCTCTGATTTACTCTACCAGAAACTTTATCTCCTAATTAATGGTTTTTGTTTTTGTTGTTTTCATTTTCAGCCTGGTTGCATCAGATGGATGATATCTGTTTTTCTTAGGAACATTTCTGAAACTACTGAACAATATGGAACATGTTGTCAAGAAGGGTATTTTTCACAGATGCCTTTTTGTCACACAAATGTGATTAGACAGAGCAGCATGATTAATCCTGTTCTCTGATGTGGTTTCATGAGCTTCATTTATCTATTATTTGGAGAAAATCTCTAGATGAGTCTTGCCAATGATAAATCAATAGACAAATTATTTGTTTTCCTAGACACCATCCGTTACCCCTATAGCTCTCTATCCATCCACCTAGCAGCCACCCAACTAGCCACATAGCCATCTATCCATCCACCTATCTGCCAGCCCACCCACCTACTCATCATCCATCCATCCATCCACCCACCCACCCACATCCATCCATCCGCAGATCCATCCATCCATCCATGCATCCACCCATGCATCCATCTATCCATCCACCCACCCACTCATCCATCCATCTGTATATTCATTCATCCATCCACCCACCCACCCACATCTATCTATCTGGATATCCATCCAGATATCCATCCATCCATTCATCCATCCATCTATCCATCCACCCACCCACTCATCTATCCATGTGGATATTCATCCTTCCATCTCTCCACCCACCCACCCATCCACCAACTGATCCATCCACCCACCCACCTATCAATCCTCTTGAAAACTTACTTAGGCACACTTAGCAGTCCTTCCTTTTTCCCTGTCCTCCTTCCGTTCCCTTCTTCAGCCTGAAATCCTGTGTGGCATGTGACGTCAACAAGAAAAAACATATTAATGATGACAACGCTCCTTGGAATAACTAATATTTATTCACTGTTCTCCATTCTTCAAATGCTTTATGAAGCACACATGCATTTAGTAAGTACAAGGGCTCTCTAACGTAGATACTGGCAATATCCCCATTTTGAAGATGGCAAAACGATGCAGAGCAGTCACGCCAGGTGCTTGTGGCGCTCAGGTATGCGTTGCCTGCAGGAGGGAGCCCGGGGGAGGGCGGGTCGTCTTTCATCTAGACCGCCACAGGTCTGGCCTCCAGAAAGACGGTGGCTCACCTCTAAGATGGACCCTCTGGACCGGGCTTTTTCACATGCATCCCCTCCAGCCTCATCTAGCTTCATCATAACCCGCACGGCCTTTGCTTTCCTCTCTCTGTAAGGATAGGCTTGCACTCTGTAATATAGGCTTGCACGAGAGGGAGGGCCTGGGAGGATGCTCAAGCTGTGCTCTTAGGGTAGCGCGCAAATGAAACCTGAGACTCGTCTCTATTTTTAACAAGGGAAAGGTCTACATATATTGTGTAATTAAAATTTAATTGTATGATGATAAAAAAGAAAGGGTCTGGAGTACTGTGGATCCTCGAGAGGTTGTTTCTCTCTCTGCCTGCCCTGCCCGCTCTTGCAGAGCGCACACTCCTGCCTCCTCCCTTTATCTAATTTATGTTCTATGGAGGAATTTAATTTGATTTTTTAAATTAGTCATCCTTTAGATTACTCACCCACCGGTGCATTGAAAAGGCCAAAAATATGGCCAAGAGATCAAAGGAGACCAGAGAGCTAGGAAACCGACAGTGAGGCAGACCTTCGGGTCAGACCCGCATCTGCCCCGGGGGTGGCCCGTGCGGGCGCACTTGCCACGGCCAGGACCTCCACACGTTTCACTTCAGAAGCATCTTTGTCTCCTCGTTCCTGGTCACCATTCCAGAGCCCGAGGGTCTTCTGGAGTGGGCGTTTGTGGGGGGTTGCACCACCCGTTTCGATTCTTTTCACCTCTGATGGTGTTTCCCAGCAACAGGAAAACTGAGGCGGAGAGGGGGCCATTTCCAATCTGCTTGGGCTCGCAGAGAAAGGAGCATGAATCAGACTGTAAAGTCCCCAAGGGAGAAATGGACACGTACACTGTATGCCGGGGTCCCAGCCATGGCGAGCGTTCCACCTGAAGCTTGAAAAGAGTTATTTTGGGACAAATAAAAGCAAGGGCTACTTTTGAAGCAAGTCGGTCACAGCTCAGAGCTCTGGGGCTAAGCTGCTTCAGTTTGATCCCAGCCTCTGGTGCTCCAGCAGTTTACGACCATGAATGCTGCGCCTGCCCTCTGATCCCCTAACAGCAAAAGATGACAAGTAATGACAGTGTCAGCCTCATAGTGTTGTGGTGCGCCAAACGCCTGCTAGACCCTTTACCAGATGCTGAGAGCGCCTCCATCTATCTGTCTGTTTGTCCGTCCATCCACACATCCATCCATCCACCCACCCACCCACCCACCCATCCATCTACCCACCCACCCACTCACCCACCCACCCGCCCACCCACCCACCTGTCCACCCCTCCATCCGTCCATCCATCCATCCGTCCATCCATCCATCCCTCCATCCCTCCATCCATCCATCCCTCCATCCACCTGCCCATCCATCCATCCACCCATCCACCTGTCCATCCATCTCTGTTGATACATCAGTCCATCCATTCATCAATCATCCATCCATCCATCTACCCAATTATTCATCCATCCACAATCCATCTGTTAGATAGCTTTACCCTCATCACTGTTGGAGGTTAGTAACAGAAATCAGGTTTAATAAACTTGAGTGGACTTGGGTTCCTTTCGAAATAAAACATTACATGTCTTGTGATCGTACAAATAAGTGACATTCTGCATCTCTAAGGGCAGTGTGAGGTACTTAGAACATCCCCACCAATTCTGAGCCACCTCATGAAACTCAGCCACCTCTGTTCCCTCAGACTGTGCACCACCCTTTCAAAGGAGCATCCCAGGTCCTTAGCATTCTCACAGCCACCCGAGTCGTCTCTCCACCTTTTCTTCCTTCTTCCTGGGCTCTTACCGAAGATAAGGGCTGTGTGAACTGGGAGCAGGTGCCCGCACCTGCCTCTGCCATTCACCCAGCAGGCAGGCACCTCTAACAAGCTGGTACTGAGAGTCTCTGTTCTTGCAGGGAGCTTGGTCACCTGCCAGCACCTTGTTCTCCTTGCCTCTGATTAGTCCTCCTCCGAGCTTGGCTTCTGAACCGAAGGAAAGTGAAGACAGTGTGGGAGATGAGTCCGAGCGTGGGCCGGGGGGAGACAGATGGCCACCCGGCGTGAGGCTGCTGGCGCTGTGCGGCTCTGCGGGGCCCGGCCAGGCTGTGTCCAGTGAGCTGGAGAGTTGCTGCTCCCTGCAGCCTCCAGGCCCGCAGCGAGTTTGCTCTCTGCCTCCTCGTCTTTGAACCTAGTTCCCAGACAGGCCACCCGAGCCATAGAGGGCAGAGGAGCCCAGCCTGGCCCCAAGCTGGTCCTTTCGGGGTGTCCACCAGTGTGGGGTGCTAATGGGAGCATCCTCATATGTCGCTTTGCCTTTGGCTCCGTGTTACCATGGAAACAGATCGTGGCTTGTTCGTGGTAAATGACCTTGTCTTTGATTTCCTATATGTTCTTAGTTACCGTGCCCACGCTCTGTATAACCCAGGAGAGGCGATGTTCTGCTTAATTGTTCTGTGGGAAAGAAGAAAAATTCTCCCCCAAAGAAAAGAGGAGAAAAGGAAAAGAAAAATCAATGAAACAAACAAAATGAATGACTCTTCCTCATCCCCGTCTCCCAGGGGCGTCATTTGCGCCATGGAGGGTGGTTGTGTCGGCTGCACTTGCCCTCGGAATGTGCTGGAGGCTTATGTGTCACCGACAGCTTCTCGGGGGGTTCTCCCCTCGTGTCCACGTCAGAACTTCATCTGTCGCTGGTATTAGCACATTGAGGATTTTGGAATCCTGGATTGAACATTCTAACCTTAGGCCTTTGAGAAGGCCTTTGAGAACATTCTAGACCCTTGCCTGGAAGCTGCTGGAGCCTTGCCTCTGTGCCTGCTACCAGCACTTCCTTCCTGGATTTGATAGTGGCAGTGTCTTCAAGTTTGCAGTTTCCACGCTAACCGCCGCCAGCTCCGCCACTTGTAACCTGGGGGAGGTTTTGTAAAGCGGTGTCACGGCAGTCATGTAGCCGTCTGCTGTGACCGCGTCTCGGGCGTGGCTGATAGGCCTGTTGTTTCAGCCTCCCGGCAGGGGAGCCCGCAGTGTAGACTGCCAAGCCACCGACTGGCCCTGGCCCTGCTCCTGGCTATCACTGCTGCCTGCGGGTCATTCGTGGGCAAGGCCGTTCTGGAGCCTCATGCAGAGAAAGGTGATGCCCCAGGTCTGCAGCATGGCTGCCCCGCTGCCCTCTGGCAGGCCTGGTCCAGGGTCAGACTCCCCCGAGGTGGGGCCCGGCCACCTGCTCCCTCCCAAGCTCCCTAGGTGACTGCTGACACCCTAAAGTGGGAACACCGGTGGTACAGACAGAGCGTGTTCTTATCCCCGTTTCACAGATGAGGACAGCGAGTCGGGGGAGACCCAGTCACTCCCTGGGCCTCCCGGCGGCCGAGCGGGGCATAGCCTGCGGTGCTGAGCTGCTCTGGGCAGCTGCTTCCCGGCACTTAGCGCCTCCACCTCCACGACTCATTTGCTGTCTGCAGCCGAGGCTGAGCGCAGCCCCTCGGAGGTGGGCCTCGCCGGGCCTGTGGGCTGCTGAGTTGCCTGCTGCCTTTGCAGCTCCGGGCGCTTCGGCCCTGGGAGGTCTGCGGAGCACAGCTGGTCAGCTCCCCTGGGTGTCTGCTCCCGCGGGTGTGGCGGGTAGGGCCTGAGACGCTGCGTTTCCAACAAGCTCCCTCACCTGGAGCAGAAAGATTCCAGAAGGCTGCGGCCGCTGGGAGGGGCGGGCGGCCGCTGGTTCTGCGCTTCCGCTGCCCTTGGTGCCTGGCGCGTGCACTTTGCAAAGTTTGCGGCATTAATCCGCGCCCCGGGGTGGGGGCGTGACGACGGACACTGGCGCTTTCATTTCACAGACGAGAGGCAGCCGTGCAGAGGGAGTGTGACAGGCACAAGGTCACACAGTGAGTCCCTCGCTCGAAACCAGAATAGAAACACCGCGTCCCCCAGGAATCCTGCTCCCTCCCCGTGGACCTCCCCGCAGGCCAGCGGGGCCTCCCGCGTCCGGCCCTGCCTCCAAAACTAGGCTCTTTCGCCCTCAGGAGAGCCAGGTTCAAGGGCAGCCCTAAGCACCTTTGCGGTTCTGGCAGCTTGGACTCTGGAGTGACTCAGAGTCAAGTGCAGTTAGAAGAGAAGCTCAGTCACGGGCAGGGCTGCGTGGGCTCGCTCTGAGTGCGGCGAGGCTGGGCGGGTTCTCCTGCGCGCTCCCGCCTGCCCGCCCAGCCGCTGCCCGAGCTGATGCCGACGGGCTGGTGGTCAGCTGGGGGTCAGGCCGTGCAGGTATGGCAGCCCAGACCCCCACGCCATCCTGGAGACCCCCGTGTGGGTGTGAAATCCACGTCACAGCTCACTCGGGCGACCCCATTTTACAGACGAAAAAAAGGGCATATATGTGTGCATAGCTTGGCCAGCTCAGCTGGTAATGGGGGCAGTCGACGTCTCCCCACGAGAGGAGGTAGGGGGCTCTCAGGGCCGAGCTGGCCAGCCCCCACTCAGAATGGGCACGGTGGGGTGGCGGGGCGCTCTCAGCGGCTGCTCGGGTTGAGGATGCGCTGGCGAGCGTCCGGGCTCCATCTGGCTGGGCGGGCTGGTGAGAGCCTCCAGTGGGTAATGTGTTCTAGAATTTGCATAGAGGAAAGTTTGGTGGAGCCGGGTTTCTGCTCTCCTTGGCTGGCATCATCTGGAGGATGGAAAAATCCACTTGGTTCGGTCAAAATGGGAAGTGGGCCAGTGTGAATGTAAGAGGGTCTGCCATTCGTTTGAGTTGGGCTGGAAGTGTGGGGGCCGTCAGGCCTGTGCTGGGGCGCCCCGAGATTCTCTGGTGTTGCTGTTGGTGCCTGGAGGAACCTGCCCTGGGGGACGCTGACACCGCTGGGCCGGAGCCTGTGTAGACGGCTGCCCCCCGGAGCTGTTGTAGGGATTTACTCCACTTGCAAGTGTGGGTGCGTTGGCGTGAGAGCTCTACGCTAGGCAAGCCAGAGAGCGGAGTGCAGGCTCCGGGAGAGAAGGGGCTGGGGAGCCGCCGCCTGCTGGGTGTGGGTTCCTTCTGGAGCAGCGAGCGTTGGGGCTGGCCGGAGGTGGGCGCACGCCAGCATGAGCCTGCCCAAGGCAAGCTTTTGGGCCTCCGCGGCCCCACTCAGGCCAGCCCGGCCTGGCTGGACATTTACCCAGGAGGCTGGGTCACTCCGGGCGTTTCATCTGGAATCTGTATTCGCTCTCTTCTCTCGCCATGGCGCACCACTCATCTTCAGGTCTTGTGCCACAACAGTATGTTTTGTCTTTTAGGCAGTGGATGGCAGAGCCCATTCTAGAGTGTGGTTTTGGGGTCCTGCTAACAGTGGTGTGAGAGTGGGGCTCCTCCCGGCCAGTCTTCCCGTCGGTGCAAAGGAGGGTCTTCTGCTCTAGTGCTCGATCTCCTGTTCTCTCAGTTCTAGTTCTTCTGAAGGGGGTAAAATCTCGATTATCCCCCATTACCAGCTGACCTTGGCCAAGCCATGCAGACAGATTTGCCCATTTGTTTAGTCTGTAAAATGGGATTGCAGTGACGTCCTCCCAGGGCTGGTGCAGGAATCCAGAGTGGTGTAATGAGGAGCTGCTATGGCATGGCCTACTACTGCGTGTCCTGCTATGGTGTGTCCTGCTATGGCGTGTCCTGCTACGGTGTGGCCTGCTACAGCATGGCCTACCACGGCGTGGCCTGCTATGGTGTGGCCTACTACGGCGTGGCCTGCTATGGTGTTTCCTGCTATGGTGTGGCCTACCATGGCGTGGCCTACCATGACGTGGCCTGCCATGGCATGGCCTGCCATGGCGTGGCCTACTACGGTGTGTCCTACTATGGTGTGGCGTGTCTGCCTGTGTGCAGGACCTCAGCCGGCCAAGATCTCAGCCACTGCATGTAGGTTTGGTTTTGTCACAAATCACCTATCAAATGGACATCAGTTTTCTTCAGCATAACTATAATTTTTACCCATTGCTTTGTTCAAGAATTATCTTTAGAGTCCCGAAACTGTCCCCCCAGATTCTGCACACAGTCCGTCCCCTGACCCCGGCTGCCCGGGGGGCCTGAAGGCCCAGGTGGCCAGTCCTGGGGGCTGGTGTCCTGGCAGCTCAGGATTCAGTGCTGGAATGGGCTGGCCTGGGGAGCCCAGCATGGGGTGGCTGCAGGGCTTGAGAACATTCTTCAAGAGCTCCGCGTTTCTAGTAATTAAGACCCGATGCTGTGGCCGAGGCGCTGACTGAGCCTCATCTCCTGCGTGTGTGTAGAATGGCCTGATTTCATTTCTCCGTAATTAAAGTCTTCTGAACAGCAGTATGGGTTTTGCCCTGAAAGAAGTCGTTGCGGTCATCTGCCCCTTTTACGCAGAGGACGCACCCAGCAACGCGTTTAGCATGGGGCTAAGAGACGGTCTGTTCCTCCCGCCTCCTCCGCCCTCTCCCAGGCCCTCCTCCCTCCCCTTCTAAGTCGCCTCTCAGCAAGGGATGTTGTGGTGCCATCAGGGCTGCGAAGGGCCAGTGACGTCCTGTGACGCTGCCGAGCCAGGCTGACCTCAGGGGGCTGAGGCGTCACTCGGTGCCTGACCCTCACTGCCCGAAGCGCTGGTTCAACAAGCGTCTCCCCTTCGGGACAGCTGCAGGCCGCCTTCCTCTGCACAAGGAGAGCTGTTTTGGGCAGGGTCTGCTGGACATGGAGAAGCTTCTCTCGGCGGGCACTGGGGCTCCCTGAGGTCCGCGCTCCGACCTTTAATGTGAAGTTCACCTCACCTTGGTGTCCCCTTGTGAATCTGTGGGACGCTTCTTTTATGCACACAAGGGCTGGGGTGCAGGCCAGAGGTGTGGGGTGAGAGGATTCACCAGAGACAGAGTGGGGAGCAGAACAGGCAGATCGACTGAAACACACTGCTGAGGGGGCAGCGGGGAGGCAGGAGAGGTCTGCTGCGCCATGTGGTCAGCTCCCCGGCCGCGGATGGAACTCACACTGCTGTGCCATGGAAGCTCCACAGTGCACCTCTCAACCCCTTGCGCCACGAGGGAGGCCCCTGTGGGAAGCTTCTTGAATCCTTCTGAACCTGATTCCAAGTTTCCTGCCCGCGTCTTGCCCGGTGAACCACTGCTGTCCAGCTGTGGCTCTGACGGCCTTCTGAGAGACCCTGGTTCTCGGTGTGTGCACCGTTTCCACGTGTAGCGTCGTGTGAGGCTGGGGTCTCCTAAGTGCTGACTGCCGGCCGAGTCGAGAAACTTTCCTGTGACGCCAGCCGGAGGCGCAGACCCGCACGTGGGTTTCCGGGGCCACACTACCTCAACGCAAGCTTGTCGTCCGGGCCACAGAAGGGGAGGACACAGACCACTGGGCAGTCTCGGGAAGGAGATGGCAACGGGCACGTGAGGAGCGTCTGGAGCCTCTGTCTGCGGGGGGGGCCCAGAGACTCGGGGGGTGCCCAGAGACTCGGGGGGGGGCAGAGACTCGGGCTTCCTCACCTTTGGCTCTGTGGTGTTCTGGACTCGCAGTCACGTGGCGTCATCTGGCAGGACAGAGGAGGTGGCGCTGAGCGAAGGGTCTTGAGGGGGAACGCAGAGGCCAGGTCTGCACCTGACGCTGGTCCTCTCCCACGGTCGAGCTAGCAGAGGACGTCAGTCATCCCGGGAGGCGGGAGGCCTCCTTGTAGCCCCCGGGAGGGGAGCGATGAAGCCCCCGCCTCAGCCAGTGCTCAGCAAACTGCCCTCCCTCTGCTCAGTGCCAGTCGGGAGAGCCTCGTCTCGGCCCTGGCCCTCTCGCCCTCCCCTCTGCTCGCGGCTCAGGTCCACTGGCGCTTCTGGGGCGTACCTTCGCCTGCTAGAGCGGCACCACTGGCTCTCGCTTGTTAGGACCTTCTAGCTTAGGACCTGAAACTAAGCCCTGACTCTTAACATTTATAGTTGTATGAACCTTCCTGAACCTTCTAAACAGGGAGACAGTGGCTTTATTTTTCCAGGACTTGTTACACAGTCGTCTTCTCCTTTTGATGCCTCAATCACCCTTTCGGAAACCTTCTCCTCGGGTATAAGGATAGAAGGATAGACCTTCCAAACACGCCTTACATTACATCACTCCAGGGCCGCTGGGAGTCAGACTCAAATTCCGGAGCCAAACGACACCATCTTGGGAGAAGGTAGTGCCAAACTAGCTTTCTCAAACAGCTTTAGAGAGGTACGATTTACATAATACAAACTTCACCCATTTTAATTTTAAAATTCAGTTATCTCTCAACATTTGCAATCTAATTTTAGAAGCTTCCCCTCCATCCCCCACCCCTCCCCTGCACCCACTGCTGCCAGCTCCTTCCCCACTCTCAGCTCTAGGCACCCCTAATCTACTTCCTCCTTAAGAGCAGTAGTGAAAATAGCCCCAAGTGTCAGCAGCCCACATGTCCATCAGCTGGCGAGTAAACAAAACTCGCCATCTCCTAACTGGAGTATGACCCAGGGAAACAAACAGCTTATAAAGAGACAGACACTCACACCGGCTCCGCGTCGGGAGCCTGAGCCCTCCTTCCAAGGGACAGAGTCAGAGGACAGGTCGTCACGGTGGCCCCGTGCTGGGAACACGTCCGGCAGCCCCTGGAGTGGCCCCGCTGCTGCCCGTGTGCAGACACAGCGCCACGGTCCACTGCGGTGACACGTCTCTCTTGTGCCCTGGGCCCCTGGGCTAGCTCCCTGGGAAAGGAGCTGAGCTCTTTTGTCCTTTCCTGGATTTACATTTCTGCTTGGACAGCCGGGGCCAGAGCAGAAGCAGGAGGGGAGCTGGCTCTGCCAGAGCCCGGCAAGCGGCTTCCTTCCTCCGCTCTGGCCTCGCTCTCAAAGCCTGGAGGGCCCGAGCTCCGTTTGGAAGTTGACATCTTGGAGGTACATACAGCGTCTGCTGGGACCTCGTGGCAGGCAGCGCGTTTAAGCTGATCATTTGTTTTAAACATAAGCCATTTGTAATTCATGATTCATCTGTTGCTAGAAGGTACTTGGCTCCTTTTACATATACCGTGATTCAAATTTGACAACATTCATAGCTCAGAAGGGAGAAAAATAATCAGAGCTTTGCTCATCAGAATCTTCACAAATTCTGCATTTTGGGAATTGAAGAGAATTCCATCCTAGCCTGTCTGGGGCAGGCATGGGGGGGTGCTGATGTAAACAAAATAAAAACAAGCCCCCAGATGAAGATAGTTTACAGATGTCATCCTCAGTGGCTCCTAAGCTTCGATGGTTAATTTGACTAACAGTACCCTTTATTTTTTTTTTTGCATTTGGTTTATAATATACACTAGCCGAGCCAGAGCTGGCAAATAGGATATAGTATACGTACACATCCACATAGATGGTAAATATCTTTTATGTATGGTGTATATATATCAGACCATATTATATATTGTATACTATATGTATTTTGTATGTATATATAATTGCATATTATATATATAAGAGAATCCCCTTCCTTGCAATTCTTACTGATTTTGCACCCTCCTGGCATGTCATTCCGGTGGCTTCCTTTGTTTTGTTTCTTTCCTGTGTGAATGCCGGAACGAGGATACTTACCTGGGCCCAAACTGTGTAAGTTACGGCTTCCGCGATTGTCACTGGGCATTTCATCACGAACGTCTTCCTCCATGTCAGTGACTGCTCTTCAGGAAGCCGAGCGTCCCGGCCCGTCACAGCTCCCCACTGGGGTCCAGCCTGCCGAGCGTCCCGGCCCGTCACAGCTCCCCACTGGGGTCCAGCCTGCCGAGCGTCCCGGCCCGTCACAGCTCCGCACTGGGGTCCAGCCTGCCGAGCGTCCCGGCCCGTCACAGCTCCGCACTGGGGTCCAGCTGCATCCTGCTGGCCGTGGCAGTGCCTCTGTGGCTGGTGATGCATCGGCTGTTAAAAGCTGCAGCGAGAGCCCTTGCACAGAGACGTTGTGATCACACCTCCGCTGCCTTTGGACAAGCCCTTGAAAGAAGAACTGGGCCAAGGCGGGGACAGTGTGAAGGCCTGGGGTCGCCCCTGCTGACCTCTTGACCTTGCCGCCACGTCTCTGATAAACAGCGTCCCGCACGCAGACAGGGCTGGGCCCTGGTGGGCAGGTGCGTGTGGGCAGTGGCTGGAAGCTCTGGGGGATCTTCTGTGTGGCCGCCAGGGGTCGGTTCATCACTCGGAGCGTCGAGATCGGAAAGCAGCGGACACAGAGGTACCGCCATCCCCTCTGAGGACTGTGGGCCTCTCCAGCCGGCAAGGCGAGGCCGGTGGGCTCGTCTTCACGGAGATGCTGATCAGAGTGACGGTGCCTGGTGCCTGGGCGGCTCCAGGCGGCCCTCCTGGTGCCGGTGGCGGGGGTTTCAAACCGTGGTCTTTGTCTCCTCTTCTGGAGACGGGCCAGCCTCGCACCTGGAAGGTGGTGCCGGTGTGCAGGTTAAGCACCTGCGCAGGTGATGGCAGGCGTTCCCGCGGCGTCTTTGTTATTAGGACTGGCTAGTGCTGGATGGGATGGGAGCGGGCGCTCCGGGCGTTTGGGCGGGTTACGGTTTCCTAGGGCTGCTGGTGTCAGCTACACAACTGGTGACTCAGCACAACAATGTTCGTTTTCTCAAGTGCTGGATGCCGTCGGAAAGCTGGCATCACTGCGTCTCAGTCACGTGCAGGGTTTTGCTCCCTTTGGGGGTTCTAGGGGAGCACCTCTTTTTCGCTTCTTCTGGTTTCTGAAAAATTTAACAATTTGTTTGGGGGGCATAGGTCTATGACGCTGTATATGACTTCGGGGAGTAGGCTCTCTCTGCTCAGGTGGATGCTGCTAAACCACACTCACCACTAAGGCACCTGTGGTCCCTCAGCACCGTCCAGGGCCCCCGCCCCACTTTGTTTCCCGGCCCACAGCCTCCTCTAGCAGCCTCAATTCTGCAGTCAGATTTCTGGGGTTCATTTGTCTGTTGTTTTGTTTTGTTTCTCTATATGCCATATGCAAGTAAAATCACCTGGTGTTTATCTTTCTCCTTCTGACTTGTTTCACTTAACAAAATCCCGACCAGTTCCATCCATGCTGTTGACATGGCAAGATCCCATCATTTTTCACAGCTGAGTAGTATTCCACTGTGTCTCTGTGTCCCATTTTCTCTAGCTTCTCATCTGTTCTTGGCCACTTAGGTTGTTTCCCTAAATTAGCTATTGTACATAGTGCTGCAAGGAGCGTAGAAGAGCACGTCTCCTTCAAATTACTGTTTTTGCATTCTTTGGATCAATATCAGGGAACAGAATTGCTGGGTCATATGGGAGATCTATTTTTAATATTTTGAGGACCCTCCATATGTTTCCACAGGGGCTGGCCCATCTACACTCCCATCCACAGTGCACGAGGCCTCCTTTGCCCACAGCGTGTCCAGCACGTGCTGTTGGTGGTGGCCGGCTCTCCTTGGCTTGTGGTCACGTCACCCCCATCTCCACCTCTGTCTTCACATCCCCTCCTCCTCCTCTGTATGTGTCCAGTCTCCCTTTCTCTTGTCAGGGTGCTTGTGACTATATTCAGGGCCCACCCAGATAATCTGGGGTGATAGCCCCATCTCAATCCCTGGCTCCGTCACATCTGCAGAGACCTTTCTCCTTATCAGTTAACATTTAGAGGCTCTAGGGGTTAGGTACTTAGGGGACCATAGTTGAGCCTCATACAGTGGGTTAGCAATGAAACTTGGTTTTCCATTTTACAGAGATTGGGGTCATCTCAGAGGCTTAAGGCACATCCAGGTAGTGCCAGTCTCAGTGGGAACCTTTTCTGAGCAGTGCTCACTCTTTGTCTTCTGCAAACTCCTTGCCCTTCTCCCCTTTTGTTTTTGAGTGAGATTATTTTATGTACAAAAATGCCTGCAGCAAAAAAGTACTTATTGATCACTTGTGGATCAATACGTAATATTTATATTTCACTGAATCTTCACGCCGTATTTCAGAGTCGGCTCTTTGGTCAATTTTGAAATGATCTGTGCTGATTCCATATTGGGAAGACTAGGGTCTTCTCTATGGACTTAATTTTGTCTTCTCATTCCCTGAAAAGCCTTTCTTATCGCCCCAGGGGTTACTGAAGAATCCTTTCTCACTGATGAGGCATAATACAGTTAGTCGATGATATATTTGTTGTAAAAAATTCTTTTTCCATTGTGGTCCAAACTTGAATTTCCCTAGTGTTCATTTGCTTTCTCAGTTTTCGAGTGCACTTAAAAATACATTTGCAGTCACGATTGCCTGGGTAAGTTATAAATCCTAGATATTAGAATTTTTTATGCTTTAGAAATAATAAATGAGGGCTTACCAATTAAAGATAAAAAATTACTTGGCTGGGGATAGTAGAATATTTTATCGGTATTATTAAAATTTAAGGGCAGCTGAAATGCCACAGGAATCTTTGTATAACATTTTAGTTTAAAAAGTTGGCTTCAGGATAAGTTACATTCCTTTCTTCAATTTTACATCAAACAGGATATTATATAAATTTAAAAAAAAGAGAGAAAAAGAGCAGAACTCTGGCTGAACTGAATCAAATATAGAGCTTTATGCCAGTTGTAGCCATGTGAGTTTCCCCTTTTTGTCCGGAAACCCTACTTTCCGGTGTATCTAATAATAATACAGTGGTTGCTAATAATACAGTTTCACGTTCTCAAGAGGATGGTAATATCACACACGGAGTAAATAACCACGTAATTTAGTATTAAACAAAGTATTTAAAAGGCACTGCTGTCCACCCCCGTGTCTGGTCTTTGGTGAATGGTTGCTGTTGATTTTTCACTCTGATTTTTGCCTTCCTCTATTTTCTTCCTTATTATTTTAGTCCCTGGTTCTTAACAGCTCTCAGGAGCACTGGCTTGTCCCTGTATGACACCGGGCCTTCTCCGCAGCACCGTCGCAATTCTCCCTGGCTTCATAAATAACCTCTCTGGAAAGGGATGATTTCTAGAGAAGAACACGGGATCCTAGGAAGGTGCTCGAAACATAAAATAAACGATTGCCTTTTCAAAGATGATCCTATTAGGAAAAGCAGAATTCTGTGTCTTGCACAAACACAATTGATACCTACGGAGGGTGCACTTTTAAGCATTCGTTTGTTAAATGATGTGGACTTAATGGCAGATTAAAACAACTACCCGCTGTGCTGTTTCAGAAAACAAAACCTTCCAATTAAGATGGATCCACGAGGATGTGGAATCAATCCCCCACGGCCCCATGTCCCCTGTCTGTGAAAGACACTCTGCCACTGTCATCGAGGGAACAGGGGTCGAGTCTCATCTCAGACCTGAGAACTGTAGCATCTGGAGCTGCGGTTTTCACGGGGGGTGCCGTTTGGCCCCCCAGCGGGATTTGTGCAGTATCTGGACATCGGTGACCAGCACATGGCGGGGAAGGGTGCTGCTGACACCTAGTGGGAAGAGGCCAGACATGCCGCTGACCCAGAGCAGCCCCGGACACGGCCTCCGGCTCCCCTCGGCAGTAGTTCTGATGCTGCAAGGACCATGTGGAGAGGGGACGAAACACCCCCGGCAAGTTTTGACATCTCAAAGCAGGCATCGTGGTGGCCTGCACGCTTCCAGGCAGACGTTCCTGCGGGTTACACGGGGGTGGCGTGCAGAGGGCAGATCCCAAGCTAGCGTTTGGAGGTGTGACCAGCCCTGAAAGATGGGCGGGTGTGTTACGGAGAGCAGTGACAGCGTGAGGCAGCGTGCATAATTCCTAACAGTGAACGTGACACACCCAGAGAAGAATTAGAATGGACACCTGACCAGGTGGGCTGTTCCCCCGTCCTTCCCCTCATCAGGTTTGTAGCCGGCCGCCCCAGGCCAGCTGCCCTTGTGCCAGGGTCCGCAGGAGGCCGGTCTTGAACGAGCTAACTTGGGAGGAAACTGGTGTGCATTTAGCTCTTTGAGAGGGGCTGTGAAGCCACCACGATTTTTGAGTTCAGAGCTTCTGAGCAAGTTCTCCTTCCTCCCGCTCCACCTACTCAGTGTGTTTCTGCAGAGATGTCAGGTGTGAGATTGCATGTCCTCGTGGGGACACTCCGCCTTGTGAGTTCTGAGCAGGCTCCACGAGGGTGGCTTTGAGTGGTGTCTCTTCTAAATTAATTAGACACTGTTAACACCAGTCACTGGTGGTGGCAGGCAGGAGAACGCTGTGATGATGGACGGTGCTCTGAAGAATCAGTTTGGGGCAGGAGCAGGATGATCTGGCTCTTGGCACCAGCGCTGCGGTCAGAGGTGAAGTGACAGGACGGCGGCTGGTTTCAAGGGCGCGTATCATCTAATCTCTTCTGTTTGCCGCTAAGTGGTTTGATAGAATGAGACCAGTGCATGGGCTGGCTGAAGTCATCCACATCCAATTCCTGGCCCCGGGCGAGGTGACCTGGGCCCAGTATCTGGCCTGTCCAGCGCTGCCAGTCGCTGGCTCTGAGTTCCGCACGATCTCGGAGGTGAGACTCCGTGGCGTCCGCTTAGGTGTCAGGAGGCATCAGGCCACGTGGGTCAGACACTGAGAAGACGGCCGGGGGCCCTTGAAGTGCTGGATTACCGATCAGTGCTCCTGATAACGTGCAGTCCATCGGCAGAGTCAAAGAAAGAAGTCAAAATGCACCCGATGTGCGGACTGTTGTCACAGAGTAAGAAAGGTTCATCCGAGAGCTCAGAGCGGGAGCAGGTTTTAGGGTGCGATGAGTGACGTCAGTGTTGCCTGCCCGGAGTTCTGCAGAAAGACAGGCACATCAAAGCAAGGTGCTCAGAGGGCTTTTGGAGACGCTACAGCCCTGAGATGCCAAAGTGGGAGTGCTGGCGTGGAAACCCGCGTGGCACGAGAACTGCGGAGCGTGGCACAGAGCTGCAGGCCAGCTCCGTTCCTGGAGTCAGTGTCCGTCCTGACCGTGGTGACCGTGGTCACAGCTCCAGCCAGTGAATAAGCGTCGGTCAGCTCTCGGCACCAGTGCCGTGTAACAGCCAGCCTTGCTCACGCAGTGTGCTCCTTGCTCACGGTCTGTTGGTCGGCGGCGACGTGACGGTCAGGGCTGGCTGGCCCACGCCAGCTGCAAGGCAGCCCGGATCTGCCCCACCGAGAGACTTTCTGGGATGTGTCCTTCTCACGGCCAAATGCGGAGGCAGGAGGGCACGGAGGCTTTCTTTATGCTGCTCATACCACGTGCCCTGGCTTCCAGGGACCGAAGCCAGGTGCAAGGCGAAACCCACGGCCAGAGTGTCCCGTGCCCAGCAAGAGCCGTGGTGGGAAGTGGCTTTAATAAGCAAGGCCTCACGCAGTGCTGCGGCTCGAGGTGAAACGGTTTGCCGTGGGAGAGCGCTTTGACCCTCGCATTTGGTCAGGGTCAGGGGTTCCTTTCTCTCGTCAGTGTTGTGATGAATGCTGTCTTCTGAGGCCTGCTGTGCTTCCGCGGAGGGGGAGGCCCAAGACCCAGCACTCGCTAGGCCATAGAGACGGAGGCAAGCCTGACTGTGCCTGTGGGCCGGCCTTTGAGGAAACAATTGGAGAAGGGAAGAACATGCGCCAGCAGCAGCCTGCACGCTCCCGGCCTCGGCCCGCGCCTGTGTACACTTGGCGGGCGCCACAGCAGCCTTGTTGTGGTTACAGCCAAGAGCCCCACAGCGGCTGGGGACGCAGTCCCAGACCATCTAGCACCAGCCAGGGCAGAAGCTGCCTGCTGGAGCTTTATTGCTAGTCCAGCCCTGAAGTCATGTTTTCTGTTCTTTGCAGCCAAGGATGGGGAAGGGCAAGCAGGAATGGCAGCTGCACCTCGCTCGGGTGCCCGCACATCTGGGGCGGGGAGGGGTGCAGCGCTCACCATGCCTGTCCTCTGCAGGGCTGCTGCCTTGCGCTGATTCAGAGGCACAGGCCAGTCCCCTGCTACTCCCTCCATCTATTCTTGCACGGCCAGGCCGGCCGCTCTCCTTCGCTCTCCTCCCAGAGAAACCCGTATCACCACTGACATAATAATGACATTTTATTATCACCTCTGAAAACTCAGGTCGGTCTCCAGCTGTTCTAAATAGAGCAGGTTCTGGCAAAGAGATTTCACTTAGAGCTAAGCAGCTGTATCTGGACGAGACCCCCAGGGAGAAAGTCTTTGTTTGCCTCCTTCCCGCTTGTCGGTCTCCGGCTCCGTGGGGTCCCTTGTCCCTCTTGCTTGTTTCCTTCCCTTCATCTTCTCTCATCTTCGCAAAGAAAAAGTTTGCTTCCTGGGGGGTGGCCCAAGGGCAGAGCAAGTTCCTCTCTCCCCGCCTTGGGTCGCCCTGGGTGGCTGTGGCTCCAGCTCAGGCAGGTAGGGGGCGTTTCGCGTATCATCAGGGCTGCCTTTGACGGGAGAGGCGAGGAGGGGCCTTTGCATGGGATCCTCTTTCCTTTTCCTCGTTTAGTGAGTAGTTATTTTCCTTTTGTAATTCTTTGCTTTTTAACGAGTGCAAAAAGTAAAAATTATATATCGTAAAACTTCACTTAACCAGAGATATAAGATGTATTAATGAAGCTTTTTAATTATATTTTATTAATTAATCCTTTTTCTTACAATGTTTGCTTGCTTTCTTGGTGAGTAGCATGTGCCTTGTAGCTTTCTCCCTCGTTGCTTGCAAGAATCAGAACAGTCCTTGCCCGAACCCAAGACTGCCTATGGCTCCTTTTTACGAAGGGGATAAATGAATTAGAATCATGGCGCAGACGCCTTCTTGGCGAGGGGCCTAACTTGACACCTGTAGTGCTGTCTTTCAGTCTTTCTGCTACCGTCTTTATGGGGTAGTGACCAGAACACACCCTCCTTTCCTGTGGGCACCAAACCCTGTGAAATTGATCGCGGATGCCGATAGATGCAGGCAGCTTCCCAGCCAGGGCTCGTAAGACACGTAAGACATGGGGTGCAACTCCAAAAGTTACTTATCTGACGTTTGGGCACTCGCTGCAGTTGCTTGCGTTACAGTGCCGTGCGCTTCCGAAGTGGGCCGTCCACCGGCATCTAGACCCAGCTCACAGCGGCACGTCCAGTTCCTCCCAGCTTTACGGCTACGCGCTGATCACATTTAACACATAGAAACTGGAGAGGTTCTCATAGGCTGGCAAAGTTTTAATTTTTTTTTTTGAGGAACACATTAAATCCAAAGGGGCTAATTGCCATCACGACTACTTTAGAAGGGAATAGAGGTTCTCTCCTAACAGGTGGTTGTGTGTGAATGTTGGCAGTGGCAGCGGTGTTGCCTCCAGGCAGCCCTCCTGGATTGCTCTGCATCACGGAGCAGCAGGTCCTGTTAACAGGACGAGATGGCTTTAGGCGTAGCATTTAATGCATCTAAGCCAGCCATCGGCAGACGTTTACTGCAAAGTAAGATAATTTGGAGTTCCATGGGACGTAAAGTCTTTGTCATTTCTGCTTTGTCAGGTGCAATGCTGTCCTGGGAGCACATTGGGGAGTCTCCATTAAAATCTATTTACAACATTTATTTGCAAAAATAGGCTCCAGTATGGGTTTGGCCTGTGGGCTGTGACTCCGGGCCCCTCAGTGAAACCACCCATGTGGTGGCCGAAGGAGCAGGGGACTGACTGTCCACTGAGGACGTGCTAACGTCTGGTTCTAGAGATGCTGCAAGAGATGCCCCTTGGCATTGCAGAGGGGACACTCCTATCTGGACAGGGCCTCCCAGTCTCCTGTAGCCTCCTTAGCACCTGCTGAGTGCGGGGGAGGGGAGTCACAGTGAGGATAATTGGAGGGAAACTGAGCCTTGGAAACCCTGAGAGCCCCCCTCCCTGCTTCCACTTCTGTGAGCTGGGGGCTCATTTATTGACCTCTTGAGAGTGGGGGCACCTGTTGTTTGCACGGACACATCCCCTTGAGAGAGGAGGAAGCAGGACCTCCAAGAGCATCCGTGGGGAGGGCAGGGAGGATGAGAGCGGAGGTGTTTGGAGATGGGGAGAGAGGCTGCAGCCGTGCAGCTGGGCCTGGAGGCCCCGCCCTGGCCAGAGGTGCTTCCAGAGCCAGGTGCCAGGCACCACTTCCGAATGGAGCACGGAGGCCAGGTATGGCCGCCTGCAGCCGCGTGGAATTTAGGTCAAGGCTGGTGCTGTCACGCGAGCCTCTGGGGAGCAGCCCTGGATGAATCAGGCCGAGACACTGGCTCTCATTCCCGGGTACACCAGACCCAGGTGGAAGGAGCTTAAAACGGAGGGGGGCGGGCGTAGAGTGGAGAGCGGGGCCAGAGGCAATTGTGAACGTGCGCATCCCTGCGAGTGTGTGCCTCCTTCAGAGGCCGCTAACTAGATGAGGAGTTGCAGAACCATGGCCTTCAAAGCCCAGAGACAGAGTGGCCCTCGTGTGCGTGTGTTCACATGATCAGAAATAACCGCCCACCACGTGGTGCCAGGCGCCTTCTACGTGGGGCTGCATGTAAAATGACCGCAGAACAAGGACGGGGGCAGGTTCTCCTGCAGAATGCCGTGCGCGTGTCCTCAACGCTCCGGTTTCCTTCACAGCGCCGGGATGAAGGAGCTCCTCCAGACACAGCTGGGGGCGGTACCTCTCTCTAATAAGAAGGCAGGGTGGGCGTCTGCAGCTTTCAGATGAACAGCTGTCAATCATTTGCAAGCCCTTCTGGAGACAAGTTTGGCTTTCAGAAGTCACAAGAGCAGCACCGGGAACCCCTGTGCCTGCCCACCCTCTCTAAGCACTCAGGGGACCCTGGACGGCGACCAGCCTGGGAGCCAGCGTGGCGCAGCCAGCAGCTCTGACGGTTCTCGCTCTGGTGCCTCCACTCTCTCATGCTCCCAGGACTGAGTTCAGGACTCGTTGAGCCTGCTTGTCACATCACCTAGGCTTCCTCTGTAAAGATAGCCCAACTTATCTCTGGTTCGCAGAACGTGAATATCTTTGAAAAGCACGCATTTCTGTTTGCTTGGCTTCCTCTGTTTGTTGCTGCCTGCTCCAGCCGAGACTGAAGCTGTGTGTTGCTGGAAAGGGCGCCACAAAGTGACATGTCCTTCTCGGTGCTTCACCCTGGAGGGCGTGTGGCGGCCAGCGGCTCACTCCTGCTGGCACCCGCCTGGCTGCTGGGTGGGGCATGTCTGCCAGGTGCTCACTGGATGTCCCTGCCTGCCCTGTGTGCTTAGTAACACACCGTTTATGACTTTTAAAAAATATTTATTTATGCACACAAGAGCTGGGGTACAGGCCAGAGGGGTGGGAGGTGAGAGGATTCACCAGAGGCAGAGTGGGGACCAGAACAGGCAGATAGTCTGAAATGCGCTGCTGAGGGGAGCAGCGGGCGAGGCAGGAGAGATCTGCTGCACCATGTGGGTCCCCTCCCTGGCCGGGGATCGAACTCGCGCTGCTGTGCAGCAGATGCTTCACCGTGCGGCGCTCAACCCGCTGCGCCACCAGGGAGACCCAGTTTACGACTCCTCTGTGCCTGTGATTTTTTTACTCCTCTCATTCCTTCTACATACAATGATCGGAACTCTTCTGTAAGGACTTATTTTTGTTTAGTAATTGAATTAATTGCCAAATTGTAATACATTTTATTCATTCATTTATTCAGTCATTTATATCAGTGTGAATTTAAAAATATGACTCTTCTTCTTTGGGCTGTCCTCTCACATTCCGATTATCCCTTTGCGCTATCATTCCATGGCTCCTTTTGCGAAGTTCCCGTGCCCTTAGAAATACCCACATTTTGGGTAAGTGCTTCCTGGCTTTTTGGCAGCAGAAGCTCAGTCTCTTGCGGTCTCTGCCCCGGCGCTGGGATCAGCGGCCCCTGGGGGATGCTGAGCCCTTTTGGACAGTGACATTTAGGACAAAGTTCCGAGCAGCAGGTGTTCTTGGGTCAGTGCAGAGCTGGCCCATGTGTGCGCGGAGCAGGACCACGGACAGCGCCGCTTCTCTGTGGTCCTCTCATTGGAACCGTGATGACCAGACAGTGTTGGTGACAGAGTACTGACGGACATTATGTAAGGACCTGGTTTCGCCTTGCATAATTTAAAGAGGCAGTTTTCAAGAATGTGTGGATGGCATTAAGTGAGCACCTTCTGTATACACTCACACGTGTCTGTTTTAAGAACGTAAGTGAATACTGATAACTGCATCCCAACTTGTAGCGACTTCCTAGCTTACCCTTCCTCCCTTGGGACTTCTTTTTCTGATGGCGAGAAGTCTGCCCCCCATTCCGTTACCTGCAAGATAGTTTTTTTTTTTTTATTTGCTCAATTCTAGACTTCATGTACTTTCAGAATTGCTGACTGGTGACTCCTTGGATAAATAAACGTGAGAATAACTGCGTTTGCTTACAGGCCGTTTGTCCTTTGCCTTTAGCACCCATCAAACACTTTTCCCCTAAGCTACAGATGCCTCTCCACTCTCCGACCCCTTCAGCGTGGTTCCGGGGTCCAACTGTAAGGAGACTACACTTGCTTGCCACAGCCTGTCTTCTTTCTTGATTTCCTTCCACGTCCTAGATTTACATAGAGCAGACACACTCTTACTGGTGTGCGTGGCCACAGATCTTGACAAATACATAAACGCATGTACTTTCCGGCACCAAACAAACTTTTCAGTCCTTCCCAAGCTTCGAGTCAACCGCCCTCCCATCCCCCACCCAAGGGCAGCCTGGGATCTGTTTTCCATCTTTGCAGCTCCTATGTCGTCGTTGCTTCAGCGGCTTCGCTGGGTGACAGTCTCGGGCTCAGTTGATCTCTTGTAACCCCTGTGCGTGGCTCCAACGTCAGGCGCCAAGATGTCCTGCGCCCTGAGCTGCCCCTGAGCTGCCCCTGAGCTGCCCCTGAGCTGCCCCTGAGCTGTCCCTGTGGCAGGCAGCATCTATCCTGGGGCCCTGGCGTCCGCTGCAGCCCTCAGTTTCTCACTGGGCACGCGCAGTGTGTGGGGGCGTGCACGCCTGGATTTGGGGAGCTTGAAGAGTGGCCAGTGGCCAGGGGAACGAGGAAGCCTGTCTGTCGAGCGAGGTAGCTTGTTCCTTTCTGTTGTTTTTTAGAATCCTGGAGCCTCGTCTGACGCCAGCACACGTGGTATTGTGCGTGCCAGTCCACCCTCCCCGCGGGTGCCCCAGCGCAGCGGTGAGCACGAGTCCTCGGAACTGAGGCCTCCGAGTGAGACGCTGGTCGTGTCTGGAGCGGGCGCTGCTCGGGCCCCCAGGCACAGCCTGCCCCAGGCCCCAGCGAGGCGCGTGCAGGGTGGTTTTACACACAGCCTCGGGAGGCGGCACCGGTTCAGTGCCCACAGGCCTCGTGGGAGAGCTTCCTGAGGGCCCGCGCTCCACCTCGAGACGTGGATGCGGGGGCTTGGGGCACGTCTTCTGTACCAGCGCCGCTGGGGAGTCTGGTGTAGACAAGCGAGTGCTGGCTGGTGCCTGGAGAAGCCCCATGCTCGATTCTAAAACCCTGGGTCCAGCGTCCTTTGCCCGCACACCCCTGAACTCTGACTCCATTGACGGGAGATGAGTTGGGGTGGGGGCAGCCGGCACACAGGACCCCTTAGTGTCGGGAGGTGGGGACCTGCCTTAAGGCTGCTCGGAGACGCCTGTGCCACCCACTGTGCATTTAAGCAAGTTCATTCTTGGTGATTGTTTCCCTCTGGCCCAAAGGGGTAATTAACAATGCCTGTCCTCAGATGACAGACGGTGACGTGAGCCCATGCCTGGGCCTGTGAGCGTGCTGGCTGTTTCCTGATGTCTGTGCTTATCTGATGGTTTCCTCTGCTGCTTGGCAAAGGGCGTTCCTTGGTAGTTTGTGTGTGTCCGTTACTTACCAGAGAGCGAGTGTCTCCAACATGATCAAACACTCATGCACACACACGTGCACACATGCACACATTTTATTTTTTTAAGATTTGTTTATTTATGCAAAAAAGAACTGGGGCACAGGCCAGAGGTGCAGGGGTGAGAGGATTCACCAGAGACAGAGTGGGGAGTAGAACAGGCAGATCCACCGAAACCCACTGCTGAGGGGAGTAGCGGGGAGGCAGGAGAGGTCTGCTGCACCCTGTGGGTCGCTCACTGGCTGGGGATCGAACTCGTGCTGCAGTGGCTGCGGATGCTTCATAGCTCAGTCTCAACCCCTTGCCCCACCAGGGAGGCCCCCACACACACATTTTAAATGTGCTTTCTATATGCTGTGGACCCTCGAGTGAACAAATGAGCTTGATGAGGCCCCTAGCCCTTCTCTGTGCTGTTTTCACATTTGAGTTCATCTCCTAAAACATGCTCTGCCTGGAAGCCGCCTCCCCTCATTGACTGTTGGGTCTGCCTGGGTTTCTGTTCTGCTGAGTCTGTTTCTGGCAGCAGCTCCTTCTATTAATGGTTGACTGACAGCAGGTGGCAATGTGCCGAGTCAGCACCCCGGGGTGCAGGCTCTCCCTCCTTGAGGGGAAGAGCAACTCTAGCTCTTCAGTTAATGGGGAGAGAAAGCCATGGGACCGTTGTCATTCATTCTGCAGGGTTGCAGAATGTGATCTGTGTGACTGTGTGTGTGTAAAAATAGCCCCCCTGATTACAGGGCCAAAGCCACTGCTGCTAAGTGTCAGCATAAGAAGATGAGGATTAGCTAGAAATACTGAAATACCACAAGGAGAAGAAGAAAATGGTTTTTCAGCAACCCGTAAGAAATACTGGAAATCTATAAACACTGCTTCTCTCTAGAGAGTATTAGCATTAGGGATACACAAGGCTAGAGGGAAATCTTTGCTATAACTTGGGGAGATAAAAAGGAACTATAAAATTTTAGGCGATTCCTCCAAAAGCTAAACATAGAATTACCATATGATATAGCGATTCCATTTCTATGTTTTTATTCAAGGAAATAAAAACAGAAACTCTAGCAGATACTTTATGCTGGTGTTCATCCCAGTTTATCTGCAGTAGCCAAAAGGTGGAAAACCAAATTATCCTTTGATGGATGAGTGGATATGCAAGTATAGCACATACACAGAATGGAATATTATTCAGCCAAGAAAAGGATTAGAGTCCTAACTTATGCCATGGGTGAACCTGGGAAACATGGTGATTGAATGAGGTCAGATACTCAAGGTCTCATATTGAATGATTCCACCTGGGTGAGGAGCCTGAGGTCAGCACATTCACAGAGTCAGAGAGCGCTGTGGTGATCGGTGTGGACAGTGAGGTGTGGGGAGTTCTTGTTTAATGTGGGCAGAGTTTTCCTGAAGAAGTTGAAAACATTCTGAGAGAGAATAGTATGATGGGAATGCCACATCACGAATGTACTAAATGCCACTGTATGTACATTTAGGAATGATTAAAAGGTAAATTCTGTGGTGTGTATACCAAAGAAAAGAAAAGAAGACTCTGCTTTGTAGAACATAGGGCAGGCGAACCTTGGAGCAGGAGACAGGATGCAAACTGGCGTCCATGGAGGGGGTTAGTTTGAGTCACATAATTTATTGGAGTCTGTATTATTTACCAGCGTTTTCCTAAGAAGCTTGGCATCAAAAGCTGAGACACTCGGCTTGTGTGCCCGCAGGGGCCGCCCCTCTATGTCAGCCGGCAGCCTCTACCCGAAGGTCGTCCATCGCATCCCCGCCTGGGCCCTGAGGGAGGTGCGGCCCCGACCTGTTCCCGGACGGTGGCGGGTCCCTCCTGGGGTTCATCATTGCCTCTGCTCTGCAGCCTTCACAACAGGAGTCCTGCCCTGGGCACCGGTCGAGGAGGCCACTCTGCGTGGCCTTCCTGTGGCCTCACTGCGGCCTGGGACCCAGTGGGCCCGCCGTGACCGAACTCTGTTATTTTATACCCCCAGTTATTTTATAGTAGCCCAGACAGGCAGGTTTCGGCCGTCCCAGCACCTGACCTGGGTGTTTCACCTGGGCCTTGCCGCTGCTGACCTCCGGGCACTGAGCTCGTGAGCGGCTTGTGCCCGGACGGTCCTCCTGGGCAGGCACCACGGCCCTGGGCGCGCACCTGCAGCCTGGCCTCAGCACCTTCCCTTCGCCCACCTGTACAGGGTGGGAGGGGGCCGGGGGCGGTCACAGCCAGTGGTCGTGGCCCCAAACCGGATCGGTGGTTCTGCTGGGCTGGGACTTGCAGGAAGTGGAGCACGCGCTGACCGTCCGTGGCCAGGCTGGCGGGGCCCACGGATTGGCGCACAGGCCAGCGGGCGGTTTTCTGCCCCGTTATTGTGTGACAGGCACAAGCCTTCCCACCGGTATTGCTGGAGAGATTCTGCAGGGGATTATGAGAGTGCTGTTTAAAAAAGTGATTTCCAGTTAAATGCCTTTCAGTATTAAAATGGTAAAGCGGCGAAGAATGAGGGAAATTCCTCCAGAATAATTGCCTTTCGAGGAGCTTAGTCGGATTGTCTTACAAACAACTTGCGCTTCATTCTTTTTTCTTGCCTGTGACAAATGAGAAAAGAAGCTGCGGGCCCCTCCGAGTCAGACGTCCAGTGTGGCGCTCACTCGCAGCTCCCATTTCTGCGGCAGTCGGTACCCAGACCGGAGGGTTAAGCACCCCATTCGAAACATCACGGAGAACCGAAGGGAAGGAGGAGGCCCACCGGTGCTGGGGCGGCCACCCAGGCTTCCGCGGGGGTCTGCAGCCCACGAGCCTCCCGTGCCTCCCTGGGCACGGCACGACTCGCGTCTGACAGCCGAGCACCGCAGGCTCCGGGTGCACCAGGCCGCGCCCCGGCCCTCGATCTGACTCAGCTCTGAGCTCCCCGGAGCGCACGTTTTTGCTGAGCCCATCTCGGGAGGGGGCGGCAGCCACCAGCAGCCACCACGAGCCTGAGGTCAAGGACAGGTCAGGGAGAGAGCCCCCGCCTCGTGGCCGTGAGACACAGTCACCCCGACTCCTGCCCTTCCCTTCGTTGCTGGGTGCAGGGGGTCTCTCCTTGGGTCTGAACAAAGCCGGGCGGCCCCGCCGCCGACCTGCAGCGCCAAAACGCACACTCAGAGCGCTCACACCAAGTCAACGCGTCTGCAAGCCAGGAGCCTGCCAGGCCAGCCGCCGGCCGAAGGGCTGGGCAGACAGACCGCGGCCGTGGGCTCCCCGCACCGGGGCACCTTCTCGTGGGGAGACAGACCACAAAGCGGAAGGCGCCTTGGAGACTACCGCACCTTGTGGTGAGGCCAGGGAGGAGTCGGCGTGGCTCTGAGCCGGGACAGCCAGCCCTCAAGAGCCCGGCTGGCCGGGGAAGGCGCCAGAAGGTGGTTCTCTTGCCAACCTCGCCAGCGGCTGTGGAAGAGCATCCCCAGCAGAGGGAACGCGAGCAGGAGGTGCTGAGGCGAGAGGGGAGCAAGGCCGATCTGCTCGAGAAGCGGGACGGGAGTGGGTGTGACTTGAACGGTCACACAGCTGAGGCGGCCGTCCCGTGGGGCTCGAGAGCGCTGAGGGCACAAGATCTGAGGGCACAGCCGTGCCTCAGATCTTCTCTTTCTCCTGAAGACGTTCTTGGCTGTCCGCATCGCTTCTCTCACGCTCCGTCTGTTTCCGCACTTGCTCGCGTTACCCGTCATTAACGAATGTTACTTTCTGTTCATCTGGGCCTCTCGATTCAAGACGTCTTTGAGCATCAGATGCTCCAAAACCCTGAGGTGGGCAGTGCAGGGACTCGAAAGAAGTGAGGGATGTGTTTGTGGGCTTAGAAGCACACAGCTTTGAATTCCAAATGTGAAAACGAAGTTGACCTTGTGGAAATGAATTGCAGGTTAGGTGGTGGTGAGCCTCTAAAGAAGATGCATGTGGGACCTTTTCAAACAATTCCATTCACCAGTCAATTTTAAACCACCCTGCACCCTGGTGAGCACAGTTTATGGCTTTGTTCACATCATAGATTTGGAAATCAAAACCTAAGAAAGGTCACACCATTAAATAAATGTTCAGCGCTCAGGGAGAGATGTGATGTTAATGGCACATTCTCAGTGGGGTGACATTGCGTTGCTACTTTAGCAATAGCTACTTCGGTCTGCATTTGTAAAACTTAAAAAAAAAACCAACTTTCGCCATATTTTTGATGAAACCAAGGAAGTTTTTGATTTGACACTTTTCATTTCAGACGACGGCAGAAGGAACGCACACACCGATTAATATGATGGGGGCGCGAGACATTTATTTGAAAACCTCTGCACCCCGCTGCTTCTCCCGCCCTTGCGCTGAGTTGCTGGCACTGCTGTGCTGCCCAGTGCAGCAGCCTCCAGCCGTGCTGGCTCCTGAGAACTCGGAACGTGGCTGGATCCAATTGGGATGTTCTATAAAAGTAAAATACAGACATGACTCTGAAGATGGTAGGAAAAAATAATGTGGAAATAACGTAAAATACTCAATACTTTTTATATCGATGACAAAATGAAAGAAGAATCTTTCGCTATCCTATTCAGTTAAATACCATCCACTGTTAACATAATTTCACTTGTTCATCTTTGCCTTTTAAAAACGTGGCTACTGGAACATTCAAAAGCCTACGTGGCTTGCATTCCATTTCTATCGGACTGGACTCAAAAGACTTCTGCGTGAAGTCATAATGCTCTAGCTGACTTTAACTTGTCCTTTTGAGAATAGCTCTAAGACCAAATAAAATGGATCAGGCTATTCTTTTTAGGTATGTCATTATTACGCTACCATGCAAAGCAGGCTTTGGGATAAGGAGTATTATCTGAGAGGAAGAGACATTTTATAATCACAAAATCATCAAGTCAGGAGGAAGACATGAATAATCATAAACGTGTCTGTTCCTAATAGCTTCAAAGTACACAAAGCAGAAGTTGACAAAACTAAAGCAAGTAATAAGCACTTCTGCACTCATAGTTTCAGACAGGCTTTCAACCGACAGCTCTCTCTGATATGAAAATACAGAAGGATAGGGAAGTTTAGCTGCATTGAAATGCTAGGAATCTGCCCATCAGTTCCAAAATGCCCACTGTTCTGTAGCTCCGCACGGCATGTTTCCCACAGAGATGCAGGCCCAGGCTAAAACATGTCTCCCATTTTAAAAACTGAAAATTGGCAGCGTATATTGAGAATAATTAAATAAAATTGCTTTCTGAATTAAATATGTAATATCGCCCATTATTTGGAAAGAGAATTAGAAACTTCTAAATAATCAATAGTTTGAAAAGCCCACAAAGAAAATTACAAAATATTTAAATGATTGATGCTGAATAGACAACATATTAAAATTTATGGGATCCAGCTAATGTAGAAGGAAATTTTTATGATAATGAAGAAAAAATCGAACCTCGACTCATCCCTCACAACAAACTAATTTGAAATGGTTCCTGAATCTAAATGTTTAAGCAAAAGCTATAAAGCTTCACTACCAAACCATAAGACAATATAATTTGTTTCTTGGTGTAAGCAAAGATTTCTTAGATCATGCAAAAATTATTAATGATACAAGAAAAAAAGAGATAAATTGGGCTTCATTAAAATTAAATACTCCTATCAGAGGTATTGTTATGACAATGAAAAGCTATGACTGGAAGAATATATTCACGGTACTCAGAAAAGACTTATATATTGAATAGGTGGACAAAGACTTCTAAAAATGGAAGAATGACATCACTTCATACCAGAGGCTAAAGAATGTCCACCGAGCATATAAATACGTGTTAAAGGTGGTAGTCATCAGGGAAATATCATTAAACTCACAATGAGATGTTGCTTCACATCCACGGGCCTGACTCAAATTGAAAAGAACGCAGAAGAATGTTGGTGAGGATTCTGAACAGCAGAAGCTCTTCCCTCGCTGGTGGGGAGGTAAAATGCCACAAGCACTTTGGAAATGTTGGCCATTTATTCTACAGTGAAACACGGATCACCCAGCAGTTTGACGCTGTGGAAATTACTTACAGATAACGCACACTTGCACATACACACACACACACGTGTGCAACGCTGAAGCTGATGCAGCTTTACTCTCCATAGTCCAAACTGGAAACAGTAACTCAGGTGTCTGCCAGCGGGAAGAGGGATAACCGGCCTGGGGACTCCTCAGACAACGTGACAGCACCCATCAGTGTATGAGGCGTGCACCGACACACGTGGTGATGGGCGCGTCCTATGTGTGAATCTCGTGCACCGTATCAAGAGGTAAAGGGCAAACCAGAGACACACACATGCCGTACGCGCGTTTACCTCATGCTAAGAGCAGCACAGTTGCTGGTGAGAGCATTCACAGCCCTCACTGCCCGGGGGTCGCCATGCAGGCGTCATAGAAATGATGGGCCCTTGGCTGGAGTAGCAGTTACATGGTGCATATTTTTATCAAAACTAAATCTGTGCATTTCACTGTGTGTCCATTCTAGCTCAGACAAAAAAAAAATTCTTTACAAAGCCCATTCACAAGCAGGGGCAGCATACTGCAGCCTGCGGGTCCCATCTGCTTTTGCCAATATGTTTGTTTTTTTATGCACACAAAAGCTGGGGTACAGACCAGAGGTGTGGGGAGTGAGAGGAGTCACCAGAGAAGGAGGGGGGAGCAGCACAGGCGGATCTACTGCTGAGGGGAGCAGAGGGGAGGCAGGAGGGGTCTGCTGCACCCTGTGGGTCCACTCCCTGGCCAGGGATCAAACTCGCGCTGCTGTGCCGCGGATGCTTCACAGTGCGACACTCAACCTGCTGCACCACCAGGGCGGCCCTGCCACTAGATGCTGTCGGTGCCGAGTCACACCAGTGTATCTGCACATTGTCTACGGCGTTTTGTACTCGACCAAGTCTGGGAGTTTGGACAGCAAAGCCACGGGTGTTTATTTCCTAGTCCTTTTGAGAGTTTGCTTCCTCCTGTTCCAGGGTAGGTGTTTAAAAGCAGAGGCGCTGTCCCAGGGCGTCGAGGGCAGAAGCCTGCCCTCCGTCCGCTCCCGGCGGCTCTGATCTGGCGGGCCTGCACGGGCCGCATGCGAAGACAGAGCCCATCTTCCGGAGTCACCACCCCAGCAGGGCCCTCTTGGGTCCGGAGCTGGTTTCTCCGAGGGATGCACTTGTTGAGCTGGAGCTGGGAAAGCCCATTTCTGTGGGATGGGAGGAAGTTTGTTCTCACACTAGTTACACAGCCACCTTCCTGCTTCCCGTGGGGCATTTTCCCAGAGGCTCCCATCAGCGCCTCCTCCAGTCCCAGCCGCTCTCTGCAGGTGGCCCTTTGGGAGTAAAGGTGGGGCATCCGGAGGGTAAGGACACCTGAGACGCTTTCCTTAGAACTGATCGGGCTGCGCGGTGAGTCAAGCTAGCTCTTTAATTACTCTTTAGGGGCCGACGTGGATTGTGATCATTTTGTTTAGCCACCCGCATCCATGTTCGCAGACCCGCACGCACTCAGACACTCCCTCCATGCACGCACACAGACGCACCCGTGCCTTCACACACGTGTGCTCACAGCTGCCCATGAACACCCACGCGCCCCTGCTTACCTCGTCTGCTTATAACTTCCTACTTTGGAGCCAGCTGAACTTTTTATTTACTAATTTTAATAATATAATAAGCACTCAAGAATGCGTTGTGCAAACCAGTAATTAGAACGCTGACAATAACTGTGTATCTATTTATAGGCTCATCCCCCTTCGACCTCAAAATAAATACAACCCCCAAATTTGTGCTGATTGTTCCCTTTAATATTTAGTAGCTGAAGAATAGGCATGTGCCTGCACAGGGCAGTGTCTAGTGGGCCTTGGTTGCGGCTTCATCTAAGGCACAACTAAGGCTATGACATAAATGAAACTTTGGTTTCCTTGTTGCTCAGTATGATGCTGCTTAGTCCTCTGGGACTTGGGTTCCCAGCAGCAAAGAGTAGGAGTGGGGAGAACAAGGCAGGGGCCCAGCGGGTGCGGGTTACTGGCCCCGGCCTGTAGTCTGCGTGTTGTGGGGAGGGAGCACTGCGGAGGGCGTGCAGGCTCGGCCCCAGTCTGTCGTCTGTGTGTTGTGTGGGGAGCAATGCGGAGGGCGTGCAGGCTTGGCCCCGGCCTGTCGTCTGCGTGTTGTGTGGGGAGCACTGCGGAGGGCGTGCAGGCTCGGCCCCGGCCTGTCGTCTGCATGTTGGGGGAGAGAGCACTGCGGAGGGCGTGCAGGCTTGGCCCCGGCCTGTCCTCTGCGTGTTGGGGGAGGGAGCACTGCGGAGGGCATGCAGGCTTGG
>JAGFMF010011768.1:533383-707609 GCA_019455555.1 Galemys pyrenaicus
GTTGTGTGGGGAGCACTGCTGAGGGCGTGCAGGCTCGGCCCCGGTCTGTCGTCTGTGTGTTGTGTGGGGAGCACTGCGGAGGGCGTGCAGGCTCGGCCCCGGCCTGTCGTCTGCGTGTTTTGTGGGGAGCACTGCGGAGGGCGTGCAGGCTCGGACCCGGTCTGTCGTCTGTGTGTTGTGGGGAGGGAGCACTGCGGAGGGCATGCAGGCTCGGCCTCGGTCTGTCTTCTGCGTGTTGTGAGGAGGAAGCACTGCGGAGGGCGTGCAGGCTCAGCCCCGGCCTGTCGTCTGCGTGTTGTGGGGAGGGAGCTCTGCGGAGGGCATGCAGGCTTGGCCCTGGGCCTGAGAGCTCAGCAAAGGCACATAGAGAGTTGATGTCCTTCGACGTTCCTGATGCTGAAAGCAGCATTTTGGAAAATACAGTATATTCCTGGGGCCTCCATTTTCTCGGAACCAGGCCAGCTTCACCCCTCGGTGTGCAGCCCTTTGCTATGGTCGGGGTACCAACTTCACTCTTAGCTGTGGCTCTCACCAGCGCCCCTACAGCACACAGTGTTTCAGGGTCCTAGTGTTCTGTGCTCCTTGGTAGCACGCCCTGGGGACCTTTGCCTCGGCTCGCTCTTCCTTAGCCTCGCACCCCAAGTGCTACCCTGGCCTCGGCCAGTGTCGCGTGACACCCATCCTGCACACGGGGCGTCCTGTTGGGGACGCCTGTGGCTCGCTGCACACGGGGCAGGAGGAGGCTGCTGCTCCCAGGGGCTGCGTGGCAGGTGCAGCTGCTCAGCGGCCTGGGCTGTGGGCGGCCGGGTCCTGCCTGCACTTGAACCCAGAGCGTCTTGGCGGAGGGGAGGGCTCGCTGCCAGCCGGTGGCCCCAGGCCGGCCCAGTGCCTTCCAGAAGCCAGATGTAAGCTCCAGAAGCGGATCCCACAGGCTGACGGAGGCGACGCTCCATGCAGCGACTGACAGTCTTCACCCGCAGAGGGGCACAGCGAGTGGCTCTTCTGGCAGGAGCCCTGAAGCTCGGCCCTGGACTGGCACCCAGACCGTTGGACGCTGGCACGGGGCCCAATGCTAACCCGTCGCGGTGCAGGGAGCAGGGTGCTGGGCCACGGGGTGCTCTCCAAACCGGCATCACGGAGGCAAAGCGGAGGGCCCCAGAGCGCAGCGTCAGGCGTGAAGCTGGAGCGGCTGGGTTTTCGGATCAAAGCGTTAATCTCGGTGTTGGGAGTGCAAAGGTATTAAGTGAAGGAAACTTGCATCTTGATGTGGATCGATCAGGGTATCTGAAAGAACAAGGAGGCTGTCAGCGAGTGGCCTGGTGGGGACGGTCAGGGATGACAAGGGGTTGGTTTAAGCCAGGGCTAAGAAGTGTGCTGGGACGGACGGCGGCAGCGGCATGCTTTTGACCTTCTTGACAATGGCTGGGGTGCTGTGTCGACCAGATGGCTGTTAAGATAATGATGATAAATCTGTTAGGAGAAGGGGCTTGAAAGGCGGGGAGGCAGAGATGGAGGTTGTGTGCACCTGCTCCCCCAGCCACCTAAGGGCGCAGGGCCGCCAGGATGGCGCCCCCTGGCGTCCAGACCTGGGAGCGCCCCATACACTCGCCCTCCCAGCGGCAGGTAGGAGCTTCTTCTGTGTTCTGGGGAAATATATTTAAAGAAAGGAATAAGCGTGCAGAATCTTGAGGTCAGGGCTGATGTTCCCGGTTGTTATGGTGTCTATTTTCTGACCATCTTTTAGAGTCCCTAGAAACTCCCCGTATTTAGGAATGCCAGAGTCCTGTGCATTTCTGCAGAGCTCAGGTCTCATCTAATTGGATGTAAATTATACATTTGCAAGTAGTATTCTAGAAAAACCTTTCTGGGGCCCACAAAGACAACGTGCACAAAAGGAGATGATGATGTGTTTTATTCATAAGGAAGCCATTCTCTTCAAAATTCATACACAGTCCCCAAAATACTTAATGCACCACAAGCCCACATAGGTCCTGCTGCCTCTCCATCCACGGAGAAATACTGTTCCGTTTAATCAAGTAAGTTTATTTTGGGGTGGAACCTTTTGTATAATATTGAAAAATAGTTGTGTTCCTTGGAAGCTTTTTCAGTTTTCTGAAATGATCATTTTTAATCATTCGCCTAGCAAAACAATTTACCAAGCAGTGGAGGATAACGAACCATAAAGTTTAATTTGCCTTTTTAATTGAGTTGTTAATTAGTGCCCCTCCACCGCTGGAAACTCCCAACTTGCTTTTTTGTTTGGCTTCTGATCCGAGACATTCTAAAGAAACCAATCTATCATATTTCCTCTACCAGGTACTTTCATGAATCACATCAATAGGCGATTAGTTTCTAAATCTGTTGACGCTTCAACAGATGCATACAAATGGTTATCAGTGCCGTACCCCATAGAGTGAGGTCAAGTTATAAAGATATCTGCCACTCATCCAGTTCCTACGATGTGTCGGACGCTGCACTGAATGCTTCATGCACATGACTCACCCCCCACCCCCGCCGACCAGCCTCTTGAGCTCGTGACTGCGACCTCCATCTATGCGCAGGTGAGCAGAGGTGTGGGGATCTAAGCACTTTTCCCAGGTCATCAGCTTATCAGCATGACACTGAAGCTCCCACCCCAGACAATGTGACTGGTGGCCTCTGGGTCATCCTTTGACCCTGTGCTGTGCTTTTCAGGTCCTGGACATCCAATAGCCCTGCATTTGGGTTCTTATTCTGTTTTCATAGGGACATTAAATCAGCCACAGGCTGTTCAGAACCAATCTCATGGGTGTGTGCTGTGGGCAATAGAGCCTGTGCCCAGGAGGGCCATGTGCTTTGCTGGACTTCTTTTGCTCTTTTGACATCCTCAGTAATTGCCCAATGAGAAGCCCGTATTCTCCTGTTGCGCTGAGTCCTACAAATATGCAGCTGGTCACCAGATTATCAGTACGAGCCTGAAACTCAGTAGGTATCACAGCACCTGGTATCCGTGTTGTTTCAGTATTTACAGTGTCTTAATATACTATTATTTTAATATTTATTTGTGTTTAATATTCACATATTCACTTTCCTGAAGGGTTCTGTGGGTCAGAAGCTGCGAGTTCCCAGCTGAGCTCTGTTGGGGCTTCCCAGTGCTGAAATCAAGGTGGCAGCTGGGGCCGAGTTCTCATCTGGAGGCTGTAGTGGGGAAGGACCCACTTCCCTGAGCCTGTGCCCGTGGGCTGTGCTCAGGCCCTTGCCAGTGCACACTCATGGCATTTTGCTTCTTCAAAACCAGCAGAGGGAGCAAGAAGGACCAGGGCAAGGCTGCCAGTGGGGTGGAGTCTCAAATCAGGTGGCGAGGTGACAGGAATCGCATCTCTCACCTTTGCTGCATTTTACTGGTTGGAAACTAGTTGCAGGTCTTTGCCACACTCAAGGGGAGGGGAGGATACAAAGATGTGACCCCAGGAGGCAGGGGGCACAGCGGGGGCATCCTGGAGCCTGCCGCTGTCACTTCTGAGTGGCTCACCGCGTGCCAGGTCCTACTGTGAGTGCTTTGCGTGTGTTACTCACGTGCTTGCGCCGCTGAGGACTGAGGTCCTGAGGGCTGGGCCAGAGGGCACCCCTCGCCCGGCTCCAGGGCGGTGAAGCACGAGGCAGCTCTTCCAGCTCCCTGAATGATGCCAGGGTCCCGGGAAGGGTAAGTGCCAAGGGCCAGAACAGATGCAGGTGAGATGCCGGCTCTGCTCTCCAGTGTGGGGCTCCCCGAGTGCTCCCGACATGTCCACACAGCGATGCTCTGGTCTTCACATCCCGGCGTCCGGCGAGGCTCAGCTGGGGCAGCGTCACGTCTGTGCTTAAGGAGCTTTAAGCCTCCTCAATCCCTGGAGCCCTGCCCTGGCCCCAACGGCCTCTCTGCCTCTTGTCTAGTTTTTCAATATGAAGGTAGCGCCCTTCTCTCCACCCGCCGCACCTCCTCCTCTTCTGTATTTCTCCACACGTCTCTTTTTATTCCTTGGGCTCTCCTGGCCCCGTCTCCACTCTCCTCCCACGTGTCACACCAACAGCTCTCCCTTCTTAGGTGGAAGAGGGCAGAGGAGGACAAGGCCCGGTGGGGCAGAGCCTGACGGTCTCCTGTCTCCTGGTGCGTCCGGGGCTGCGGAAGGCTGCTGATGAGGGCGGGCAGGCCGTGCTCTGGGCCTCAGCTGGAAGGCTGGGGTGCTTGCGTCCAGTCGGCGGCTGGTGTTCTTGCGCCCCCCTTCCCGTCACGTGCCCCGAGTGTTCGCGGCCCTGCCCTGTGTCATCTGGCACTCTGCGGGGGGTCGGGGGTCGGTCCCCACCAGCCTTCGGTAACATGCCACTGCTGACCCCTGTAAATTTCTGCGCTTCTCTCGTTGGCAGGCAGCCCCCGTCTTCCTGGGCCGCCTGCAGGGGAGCCCTACGTGCCCACGTGTCCCTGTCCAGGTGACGGTCAGTGATTCCTGGGCTGGTGCTATAATCAAGCCAAGATAAACGCGCTGTCCCCCGTTCTGATGACCTCAGCTCCTCCCCCGCCCCCGTCTCTCTTGGTTACCAATCAGGGGTTCTCTCTTACCTGTTACCTGTGCACCTTTGTTCCTAGCCCATGGGCATCTCACCCAGAAGGCTCCCCCTCCAGCTCCGGGCTGCCCTGTCCCCCCTCACTTCTGTGGCCAGTCCCTCAGCCCCTCTGAACCGGACCGCCCACTTCCGGGCTGCAGAAACAGCTGTCTGGGGACCGGCAGGCAGTCTGTCCGGCCCCCCGCTGGCCAGCGGCGCTGCCCACTGTGGCTGCAGTGCCGGTCCTTCCGAGGCTTTCAGGAGCTGCTCTCTGCATCACTTTCGGCCTCTTCTTCCTTCCCTGCCTGTTCTGGCTTTGCTCTGCCATGGGCCCTCCGCCAGCCCCCTCGTGGGGGTCCGCTCTCCCCTTGTCCCATCCCATGTGGCCCCGGCCCATCGCCATGGCAACGTTCTGGACCACCCACGATGCTTCACGCCCTCGACTTTGCTTTTGGGACAAAAACTCTGCAAATCCTCCAACTTCCTTCCGAGAGAAAAGACAGTGCCACAGCTTTGCGGGAACGAGGTGGGAACGCCGGAGAGCGGGTTTCTGGCTTTGAGGTTCTGGGCATGAGCTGCCCGCCCTGGGGATTCTCTTGGGTTTCGGGTCTTGCTGGTCAGCTTGGGTATCTGCTGGCCGCTCACACTCAGACCCTGACCCCGCTCCTCGCCAGCCCGCTGGCCCGTGCGTCCTGCCTTGCTAACCACTGCGAGGTTCTGGCAGCCCCGCGCCGTCTGTGGGTCCCCGTCCCCGCTTCTGCCCGCAGCTTGCGGCCCCTCATCATTTCCCTCCCAAGTCTCCAAATCCCCGTCTGTTCTCTTGAGCCTTTTCTATTCCTCTTACTGTCGTGTTCCGACCGCCTCTTCTTAAAATTAATTTCTTTTTTCTCCACCGCATAATGGCTGCCTGTCGACGCACTGGCAGCAAAGGTGGAGGCAACGTTTGAGAAAAGCCCCAATCTCACCCCCCGGGAATGGGCCTTTCTGTGTGCGCCGAATTTCCCCTTCACCCCTATAAGTGAGACCCCCACCCTCCGGACCCAGAAGGTGGTTTTTTTTAGAGACAGGGACTTCACACAGGTAACAGGATAAGGTGCAGTCGTTACGGGCGCTCTATGCCGAGTAGCCCAGTGTCCTTACAGAAAGGGGGCGCTCGGACACAGACACGTGGATGCAGAGACGCCGTGTGAGGACGGGGTGCCGCGCCCCAGCAAGGAGCGCCAGCCCAGGCCCCCCAGAGCCGTGGGGTACTCGGGAGGCGGCGCAGGACTGAGTCGCTCCAGGCAAGGGCCAGCCCGCACCTGGATTGTCGTGTCCAGCCTCCTGAGTCTGCCCGGCCACGAGGCTCTGTTGCCGTAGCTGCCCAGGCCTGGAAGCTGGCCCTTCCCAGCTGCCTCTGGCTCCTCTCTGGCCTCTCACCGTCACCCACTTCTCCAGAACCCAGCGAGAGAAGACTTCAAGGCTCCTGTGCCAGCGCGGGGCATCTGATCCTCAGACAAAGCATAGAAGCCGCCCAGGGTCCCCTAAGCGTGGGAGGGGAGGGGCTTTGCCTTAGGGGGGGTCCCAACATATCAACCAGACAGGAAGGCGCCCGAGGGTTGGGTGGGTGAATGATGAATGGATGGGGTAGATGAATGGATGAATGAGCGAAGGGTGAATTGTACCCACTGAGTGATCTCTGGCTTCATCTGGAACAAATCACTCACTGCCTTCCCCACAAACTGCCCCTCTCCCACCTTCCGCTCTCCCTCAACAGCGATGTCCTGTTCACAGCCACCTCTGGCTCTGCCTCATCCCAGACCTCACTCCTTCTGTCAATGCTTATTCAGTCAATATTTGTTAAGTGAGTAAATTAATTAAAAATAGATCAGGAATAACAGAGCTGGAGTTAGCTCCCACAAGCCCCTGCTCCCTTATTTCTGTCCAGACAGCACTTTGTCCAAGAGTTACCTCTTACGAGTTTTATTTATCAGATGCTCCTCGGGAGTTACATGGAGGCGAGAGGAGCCGACATCCAGTGCACTGAAAAGTTGAATTGCAGGTTGCCATGGAAACAGAGTTGCGTGTTGAGTTTTCTGTACCCGCGTGTTTTAATGAAAACATATTCTTAGCCATTATAGATGGGCTTGTGTACCAGAAGAGAAGTGCTTTATCTTAACATACTATTATGCTCATAAGTTAGATTGATGGTCCAAAGTGTTATTTCATCAAATCACCATCCATTATTGTGGTTTCTTAGCAGGAAGTGATCCCAGAGCTAACACAATGAACGCTGTCCTTGTTTATGGAAGGCACCGTCTCTCTAGACTCGTTTTTTCCCTTTTGATATCGAGAAGTGGCCTTTTTATTTTAGCCAGAGAATACTTACCTTAAGCACCTGAGTGATTGCATCCTTGCTTTGAGGTACCCACGGTCCTGCATCACGCATGCATCCTACATGCTGTCGGCGTTGTCGGTGATGGGATGGGGAGGCGTTTGCCCCCCGCTGCCCAGGCGCTGGGGCGTCCTGGCTTCCAGGTGGGGACCCCGCCGTGTGGGTGGCGGGAAGTCTCCTCGCGTTGTGTCTGCAGAAGTCCACGCTGCGGGCATCTCGGGAGCGTGGTTCTCCTCGCCATCTTCTCTCGAAGGTGGTTTGCCGGGCATCTCAGCCTGGACTCACTGTTTACGCCAAGTTGGAGGAGTCCTTTCGGCTACTCTTTGAGGGCCCTGGAGGCCGTGCGCCCTCTGCACACGGGGCCTGGCCTGGCTTTTGTCACGTCGACGTTATAATACGGTGTGGAACCAAACGACGTCGTTGGCTGCTCTGCTCGCCGTGCCCGCTCTGCTCTGCTGCCGGCCTCGGGATCCGCTTGCACGTTCCCTGCTCACACTCTGCCCCACACGTGGGGCCTGCTGGCTTCCCTGGCCCAGCTCCAGAGGCCTGGTCACGCTGGACTTCTGGACGCAGCTCTGCAGAAAGGACTGCTGACGTGCCAGTGTCCTGCCCCGTCCCGGCCAGTGCTGGCCCTGCGGTGTCCCCCGGAGCCCACGCACAGCTACAGAGTCTGAAGGATGGAGCAGCAGCTGCCTCAGGCCCGACAGCAAAGCCAGGAGCATGTGGCTGGGGGAATAGAGCGAGTGGGAAGGACACCGCCTCGGTTCTTGCTGCATCGCGTGTGCTTAACTCAGCAGCCCCTCCCGGTCCTGCCTCAGAGTCTCCCATTACTTCATTAATTACAATACTTTTAGCAATAACAGATTTATGAAATGAATTCACATACCAGTCTTTCTTTTCCGATTTTTATTTATTGATGCATACCAGAGCTGGGGTGCAGGCCAGAGGTGGGCGGGTGAGGGGATTCACCGGAGACAGACCGGGGAGCAGGACAGGCGGATCTAGTGAAATCCACTGCTGAGGGGGCAGCGGGAGGCAGGAGAATCTGCTGCGCCCTGTGGGTCCCCTCCCCGGCCGGGGATCGCACTCAGGTTACAGCGGTGACAACCTGAGGCTGACCCTGGCCACCAGGGAGGCCCCACATACCAGTCCTTCCCACCTTTGTGGATGGTGCACCAGTGCTCTGTCCCTCGGCCCCCAACCTGCGTGTCCTGACTGATGCTTCTTCCTCCTCAGTCCATCAGTACAACCGGGGATTCCACTGCCTAAGGGGACCCGCAGCCCCCACGGCTGGTCTCCTGTGCCTGGCCCACCTCAGGTCTTCTCCTGCGGCGGTGTCCTAACCCCCGCCGGGCCGTTCCCGCAGCCCATGATCACCCGTGACGCCCCCTTGGCCCTGTGCTGCAACCTCTCTTCTGTTCATCAATCTCTTGAGGCTCGTTCCAGCCTTAGGGTTTTCTTCTCTCCACCCCTTGTACCCATCCCCCCGCCGCTTGCCTGGATGGCGCGTTATTCTTTGACTCTCAGCCTCCAACTTGACCTCCTTCGAGGAAGGACGCCCTATGGAATTTGAACCAGAGGGCTCCTGTGCCTGTGCCACGCCAAGCCAGGCGCCGGCAGGGAGGAGGTAACGTCACCTGGTGACCGTGTTCTGCACAATGCTGGAAATGGGGAAGTAGGGACCCCTCTTCGCTGCATTGGACACAAGCTAGAGCCACCCCAAGCCAAGTTCATTTGCCATGCTTCGGCTTTTCTAATAGAGAGAGAGATTGCCTATCAATTAGCACCACAAGGGTTGAGTTGGGATGTCATCCCTGGGGATTTGAAGTAGTTTCATCTAATCTGGAGCCGTTTTAGAATTCAATAATGCAATCAGGTTTTAGGATTTTTCCTTGCCCGTAATGATTCATGTGCCATGAAATTTTTCATTAAAAGATTTCAAGGCTCACAAAGTAGAAAAAAGAAAGGGGGCCTCACACCTCATTTGTTCAACCATCTCATTGAGGCCCCAAATGTACATCATTGAAATGGAGTCTTGGAATTTTAAATCAAGTTTTACTTGGCAAATTTAATGAAATGCAAACAAATACTTAGCGGTTCTAAAGGGCATGAAGTCATTAAGTTTTCTCATTTTCTTAGACGCTTTGGGGGCCGCCATAATTTTTGGAGTCGAATCAATTAAGGTCAGATCTGTGCATGTATGAGTGCATGCATGTGACGGTTTCCATTCCGAGGAGACGGAGGCCACCGCCGGGCTCTATGCCTGTCCTGTCCTTTTCTAGCCCGCGCCCTTGCAAGTTACTCACCCAGTGGCCTGTGTGCTGTGGGGCAGGGTCCGTGGGCGGAGGCCTGGGCCTCTGCTCCTAGGAGGGGCCAGGTGGGCTTGAAGGCTCTACGGCGGCCATCTTGAAATCCTTGACTGGAGTGCCTGCCTGTGTTTTCATTTTGCTCTGGCCCCACACATTATGCAGTAGGTCCTGACTCCGTGAGATTCTGGAAGCCCAGTGCCTGTCAGAGTCCCTCGAATGAGGTGGCTGCTACCTATGCATTAGTTCTTTTTTTTTTTTTTTGTATGTTGGGATAGCTGCATGTTTTTGATCCTCCTGGCAGGCAAAATTGAAAATGCTGGTACTTAGCTCGTCTCTCTCTTCCTCCTCGACAGCCACATCCCTAAGAGAATCAGGTAATCTCTTGATTACTTTTAAGACTGCAGAAAGATACTCAGTCCTCATACCTGCTCGTGGGCAATGCTGGGAGGACAGATTGTATTTGGAGAACATTTGTGGCCTAATAGCTTGGTGAGATGAGTGTCTTCACGAAAGCATTTGCCAGCTGCAAATTGCTGTACAAGTGAGCGATGATGGAGCAGGCCGAGCAAGAGTTTATTGAGCAGTAACCGTGGTGCAGATTTGCATAAAGAGCTATGTCAGACTCTCACAGAACTGCTGATGTTCAAAACCGCAGCTCCCCAAGTGGGGACGGTCCCCCCTGTTGTTCTGCAGGCACAGAGTTCTGTATTCCCGGGGAGGAGGGTGCTGGTGCCCGGCCACGGGACATTATGGGGTGGGTGTCAGCAGCCAGGTGGTAATGGATGAAGCCGATGCAGGTGCCTAGAAGGATAGGGTGAGGTCAGCGGGAGTTGGAGAGGGGTCTTGGGTGCCTGCGCCAAGGTTCCCAGCCTTTGGATTGACACATGAAGGAGGCTGACCTGAAGGTTCTGTTGGGAACCAGATCGCTGGAGTGGGAACCGCCCTTGCGTCCACTTAAAGGGCTGGTGGGGAGCCAGAGAGAGAAGGGCACGTCGAGAGCCTCGAGGCATGACCGGGTGGGTCCTGGCCGGGCTCTGCCCCCTGCAGCAGCATGCAGCAGCCCGTCTCGTTCTCTGCTCCACCTCCAGCTCTGTCCACTGTGTTCTCAGATCGTCTGAGCACAGCACCGTCGGCGACTGGTCTTGTTGACCCGACTCACGCACCCCCTTCCTCTCCACGCCTGGGGCGCAGTAGGGGTGCTGGTGTCTTCTGGGTCTCGTCGATGGCTCTGGATCCGGCTCGGGCACAGCCAGCCCCAGACGCCTCTTGAGGGAACAAGTGAGTTGGGTGTCCCCACCGTGACCCCGAGTTCTCTGCAGTCCCCCATGATCTCCACCTCGGTCGCCCAGTCCTCACGAATCCCTTTGGATTGTCTCCCCCTTGGACATTCATGTCATCTTGGGGACCGGCCTTTTCTACACTCAGTGCGAAGAGTCTTCTGCCAGAGCTGAGAACCCCCCGAAAATAGCCTGGAGGGGGCTTTCTTGTCCATCGGCATCGACAAAGATGCACGGGAAGGCTCTCCCTCCAGATGGCTCCTGCGCCTCCACGGAGAGGCTGGGTGTCGGCGGCCTGCGGGAGCGCAGTGCTGTCCCGGCGCTGGTCTTTTCCGCAGTTCTCTGTCTTCCTGCGTTTGACAGCTCACAGCCCAACAGCACATTCCTGACCTAAGCCGATTTGTTTTCTGGAAAGGGGAGGTGCTCACGGCGCCATCCAGGAGCGCAAGGAGCCGGGAAGAGCGTGGGGTGGGCGCCGGAGATAGCGCAGGTAATTCCGTCCAGGCCTCGGTCTTCCCCAGCCTTGCGGAGCAGAGGGCGTGCCCCCGGCCTCTCCGTGCTCGTTCAGGGCGGCTTGGTTGAAGCGCATCTGACAATCCACAAAGGGCTTGGGTAAGCTGGGCTGGAGACTGCTGGCTTCAAAAGGGAAAATCAGCTTGAATTTCAATGACTGAATAGCTGGGTGCTAGCAGACTACCACTGCAAATGCCAATAGCCATTTCTTGGGTCTCTAGCTGATTTCACGCTGCCCAGCTTTATCCGGATCTGTGACGGCCTTTGTGGTTTCCTCTCTGGGCCAGGTGTGGGGCCCCTGCAGACTCAGTTCCTGTGGAGCTGACGGAGACAGGCAGATCCCGTCACTAGGATGTGAGTCTAGGGTGTTGTCACCCTGTCTGAGCCGATGGGGTGACATCGTCTATCGGGGCTTCGATGATTCATTCCGAAGAGCAAGACACAGGACTTGGTGTGCTCCCCCACCCCTTGTTTTCTCTGCTGCTCCCGCCTCTCCCTCTGGCTTTTTTTTTTACTAGCTGCTTTTTCTCCATCCAAGTACGCACAGAGGAGTCTTACGTGGCGCGGGAGCTCCTGGAGGCCTGCTTACTCCGAGGCGGATGCAGGGAGGCGCCGTAACTCAGAGAAGAGCTGCTGGCAGGAGATGAGAGTCACATCAGCTCAAGTTTGAGTCGGAATTTAGCGGCCCCGCCGGAGCGTTGGCGCCCATGTCTGCAGTCCAGAGGAGTCAGTGGCAGAAATCGCTCCCGAGGCAGGTCCTGAATCTGATTATCCCGGGAACGTTACTTCGGGTGCTTGATTACGAACGGCTCAGCCCGTCTTCCGCGGCCCCCACCCGCACCGTGTGACTCACCCACTGCGCAGCCACACGGAACTCAAGGAGGGCGCTGCGCTTCTCCCCACAACACCTGGCCCCTTGACACCCGTTTCTGAGCATCTGTCCACAAAGTTTCCCCTCGTAGAGAAAAGAGGAGGCCTTTCCCGAGCCACGAGGGAGGGCGGCGAAGCCTCAGGAGTTAACGAAGGAGCGCAGACGGGCAGTAAAAGGTGACGTTCAAAACCGCTGGCGTCTCCTGCTGGGGCCGGGTCCGTGCAGAGGCCTCGTCCTGCTCAGGGCACTGGAACGGCTGGTTAGGGGCGGGGGAGGGTGCGTGCAGGCGTGGGCTCAGCGTTGGTAAGTCCTGCGTCAGGCAGCCCCGTGGGCAGGGCCTGTGGTGGGTGCAGGCAGTAGGCTGGACGCCCCGAGGGGAGTCTCACAGCCCCGACCTGCAGCCCGGGGGTGCCACCTGCCGTGGGGCCCCTCTGGCTTGGCCCTGAAACACAGTGGCCATCCTTACCTGCTCGGGCCTCGGGGAGCTGCAGGGCCACCGGTCCCAGCCAGCGTGGCTCTGTCAGCGGTCCGGGCGGGGCCGGCTTTCCCCGGAGAGGCCAGTTAGCAAGTCTCTTATGATCTAAGGGGCTTCATTTGCTTATATTTTTCTCTCAGAGCCTTTCATGAGAAGTAGGACGACCAGGAGTGGGACCAGCAATGTTAGCGACGAAGGAGCTGTCTGCAGCAGCTAGTGCTGGGGCCCTGGCTGGCTGGCGCCCGGGGAGGGCTGGGGGGAGTGGAGATGTCACGGAGGAAATGTGGCATTGGGCAGAGCCAAGAAAACAGAAGCCAATTCATCTTTTAGGGATTTTATTTTATTTTAAGATTTTATTTATGCACACAAGAGCTGGGGTGCAGGCCAGAGGCGTGGAGTTGAGAGGATCCACCAGAGACACAGTGGGGAGCAGAACAGGCAGGTGGACTGAAACCCACTGCTGAGGGGAGCAGCGGGAGACAGGAGTGGTCTGCTGCGCCCTGGGGCTCCCTCCCTGGCCGGGATCGAACTCGTGCTGCTGTGCCGCGGATGCTTCACAGTGCGGCGCTCAACCCACTGCACCCCCAGGGAGGCCCTTTTAGGGATTTTAAGTTATTTTTAGTGAAGCACCATAGCTGCACCCCTATTGATTTTCTGGCACAGAGGATGTCTCCTGCAGCTGTGGTCACCATAGCCCTCCCACCCCGAGGCACCACGGTCCCCCCCGAGTCAGCTGTGCTCCCCACCATCCTCCTCGCACCTCCCTCTGGGTGCCGCACTCTGTGGTCGGCTTTCTAGGCTTGGCTTTACGGCTTGTGTTGGGTTTCTCAGTGCCCCACGGACGATCCTTTTCCTGCTGTACCTTGCCCAGCGTCCATCCTCCAGCTGCCCATGCTGCGGAGATGGGCGCGGTCCCGGCTGGCTGCGTAGAGTTCCCTTGTGTAGCTGGACGCGCCTTCTTGGCCCACTCGCCCGTTTGGGGCACCTGGATGGCCCCGACCTCGGCGGCGGTGAGCAGCGCTGCAGGAGCGTCACGAGTGCAGCCTTCCCTTCGCGTCCCTGGTTTGTGCTCTTTGGGTAGAGACTAGGAGTGGAATTGCTGGCGCACAGCAGATGCATTTTTAGGCTTCGGAGGAGGCTCCGCCCTGCCTTCCATGGGTCTGGACCTGTCTGCGCTCCCAGCAGTGTAAGAAGACCCCTTCTTTGCCACACCCCGCCTTGTTTCTGGTGTTTTTCTTTTTTAATATGGTCGTTCCTTAGGAATTTGGAGTGTTTGGAAGGGGACTTCTTTCTCATTCTTTATAGGACCTTTGGCCCCATCCATTGTGAAGGAAGAGCTTATTCATCTTAGGAAGCGTAGCCCGGTGGCTGCTGGAGACCTTAAGATCTGCCACGTGTCCTCTTGGTTACCCAGGAGACAGGCCACAGGACGCTAAGATGTAGAATGATGCTTCCATATGAAACGAAAAGACAGCAGTGCAATTTGGGTTTAGCTACTTTGGCATCCAGGCTGTCGAGGAAGTGATCAAGGCTGTCTGGCCCTCACATTGAGAAGGGGAGGAGACCAGCAGGGCCATCTGCTGACTGTGGAGACCTTGGAATACGCAACGTGTTTTATGATCGGGAAGGTGGATGCCCCCCTGGTCATGTAAACCACTTCCAGGGTTTGGTAAGGGGAGAAGGAGCTTTTAACTTCCAGGTCACTGGTTGAGGGACTCCCCAGCGGGCAGTCACCGGAGGCAGCGCCATCTGCCAGCTGCTCAGTGGCCAGTGTGACGTGCTGCAGCGGTCTCCAGAAGAACCATAACAGGCAGGAGTGTCTGTCCGGCTGACCGTAGCTCCATGTATGGAACCCAGACTCGAGCCCTGGAAGTGGCCCCCTCCCGTCTCACTGGCGGGTGACAGGTGGCTGAGTGAGGCGACCTCCATGTGGGAATAGCGATGCTGACCTTCCTTAGAACACTCCAGTTTCAAAGGCTCCACTTTCCTCTCCACTTGGAGAGACTCTTTAATTACTGCTCTTGTGAGCGTTTCAAGATGATATTAGCAATTGACATTTGAAATGCATTCTGTGCCAGGCACTCTGTGAAATGCTTTACCCCCATGGCTTCCCTTTGTCACCCTAACTCTCCTTGAGATAGGGGCTCTGTTGTTCCCTGTTTTGCAAAGCTGGAAAAGGGAGGCGCAAGATGGCGGCATTTGCCTGAAGTTATGGAAGTAGAACCTTGGCTTGGATTCTGGACCAGCTTTTTGTTTACCTGAGATTCACGTTCATTCCATGACTCTAAAACTTGCCCAAATTTGTTTTTCAATCAGCCCTTCCTTGTTATGTCCCAACGGAAATTTCTGTAACTTCTTTGGAATGCATGAACAAATGCAGCAGGTGCTTCAGGTGACCTACCCAACAGTCCCCTGGCCCACACCCCCCCCGCTGGTGGAACGGGGGCTGTCACAAAGGGTAGGAAGCCCGTGTCTCTGGGGAGTGCCTTCTAGGATCAGGAAGCAACTTTGACTCATTCCAGAACACTTCCTTGCTAGTCATTTGTTGAGGTGAATGCGTGACCTTGTTCCTGGCCACGGGCTGGGAGATTTCTGCTGAGGAATGCCTGTGGGACAATTCCTCGATCTTACAAAACGTGTGTAAAGGAAAACAGGAGTTTTTGGCTCTCCAAAATGGTTTGATGGAAACTGTCGTGTCCACCAGGTAACTCGGAGAAGAGGCAGCCAGCAGTCAAGGGCTGCATGAGGACGTTGGAGGGGACAGAGACCCCCAACTGCTCCGGTCTGGTCTGAGCCGTCCCCCCTTCCCCTGTATGTGTGAGATCGTGGCCGTACGAACTGACAGAGCCGCGCAGGGCTCCTTGCTCAGAGCTGGGGCTGAGCGCCCCTGCCAAGCGGGCTGTCCCCACAGCGGTTTGTTTTGTTTCTCGCGATGGCCTGGTTCGTGTGTCCTGATGACGAGTGCAAGGAATGGCATAAGCTCTGGGCAACGACAGTCCGCGGGGCGCTCGTGGGTCCCTCCTCCCCCGCCACGGGACAGCGGGCGAGGTTCAGGATGCTCCGTCCCAATGTACACTTCAGGTAGACTGCTCAGTGCTCTTGGATTGTTCTGTCATTACCACCACGCCCCGACTATACCTGGAGGCTGTAACATTTTGGCGGTTAATCTGAAATTCGAGTTCATCTGGGCACTCTGCAGTTTCGGCGCCGACTCGGCAGCCCTGCTGGCCGGGGCCGTGCGCATTTTGCCATTGGTGCCTTCCCACCGCGGACTCTTACCGAAAACACCAGAGACCCAGCTCCAGCTGCGCCCAGTCAAAGGGGTGGTTTACAGGCTCGAGCGCTCTGCTTTCCCTGGTGTCCTGTTGATTGCCAAGTGGGCTTCATTACACGACGACCAAGATAATCACCGGTGACCTGAGGCTTGTGGCGTGCCATGTGGCGAGCGCCAGCGAAGAGGAGCCTCCTTGGTCAAGACCCCCTTGGAAGCGCCATGGTCAGATGGCCCGAAGCCACGCACCGATCCCGAATCAGCGAGTGTGGACGGCGGGCGAGGCGGTGCGCTGACTGGGCGGGCCCCGGCCTGCGGCCGGGGCAGCGCTCACATGCAGTGAGCAGTGCCGACCGGGGGGCAGTGCGGGTGCGCCCCGAGACGCAGCGGAGGGGTGCATTCTGGGGCCAGTGACGCCGCCCTGTGGGTAGGCTCCAGCTGGCCCGGGGCGTGAGGGGCAGGGCGGCTCCAGCCATGTGGGGACCGCCTGCTGGGTCGGTCCTGCCAGAGCAGGAGGGCAGGAGATAAACCACAGGTGGCGGGGGCCAGCCTGTCGCCCTGTCTCGGGCTCACGGGTGCAGCTGGGCCACAGGGGCAGAAGTCAGGTGCCCCTCCTGCTCTCTGACCCTCAGTCGTGCAGCTCTGCTCCAACGTTGAGATAAAGCCCTGGTTTGGGTTTTCTGGGGTGTCCACACGATGACCACCGCGTGAAACGTGCCGTGATTCGAGCAGTCAGAGTGGCCTTTCTCCCCCTTTTAATTTCCTTTCTCATTGTTGTTCCCATGAAGCAAGGGTTTCCTGAGCGGACCTGTGAGTGAGGCAGTGGGTGGCGAGCCAGCGGGAGGCCCAGTCTTGTGCGGTGCGAGTCGGAGGTCCAGTCTGCACGCGCACTGTGTCCTCTGAGATTAGGAGCTGGGGGCGTCTAGGAGTCTGATTGTGACACCCGACTTAGGAATCTACGCAGAGGAACCGGCCCTGCTCAGCTCACGGCGAGCCCGGCCATGCTCCAGGCGTCCCTGGGAGGCGAGCCCTGCCCGGGGCTCTCGCAGCGGGTGACGCGCTGTGCTGCGGGTCTTGGAGCAGGTGCGCTCACCCCGGGCCTAGCCCGGCAGCATCTGCTGCGCACCAGCTCTGCCCCAGCCTGCACTCCCCGGGTCCCTCTTCTCCTTTCCCTCCGACCCCGCCCGCCCGGGTCTCGACACAGCTGTGATGTCAAAGCCACGGACCAAGAGCAGCCAGCGCACTCTGCAGCAGCTCCAGCGAGCCGGGCCGAGCTGTGGCTTCCTTCCCATACAAGTGTGATCTGGTGCCACCTGTTGTCCACACACGTGAAAAGGACACGCGGAAGCCAGGCGGAAGCCAGGCGTGCAGCGGCCTTGGGAGGAAAGATGCCCTCGGGGTCCCGCGGCTGGCCTGGCCGCCTGCCCAGGCTGCGCCTCTCTGCGCCCGCGGGTCTGCCGGCGCCCGGCAGTGCGGGAGGGGAGGCCTGGTGCTGGTAGCGGAACTGGGGCAGGTCTCACTTGGCATGCTCCTCCTGCGCCCCGGCGGGAGCATCCCCTGGTTGCCCTGCCCGGCTGGGACGCTGAGGCCGGAGCACGCAGGGGCTCACGCCGCGAGGTCCCGAGTTCCGCCATGCTCCGCGCCTGTCGGCAGCACCTGGGGCCTCCCCACCCACATGCCGGCCCGCCCGCCCCGTGAGTCCGCGCCTCCGACGTGCCCGGCGGGCTCCTTCCTCGTGGGCCTCCCAGCCGCCCGCAGCTGCACCTCGGCACGTTTGGTCACCTGACCCGACACCCCCGCTGGCCGGGCGCTGAGCCGGCAGGGGCACCGCAGAGAAGATTTGAAGCTGAAGTCCGAGTGGAGCATCACCCGTGCCCGGGGGGCACTGCCCGGCGTCGCCTCGCTGCGTGCTCCTTCCAGCACGGCGCCTCGTTGTCAGCGCGGTGGGCGCCGAGAGCTGCGGCCAGCCTCCCTCCGTGCCCAGAACAAGCCATCCTGCTCTCCGGTGCAGGCTCCCGCCAGCAGAGCCAGCTCTGGCGCGCGCGAGGCTCCAAGCTTGGGATGGCCGTGCTGCGAGCTGCTCCTACCAGCCGATGTGCGCTGTCACCGCCCCAGCCGCTGGGGCAAGCTGTGGGCAGGCTGGAGCGAACTCCACAGCCCGCGTCAGAGTGCACGCCCGCCAGCCAGAGGCGCCTCCGGAAGCCGGGGCTGCACGCCACCGCCCTTCGCGGTCCCTGTGGGTTGACTGGCAGCAGCTGCAATATCTGACACAGAAGCCCCCGCGTGATGAGTGTGAGGTCAGCGATGCCGTGTCTGAAGAGCGGGGCTGTGTCTAGGTGGAAGAGGCCAGGGCCTCGCGGGCCGCGCACCGAGGGGTCTTCTGCAGGAGCCGGCGGCAGCGGGGCCTGCAGGGTCAGGCCCAGGCGTGGGACGTGACCTTCCCCTTCTCAAGCACAGGGGTGCTGCTGGTTTCAAGGAAAGAGACACGGGGAAAAGGCAGCTCCCCAAGGAAGGTGTAAGGTTGTACTGACGAGATGTTGGGGACACGAAGGGGAGAAGACTGGGGGGGTCACGTGCTTGGACCCAGGCCGCTGCCAGCGGGGGTCCGGAGGGTCAGTGAGGGCCACCCTTTGACGCAGGACGGGCTGCATCGGTGGGGCCCCAGAGTGGGAGGAGGCCCCAGTCGGAAGGAATTTCTGGGCAGGAGGAGCCCTGGGAGCCAGGCGGGGGCGCTCCTGGCCCGAGGGCCCGTGGAGTCTTTTGAAATGGCTTTGGGGGCCATCAGGCACGGTTACTCGCCAAGGCAGTTGTCTTTTTTGCAAAACGCTCTAAACTCAACAGCTTTTGGTAGCTGGCGCGTTAAGACAAGTATCACACACTCACCCCGCCTAGACGAGTCCCGTTTGAGCAGAGGGAAGGGCACGTTGGTGGGTGTGGCTGCCCTTAATTGTGCCGAGTGCTCCAGCAGACAGAAGCTTCCAGGGCCTGGGGCGTCACACCCACCGCACGGGCCTTGTTGTTTCACGTGGGCCGGAGGTTGGCTTGTTTTCCGAGAGCGGCCTTCCTGCCAACGCTGGGGTCTCCAAACTTGAAGTCTGCTGGCTCCTACCTTAGCCTGGAAAGCCCGTATCGATGACTGCCGTTGGCTTTCCGGATGTCTCCAAACCTATTTGGAAGTCAATTAAAAGACACTGATAACGGTGAAATGTGGGACCATCTGACATTTTCACCTAAATCCTCAGTGTTGATGAATTGTTGTGCCTTTGGGGTATTTTTGCCTAACCCTTAAACACAGTCCCATGGCAAGGGCGACCGTGAAGGAAGCGTCAACTTAGGGAGGACGTGGGAACCACACTTTCTGCCTAGGCCCCACACCTCCGGCCTGGGCTCCGCGCCTCTTCCGTCGTGTTCTAAACTGCTCGCCCGCAGAGTCTGCGGTATGGATGTGACCCAGAGTGACGGGCTCTAGAGGGGATCTCCTGCGACCTTATGTCTGCGCCTTCAAAATCAGGCAGAGACTTGTGTGCCTTTGAGGGCCGGTTGCTGCTGATTCGTCCCTCTCTTTCCGCTCCTAAGCCGAGGGCGCCCTCCGTGGTGGTAAACGCAGCGAGGGTTGCAGACGGGACTCCTTCGGGGCAGGTGGCTGTTCACATGCCTCTGTACCCTGAGGAACATCACGTCTCTAAACTATGCAACAGGTAGCTGTGATGTTTTTCAGAAAATCCTTTTTCTTTTTACATTGTCTACTGAAATGTTTTAATTGCAGTGAAACACACCCAAGGGGGACAGTCAAAGTGTTTGAAGTGTCTCCTTCTAAACAACACTCAGCGCCATCGAAGAATCCTGAACCTGGCGAAGGGGGATGTTTGTAATTAAAATATCTTGAGTCAAATTTGGGGGGAGGCGCTCGCCGCAGCTAGTATACTGTTTGCAATACACAAAGGATTGTTCTTTTCCTGCCCAGTGGCCCATCTTCCACACACACAGAACACTTCCGCTGTCCTGTGAACTTGTCGTTCTTTTTTTTTAAAAAAGATTTATTTATTTATGCACACAAGAACTGGGGTACAGGCCAGAAGTGTGGAGGGTAAGCGGAGTCACCAGAGACAGAGCGGGGAGCAAAACAGGCAGATAGAGTGAAATCCACTGCTGAGGGAGCAGCGGGGAGGCAGGAGAGGTCTGCTGTGCCTTGGGGGTCCCCTCCCCAGCTGGGCATCGAACTCACGCTGCTGTGGCTGCGGAGGCTTCACAGTGCGTGCTCAACCCCTTGCGCCCCCAGGGAGGCCCTGAACTTGTGGCTCTTTGGGCTGTAGCCACAGATTGCACAGATCAGCCGCGTGGTCTTCGGCCAATGAATGAAACGGCTCGGCTGTGGAACCAGCTTCTCTGTGGCGAGAGTAGCCCCGTCCGGTGGGCAGCCACGTGGGGCAAGTCAGGCCGGAGGGAGGCCGTGAGCACAGCCTGCGCTCCGTGGCCGCAGCTCATCCTTGCGCGGTTCATCTCTCCTGCACACCGTGCCGTCGCCGCCGGGACAGCCGGGCAGCCCCCTCTGCCCCGCGTGAGTGGGGCTGATCACAGGAGGACCCACGCCCCCAGGAGCCCCGCTCTGCGGGGTCTCACCCAGGTCCGGGCTGAGAATTCCAGCCCAGCTGCAGAGACAAGCCTGCCCTCTGGTGGACAGTCGCGGCAGCTCGGCGGACCCTCCCGCCCGGAGGAGCCTCAGGCCTGACAGCGGCTGTGTGGCGGCAGGGACTGGAAAGGCCTCTGCTCAGCCCCGAGGCCCCCCCGCTGGGGCCGCTTAGGAGACCTCGGCTGCCTGGCTGTGGAAGAACGGGTTTTTAAGGTGTGCAGAGCAGGCGAGGCTGGTGCGGGAGGGACACGGAGCGAGCGGGCGGTGTGGGCTCAGACGCGGGGCGCCAGGCGGGCCCCAGCCCAGTACGTGCGGTGTCGGCGTCCCTGTGAGGGCCCCCCACCCCCAAGCTGGGGAGCGGAGACCAGCTGCGGGGGCCGTGGTTCTTGGGGCGCTGGCCGTCTCAGCTGCGCGGAGAAGGAAAGAGAAAACGGGCCATGGAGACCCTGACTCCCTGTGGCTTCGCTGACCAGCGCGGGTAAAGCCCAGCGGGCAGTTCAGCCACGTGTCTGACTGAGCGCTGACCCTGCCAGGTCTCTGCCCCTGCCCCAAGGCGCGGCCCGCTCTCCTGCGGTCTCCTGCGGTCCCCTGCGGTCCCCAGCGTCCGCGGAGCTCACCCCCGCAAACACTCGCGGGCCGGCTCCCGCAGCTGGGGGGCCGTGTGCCCTGGCTGCCGGTGGCTGTTCACGGCCCCTCAGGGCCTCGGCCTGCCGGTCCTACCTCTTTCCGTCAGGCGTCTCCAGCATCTTTTTCTATCCAGTTGCTTCCTCGGTGCGCTGGCCCCAGCGTGGCCTGCAGCCCCAGAGTCCCACGCCCGCGGTGCCTCTGCTTCCGGGAAGGGGCCCTCACTCATGCCCTGCGCCCCGCGGAGGGGACCAGCGACCGCCTCGGGTGGGCGGCTCTGCACGCCCGCTGGACTCCTAGGACGGGGAGGCTGCGCCTGCTGCAGGCCGGCGGGGTCTGTCAGCCCCAAGGTGCGGGCCAGGAAGGTGAGAGTGCGGGCACACGCCAGTGTCCCGGCATGGTCTAGACTCTGTGCATTTGCCGAAGGCATTTGCCGAAGCCCCTCTGGGGCTGGGAGCAGAAGCGACGGGTGCACCCACCTTGCACCTGAGATGCTGGGGGTTCGGGTGAACCACTGTGCTGGCGTGGGACAGGGAGGAGAAAGTTGTCTTGACCATGGTCCAGGCGAAGGTCAGCCTCAGACCCACCAGGGCAGAGTCCAGTGGCAGGCCCGGCCCTCGGTGAGAGGCCCGAGCTCGGCTGTGCTTACTTGGGGGGGTGCGCTCACTTGGGGGGTGCGCTGACACCGCCTTGACGGCTCCGGGAAGACAGATCTATTAAAGAGAGCCTAGCAGTGGGGCACACTCAGATTTGCATTTTAATTCATTTCCCCTCAGTGCCGATATTCAGCTTATCTTTCAAGAACAGGCTCCCATCAACCCTGATATAAGTTGCTTAAGAATAATGCTCATAATCTATTAGTTTAATCTGTTCACATGAGAAGGGGAAAAAACCAGTGCCCGATGCAGAAGGAGGCGGGCCCGTCTGGGGCTCTCTCCCGAGACTTCCGCAGCCGTGTCTCCCTCTCTGCTGTGGCTCTCCACGTGACGGGAGGTCACCCTTCCACGGGCCATTCACACGCACAGGCTGGAGGTCAAAGGTCGGACTCCCCGACTCGGGTAGCGAGCGAGCGAGCGGCTTCACTTTCGTGGGGGTGCGAGCCGGGCGGCGAGGGTGGCATGCGCCTTGGCACGGCCTTTGTGTCCTGGAGAGGAGGCGCCCTGAGGCCTTGAGTCTCTGAGCGCCCGCCCTGATGCTGGAATGTCCCAAGGGAGAGCTCCGGCGCCCTTCCCCCTGGCCCAATTCCTGGGGCTGGGCTTGCTGCTCGGTGCGGCTGCGGTGGCGGGATGCGGGGGTCTCGGCCGCTGGTCCTGCGCAGGTGTCACGTTGGGAGCTGCGGGCCTTGGGGCTGGCATGGGCCCTGCTGACAGGGCGCCCCTCAGGGCACCTCGAGGTGGTGTCGGAGGTCACCAGGCGTGTGGAGCACTGGGGCCAAGGCCTGGCGCTCCCTCTTGGCTACAAGTTCCTGCTGACGAAGCACAGAGGCTCTGTGGGCCCCTCCCTGCGCCTTTGGGAGTGTCTGGGCAGATCCAGCGCCTCCCCAGGGCCTGGTGGTGAGCAGGACTCGAGCACACGCCGGCCAGAGCCCACAGCGCGCGACCTGGCTCCCCCGCCTCCCCTGGCTGGTCCGCGGGCGGTAGCGAGGACAGAGGGGAGCCCTGGAGGCCTAGGCTGTGCCCTGTGGAGGCTCGCTGGGGCGGGGCACCTCAGGCGGTGCAAATCAGCGGGAGCCCAGCCCGCCCCCCCCAGGCTGTGCAGGGTCGCCCTCCAAGTAAGGCAGAGGGTCCCCTCCTCTGGGTAAACACTTCCCCTAATACGCCGAGGAGTGCCCCATGGGGAAAGATGTTAGCAGGTCCTGAGGGGCAGGAAGGACCCGGTCCTGAGCGCGCGGGCAACGTCTCCCCCGGATCAGGCACCTTCATGTTGAACGCGGTAGATTCTGCGGGGTCTGGAGCCGCAAGGATTGGACTTTATTTATCCGGTGCCTGAAATGTGTGTGACCACAGAACCCGCGGGCGTGTCTGCTTTCTCGGGTCTTTTTCCCGGGAGACTAAGCCCTTGTCCCCGCCCCGTGGCTGGCCTCAGCTCTACCTGTGTCCCCTCGGGGCCAGGCGCTGGTCCTGGCGTGGTGCTTGTGGCTCAGTCGGACGAGGCGGTGCTGGGTGGGAGCCCGCTGCGTCCCGGGGCTGGAGCCAGTGCAGGCTCAGGGGCTCTTGCTGTGGTGACAGCAGGGACACAGGCAGGCAGGCCCCTTGGGGATGTCAGCAGCTGTGTCTGGGCAGGCCTGGTGCAGGGCGGCCAGCGTTAGCCAGCCCTCCGGGGTTCGTGGGAGAGAGGAGAGAAAACCGCAGTGTAGATGATACCCCAGGTGTCCTGGCGTGCAGGTGTGGGGGCCCAGGGCATCCCGGCGTGCAGGTGTGGGGCCCAGGGTGTCCCGGCGTGCAGGTGTGGGTCCCAGGTGTCCCGGCGTGCAGGTGTGGAGCCTCTGAATCCCAGGTCCCCATCTCCGCGACTACGTCTCTGTGCTGACCCCCCTCTTGTGAAGGGGGCGATCTTGGACCTGGGCTCTGGGAACCTTTGTAAGACTCTTCAGCGAGTGTCCCCAAGCCCACACCGGGGCCCAGCGCCCGCGAGAGCGGTGCCGTCAGTGCGGGCAGTTCTGCTCTTCCCGCCGTGCCCTCACCTGTACAGTCTCTCCTAGTCACCGTCCTCCGGCCAGGAGACCGCGCTGCCGGCGGGTGAAGGCACTTGCAACGTGTGTCGTGTCACCTGGACGTGCCTGTCGCCCAGCGTGGCCCTGGCGCGTCCTCACCTGGGAGGCGCCGCCTCCTGCCCCCGCTGCCCCAGTGTCCGTCCGGGCGCAGCCTCCTGAGGATGGACGGCCACGTGCCTGCCGGGCTCTCGGCTGCTGGCTCGAGCAGGTAGCGGGAGTGGGGTCCGTGCCGTTTGTCAGTTTCAGTCGCTGAAAGTAACAGATGGCCTCTCATGCTATTTATCTGCTGGCTTTATTACTGTTGGTTTCCGCCTTTGTTCTGGAATGGGCAATGGGGTGTCACGTCCTTCTCTAGAGTCAGCTGCGCTCCCTGCCTCGTCTCCTCACTGGCCGACTGCTATTAAAGAGCGTTTCGCTTTCCTGCAGTCTTCCTTCCTTCTCCGCATGCGCCAGGCCCCTCCCGCTGTGCTGGGAGGGCCCTCTCCCGGAGTCTTCCGTCACGCAGGCCACCTCGTGGCTGGGACCTGGGGGAGGAAAGAGCTAGTCCGTTCGCTTTTACCTTCTGGCGATGCCACACGAATAGAGGGCTTCATCGTCTTCATGCCATCCGCAGCAAACAGACCAGGGTCAAGCCCAGCCTCCGCCTTCGGAAGGCAGGGAGTCCACGCCCACCCTGGAAAGGGGGATCCAGACCTGCTGGCCTCACTACGACGGGCATCTCGGTGACAGCTCAGTGCGTCATCTCAGGAACACGTGAAGAAGCTCCGAGGACACCACGGGAGACCCCGAAGGAGGGACGCACCGCTCAGCAGCGTCTGAGCACCGTGGGGGTCAGGGCCCTCTCAGGCTCCGTGCGCCAGCCCAGGGGTGGGATGGGGGCAGCTTCGGCGGCGGGGGCCGGGGGACTTGAAGCCATGGTGACACCCGTCCAATTCAAGGGCCTCGTGTGGCTCCTGCATTTTCAGGGATTAAGGAAAGAAAAGCAAGTACAGATAGAGCTTTTTCACATTTTCCCTGAAGGTGGAGCTATTTAGCATTTGGGACAGCTCAGGATTTTAAAATTTATAACTTGAAATTGACTTTGTGTCTTTGACAGTGTTTTAGGATCTTGTTTATCCCAAAAATACGATGCCGGCCTCCCACCGGGAGAGGGTGGCTGCGACTCTGACCTTGCCCGTGACTGCGAGGTCACCCTTTCTCGTTTACTTTCCTTTTGTTCCGTTATTGATGGACTCAGGAAATTAAGTATTTATTAAGTATTTTCCAAATGTGGTTCGCGTTTCCATCACGGCTGGCGGGCTGCCAGCGAAAGCGTATTTAAGAGCAGTGTCGAGGAGGGACGTGTGTCCATCCAGTCGCTCTTGTTTGCCTGAGGGTTTTCAGTGAATCTGTGTCAGGAGGACCCGGGCTGGGGGTCAGGTGGTGGGGTCTCTGCCTTCCCGTGTCGGGGAAGACTTTTATTGACCTTCTTTTGTCCCCGTGACCAGATCAAAATTGCTTAAGTGACTCCCAGATGTAGCCCTCCCTGGTCTCTTTGGCATTGGCCTGGCTGTTTCATTTGGGGGTGCAGGTAGTGGATCAAGCTGGCATCGTGGTCACCGGCGCCCCCGAGCTCCCCCAGCTGAGCACCTCACACAAGGAGAACAAAGTTAGCACAGAGCGGGGACAGAACACCTCTCTCAGAAGATGAACCGCCCCAGCTGGGAAGGAGGGTGAAGATGCAGGTGTGTCGAGCCGAGAACCATCTGGAGCCCTTGCGAGTGGCTCGGGTGAAGCATGATGTATGGAGGCGGAATGTTCTAGAAGAGCAGCTGGCTCGCTGCTCGGGACGTGGATGGAAACCCAGAAACCCAGCAGCCCAGGTCTGGCCTGCTGCAGGGACACCAGTGCCTACAGCACCACGCGGGGCCAGTCCTGGGGGTTCTGGGGGAGCAACTTGAGCCGAGAGGCGCCCGAAGGCCCCACCGAGGCTGCATGCTGTAAACAGGTCCGTTCCGAGATGTACCTGCAGCCAATCCCAGGCTTCTCGGCCAAACCCCGGCGCCTCTGATGTTAACAGCCTCTGTCCTCATTCCTTCCCCGCCCACCTGCCAGAGCCTCTGCCGCAGGTCGGGGTGCAGGCAGCCCGCACGGACCCCGCACCTCGCTTGGCTGCACACGCGGCGCCCACGCTCGCCCCGCCTGGCGCCGCGGGCACATCACTCATCGGGGCGGTCCGTGGCGGTGGGAGGAGCCGGGGCGAGCCCACGCAGACTGCACACGTGGCGTCGCTGCTGCTTCTCGAGAGGACGCTGGCGGAAGGACTTGCTGGGACCCGCGTGCGAGAGACGGCGGCGCCTGCGCCTTCAGGTGTCCAGACGGATCCCAGGCTCTGCATCGGGTGTTTCCCCGGACAAATTCAAACCTCAGATGGTGACGTGGGCGTGGGTCAGTGCCCAGGGCCGGGTGCCCACCCACGCGGGCTGCAGCCCTGCACGGGGCCGAGCGCTGCAGAGGCCACTAGCCGTCGGTCTGTGGCCACAGGAACAGCATGTCACCGGCCGCTCCCGTTCTCCGCCTCCTCTTCCCCCACCTACTTGGTGGACTGCGGTCATTCTTGCTGTTGGTTTTTATTCATTTATTTTTAAAATATGTATTTATTTATACACACAAGAGTTGGGCTCCAGGACGGAGGTGCGGGCGGTGCAAGGACAGAGCGGGGAGCAGAACAGGCAGATGGACCGAAACACGCTGCTGAGGGAGCAGCGGGAGGCAGGAGAGGTCTGCTGCGCCCTGGGGGTCCCTCCCTGGGTGGGGATTGAACTCACGCTGCTGCTGTGCTGTGGATACTTCACAGTGTGGGGCTCAACCCGCTTCCTGCCACCAGGGAGGCCCTTGCTGTCCGGTTTTTAGGTTTCTGCTTCTGCAAAGCAAATTTATGCAAACTTACTCTGTAAATAAGTAGATTCTTCCTCCTCCTCCTCCAGCTCTTCCCTCTCTCTCTCCTCCTTCTTCCCCTCTGCCTTTTCCACGCCTCCTCCCGCCTCCTCCCTTCTCCTTCTACCCCTCCCCCCCCATAGTTCCTTTGGCCTCCCTCCTCCTCCCCCCATGGTTTCTTTGGCCCAGGTCCTGAGCAGCACAGGGGAGCTTCCTGCTTTGCATGACAGAGCTGTGGGGGTTTGAGTTCCCTCCTTTTTCTTTGCCCAGTTTGTCTACTCACAGAAGACCTTGGTGTCATCCGCATCTCCTGGGAGTCTCCCGATGGTCACGGACCTTTGTCTTTCATCCTGTCACTGTCACGAGCAGCGCTGTCATTTCCTCGTGTCACTGTTGAAAAGCCTGTGTGTGCGTTGCTGGGCGTTGGTAGCCCCCGCAGGCCTGGGCACCTGTGTCTGTGACGGACGCTGGTCTGCAGCGTTCTCGCGACGTCTTTGTCTGACTCTGCTGGTCGTCCTCACGACTTGGGCGCATCGCTCTGGCTTTTTAGATGTTGACAGGTGTTGATGGTCATCCGCCTTTAAGCTTCTGGTAAAATAAACTGACGGTGCTTCCTGTGCTGCCTGTGTGGGAAGTTTTATGCTCATTAATTCAATCTCTCTCTTAGAATAGGTCTATTCAGATTTTCTGTTTCATCTTGATTTTTGTAGTTTGCATCCTAGGAACGCTTCCATTTTATCTCCGTTATCTGATTTTTTGATATACAATTGCCCATAGTATTCCTATAACCTTTTAAACTTCATTCCCGATTCAGGTTTTCTGCTTTCAGATTCACCATTTACATACATTGACTCTTAATGTTTTCCCTTTAGTCCTTTGAACATATCATCTTTGTGAGCTAAATCCAACAACTCAGCATTTGGTTTTACTCACAGAGAGACAGCAACTATTGACTGCCTTTTCCTTGAGTATGGATTGGTCAGAGTTGCTTATCTTTTTTGCATGTCTCATAGTTTTTGGCTGAAAAGTTCATATTTAGATTACGTCGTAGGGCCTCCCTGGTGGCGCGGCGGGTTGAGCGCCTCACTATGAAGCTTCCGTAGCACAGCAGTGCAAGTTCGATCCCTGGCCAGGGAGCGGACCCACAGGGCGCAGCAGACCTCTCCTGCCTCCCCGCTGCTTCCCTCGGCAGCGTGTTTCAGTCAATCCACCTGCTCTGCTCCCCGCTCCGTCTCTGGTGACTCCTCTCACCCCCGCACCTCTGGCCTGCACCCCAACTCTTGTGTGCATGAATAAATACATCTTAAAAAAATAGATTACGTCATAATCGTGGGTTCCGGTTCCCCGTAGTTGTCATTCCTGGTTCTGTGGCTTGTGTCCTTGTCGATAAACACGACTATGACATCCATCCCTGCGTGGTGTGTGGCCGCTGGGGGCCTCATTAATTGATTCCGTTGCTCTTTTTCTCCTTTGTTATTAACTGGACTCCAAGGGCTTTCTTGTTTATGCAGCTTAATGACTGCCACGTTTATGTCAGAAGTCTCATTTGGGGCCACCTGTAATTTTCCTCAGTGTTTCCCCCATACCGTGGTATTGGGGTTGGACCCTTGGAGGCTGGTTGGGTCGTGAGAGCTGAGCCGTCAGGAGTGGGAATCACACCTTATCAAAGAAGCTGTAGAAACTCCTTGACCCCTTCTGCCCGAGGTCACAGTGAGAAGGCCGTTGCTGGCCGGCCTCAGCAGACGCCTGGCCGCTGGAGCTCTGCGGGTGCCCGGCCTCCAGGAGTGCGAGAGAAGGCTCGGTTCAGAGCTCCCGGCTGGCGGAGCTTCGGCGGCCTGGAGGCACGAAGCCCTTGGCAGCGAGACCTGCAAGCGGCCCGTCCGCAGATGTCTCCGGCGCCGCGATGGAGATGTGTCTCTTGCTGTCGTGGTGTCCGCTGAGAACCGGGCTCCTGCCTCCGGGCTGGGCTCCTTCTCGCTCCATCAGTTGGAAGGTCCGGGTCCAATTCCCAAGAATGGGGAGAGGACACTGGCCATCGTGTGGGATGGCCCGGGATGCGCGGAGCCTCTGCTGGTACCGCCCTGGGAGAGCTTGGCCCCGTGGCCCAGCGAGGCGCAGGGGATGCTGGGAAAGGCTGTCTAACATGTGTCCAGGACGGGCGGGATGGACGGTGGTGGATTCGGCACCTGCCGTGCCACTCTTGTCTTTGGAGAGCCCGCGCCGTTGTCTTGCTCTCTGGAGAAGAAAACTGGGCCCAGAGGTGATGCGTCACTTGCCCTAAGCTGTGTTCGTGTAGTAAACTATCGGGAGATTAGAGACTGGATTTAATTCTTGTTTTTTTGTTTCAGTCTCGTCCCTTTCCCAGCCTGACCACATTCTCTCCTACCTGCTCACAGACTATCTTCTTATTTTTTTTTTTAAAGATTTATTTATTTATGCGTACAAGCACTGGGGTACAGGCCAGAGGTGTGGGTGGGTGGTGAGAGGATTCACCACAGAGAGCGGGAGCAGAACAGGCAGATCAACGGAAGTACACTGCTGAGGGGAGCAGCGGGCATAGCAGGAGAGGTCTGCTGCACCATGTGGGTCCCCTCTCTGGCCGGCAGCAGGGATCGAACTTGTGCTGCAGTGGCTGCGGTTTGCTTCATAGTGCGTTGCTTAACCCACTGCGCCACCGGGGAGGCCCATTATTTGACACAAAGAAGTCAATGCAGTAAAATCATTTCAGAAAAAAAAAAATGGGGACAAATTCATTTCACCAACCTAACGTGGTTATTTTTAATGATTACTTTAATCATTTTTGATTATTTTAATAATCACTTATTTATGGCTCTATGTTTACATGTTCAGAGAACACATTTATTTTTCCTTCTGTTTCTTACCATGTAAACATTCTTCCTAAGTCTACCTTCTTCTCATTACTATTTTGATTGCTGTGTAATGTTGAAGTGATCTAGTGTTTACTTCGCCATTTCTCCTTTTCCTAAATATATAAGTTGCTTCGACTCATTTTAACCTACACATGGCAAGATGGTTGGAGCTAAGATTTAGAGTGCTAGTTACTGCAATTTGTGGTTAAGCGGTACAGCCTGTAACTTCTTTTGTGTGATTCCCAAAAGGTGAATATAGTGAAACCCTGTTTTTGCATATTTTTAATGAGAATATTTCTCTTATGAAAAATTCTAAGAAGGGCTTGGCTGAACATCTTAATGTAGTTTTATTGGCCACAGAATATTTCATTGAAATTTGTTTATGCTAATTTATTAGTGAGAGATGGAAGAAGAAAGGAACCCCAGAGATAACCAGTTTTATAGACATATTATTGTACAATAACTGTGTGATGTAATGATATATATTATAATGTATCTTCTATATAATACATAAAACGTGTCATGTCTATGCTAATTCCGTAACAAATATCGTTGAATCCTTACTAAACGCCTGGCAACCTTTTAGAAATGAAAGAAGTTGTGTGTACAAACAAACACAAAAACAATTACAAAAACGTTATTACTTTGAAGAAACATGTTGTGCTGGGAATCTGGGGGTGGAGGACAAACCAGACGCATAAACGGGATGAGGTATGACGTCATCAGCATGAGGGAAACACAAGGAGACTTGATGGGTTGGGTGAGGATGCGGTGTGTGTGTGGGGGGGGTGCACCCAGTGTGCGCCATCGGAGGGGGCCTGGAGGCGGGGGGAGGCCCTCCACGTGGCCATCTATCTGGCAGCGTAGGGGCGGGGCAGTGACGTCACTTGTACTATGTCAGCGTCAGCGGGAGGTGCGTGTGCTGGGTGGGCGATGACTGACCCAGGAGCTGCACCTTCGGGCGAGAGCGGGGCAGGGTCTCCGGGCCTGCAGGTCTCAGGGCGGAGCCTGGATTTCCCGTGAGCAAGGCCAAGCATCAGCGAGGCCGCAGGAAGGGGCGTCTCGCCGGCGGAGCAGGGTCCCGCATGGGCGTGGGGGCCACGGCCACCCGGGGAGAGCCGCGTGGGCGTACTTCGAAGCAGAGGCGGAGCCTTCGGTGGTGGGTCCGGGGTGGGGCTCGCTGTCGTTTGGTTGCCGAGAGGAGGCGCAGCTCGAGGCTGCAGGAAGAGAGGAGACTCGGGGGTCAGGCGAGGAGGGAACAGAGCCGGTGCCGCGCGTCCGTGTTCGGTGCTCCGCCGGGCCTGCAGGTCGCCGTGGCGGGCCGGCTGGCTCTGGTCTGGGCACAGGAAGAGGTGCGGAATGGAGACCCCGGGACGTCGTCCCGGAGAAGTCAGAGGCCCTCAGGGTGCCCTGCTCTGCGGCCCCCCTCGCGTGCACAGCCTGAGACCCCGTGCGCTCCCTGCCGGCCCTCTGAGGCCTTTGCCCAACTCCAGGTGAAACCAGCCGCCAGCTGCCGTTCTCTCTATCTCTTGCGTTCGTCCCGGGAGGCTTCCTTCCCGCCCACCTCTGGCCAGCCTACCCTGCCCAGGGGTCAGTACTGACCGCGAGCTGCTGTCCAGTGCGGGGGAGGCTGGCGCTCGGAGCTGAGGCCGAGCCTACTTCCCTGTCCCCAGCCGCCTCTCTCCACCTCATCCCGCTGCAGCACAGACCCGGGGTTGCAGTCAGGGCTGACGTCTGGCAGTCCCGCTTTCTAAAGAGAGCACAGTATCCTCCCCACACATGTACGGCTTGCGTTGTTCCTGTCTCTTTTCTTCTAGGAAATAAAGCTTGAGAAAGCTCTGGACTTGTTGCGGTCTTTGTCATTCTGAAACGTTACAGTTTTGTGGAACTCAGTCTTTTAAAAGCATGCCGCGGCGTGGTGGGTGAACAGAGGGGGTCAGGCGGCTTGGCCCTGTCTCCTTGCACCCTAAAGACCGGAGCTGGCAGGCGCCTCTCGAGGTGACGGCTGTGCCACCCCACTGAGAGCCGAGCACGGCGCACGGCTCCCTTCCGGCCTAAATAGCTGTGACTTAAAGTCGATCTGGTGCTGCTCTGCTTTATTATTTCTCTGACTTCCTCAGATATTCGTTCCCTGTGAAGGAAGGAGGGGATCTCCCCCAGGACCTGAAAACTATTTGTTCTGACGTGATGGTGTCTTTCTGTGCGCTCATTTAGCTGAGATCTTGCGGACAGGGCAGAGCAGTGCCTGGGAAGTCAAATGCGGTGAAATGCCTCTTATCGTGAGCAGGCTCCCCGTGGTAGGTCTGAAATCCTCTCGTTCATGGCCTCGTCCTTCCAGAAGTGCGGTGAGCAGTGGTGTGGGCTGAGAGGGTGAGAGGCTGAGAGGCTAACTTTTCTACGCAAGGGGATTTGAACTGCGTTTAGGGAAGGAGAATGCCGGCGTTGTCAGGGACGCGGAGGGTTGCCTGCGTGCGGGCACTGCTCTGTGCAGAGGCTGGGACAGGAAAAGATGCCCCTGGAGGGTCTGTGACGGCCACTTGGGTACGGAGGAGGTTGCACAGGCAAGAAAGTGGAAGTGGTTATGTGGGGGAGTGAGCAGAAGACTGTGATCCAAAAACAGCTGGGCTTGCCCCCGCTTCATGTTGGAGGCAGAGAGGTGGGGGGGGTGCGGAGGTCGCTGTGTGCCGAGGGCTGTATCGGGTGGGTCATGGGTCAGGTGAGCAGGGACTGGGGTCGGAGCGTGGTGGACGCCTCCACAATGCTGCTGTCTGGAGGACGCCGGTCATCTGGAGGATGGGCGGGCAGTGTGGCGGCTGCTGCTGATGGGGGTGACGGAGAGCGAGGGCAGCCCGGCCCTCCAGAAGTGCACGGTGTCAGGTCGCAGCAGAGAACCCCAAGGAATTGGGGCAGTGCTGGTGGCGCTGGGCTCTGCCTGGGGAAGTCTGCCTCCCTCTGGGGACTGAGGCAAGGCCTGGGCATGTCGTGGGCTGTTCTTGCAGCTCTGCTTACCTCTGTTAAGTGAGGCACGTGAACGTCGTTGATTTCATATCCATCTGGCCTGCCGGGAGCACTGGCGGGAGCTGCCGCTACGCAGGACAGTCCAGGAGGCAGGCACAGTTGGAACGCCTCTCTCTGTGTGTCGTCTTCCTGCTTTGATGGAGGAGACCTGGGAGCCCAGGCCCTGCAGGAGGTCAGTTCCATGCTCGAGGCAGCAGCCTGGGAGAGCAGGGGTTCGGGGCGGCGAGCCGGTTCAGGCGATGCAGTGCGTGGAGGGAGGAGAGGGATGCTGACGTGGCACAGGTGCTGGCACGGGCTGCGGCCCGGCCTGAGCCCGCCGAGCCCCGGGGAGGCCCCGGACCACTGGGAAGGAAGGCGTCCACTGGCCACGCAGCTCCCAGGCCGCCTTAAGCGGTGGAAGCTTTGAAGCAGTGTACACGGGGAAGACTTGCTTCTTCACGCAGCTCTGCGAGCCTTCTGGCTGCTTTGTGGGAACCAGATCGGAGCCCCAGTCAGTGGGAGCCGGCCCAGCAGTCGGGGCTCAAATGCTAATCCAGGCCAGCGGCCAGGGCCAGGTGGTGAGGAGACCAAGAGCACGTGGCTTTGACTCACACGCGGGAGGCAAGACGGCCCCTGCCCGGGCACTGCTGGGCTCTGGCGGCCAGGTGGGCAGTGGCGGAAGTGGGGCAGGAGGAGAGCGAGGTGATGTCACCAGCTGATGCGTGCAGGGCAGCGTGAGGTCAGCTCCCCTCTCTGGACCCGGCAGCCCTTAGAATGTTGTTAAAGTCTTTGTGTTCCTCGTTATATGACATGATTATATATGATAGGCGTTTCTCATAACAGTCTTAGCTATTCTCATTATGCCACAAAAGGATCTTTCAACACACATGTGTTGTAGTATCTATAAATATACTCAGCTAATAGGATATCGTATGTAACTACATGTGTATGCCACACATGTATAACTATACAACTATATATAAGCAACATATTATCATGAAATAACTGCATCATACATACCAACCTACTGTAGAGTAGACTGTCATTAATAAGTATATAATTATACTATGTCACATATCATAGATATGTTTCAATTAAAAATCATATATAATCATTCTATATGCACATGTGTATGTGTTTTCATACACCCACATGTAGTATGACATAAACCCAAACATCACCTGTGGTTATCTAAAGGAGGCGGGCGGTGGGTGGCTTATTTTTATGCCTTATTTTTTTAATCCTCTATTTGTCTAATTCTCTGCCATGAGAAATAAAGTTTTTCCTCCCAAAGACCAAGAAACAATTAAAGGCTCGAGGAGAAATGTGTCTGCCACGATTGATTTTGTTTTAACAAAATACGATGGCGAAACACAAAATATAGTCTTTATAAACCTGGCTGGCAAGTCCATCCCCGATGTTATTGTCTATTTCAGACAAAGAGAAGGGGTGCGTGATCCCAGAAACCTTCAGTGGTGAGGGAAACAGAACAAAGATCGATCCATGTTGTCCCTGTTTAGCTTTTCTGGTAACTCCTTGTTTCCCAGCTGGCAGAGATCTCTCAACGTCAGTAAGTGAATCAAAAACTCTGCAACTGTGAAGGAAGGCATCTTGCAAGCAGGAGACAGCAAGGCACGTAGCGGGGAGAAACCGGAGTGAAGGAGCCTGCCTCCTCCTTGTCTGTAAGTGCAAACCGAAACCGTGCCCGCCTTCTCCTGCTGGAGCTGGAGCTGGAGCTGGAGCTGGAGCGTGTGCTCTGCACGTTTTTTTTTTTTTTTTTTGCCAAATGCATTAATTTCGTATTGCCAAAAACATGCCGAAGCGAAAAGAGCAGTTTGATTTTCTCTGACTCGGTGAGGTTCTGGGATAAAGAGCTGGAGGAAGTCTGATGGCCAAGCCCGCTGAGGCCCGCAGCACGGGCCCGTGGGGCCGGGAGCCCGCTCTGCCTGGGTGCGTTCGCTCACCGGACGCGCCTGGACCTTGGCGCGGGCCCACTCTGGTGCCCTAGCGGGTCTCGATGGCTTCTGGGGGCTGCCCGCGCCGCCTGCCCGACACTGCCGCTCCCATCTGCCGTCTGCGGTGGTTTTTCTTCCCGGCAGCTGTCAGAGGACCGCGGCGGCAAACGCTTCCCCGGCAGATGTCACGGAAGCAAATCGAACAAGCGCTCGCGTGCCCGGTGGTGCGGGTGGCGACGCCTCGGGCGCGGCTCCCGTGGCCGCTGCTGAGCCCCCATTCCTGAGGCCGCCGGGGGCCGCCCGCTCGCCAGCGGCGACGGAGAACGGCTCGGACGCTGGCCCTGGCCGCCTGGTCCTCCCTGGGGCTGTGCTTCCACAGACAGACGGGTCTTTCTCCGTGGACTAAAGCCCCGAGTCTGCTCCGGGGCGGTGTGTTAGGAAGGTGGGCGCTAACAGCCTCTCCCCCTGGAGCTCTGGCGCCTGCAGGGCGGACGCCTGGGGGCCTGTGGCCTCGCGGTGAGCTCTCGCCCTCCTCTGCCCCCACGGCTTACCCGGGGGGCATGGAGGCTTGTCCCAGCCACTGCCCAACAGGTGTGCGCAGCTGTGTGGCGCCCAGGGAGGGGCCATCGTGCTGCTGCAGCTCTGCAGTCCGTCAGCGGGGCCCTGAGGCGACGGTCACTTTCCCTGCCCCGGACGCTTGCTGGTGGGCGGAGATGCTCCGGAGCAGGCTGCTCAGCGTGCCTCACGGCCAGTGTGCCGTCCTCCTGCCGTGCACTGCGGGACTGTTACCCCCTCCCTGGTGCATTTCAGGACTCTGTGTCTCTGGTTATGGACCTCCCTCCTGGAGGTCAGACGCTCCTCCGAGATGCTGTCCAGGTGTCTGTCCGGACCGAAGGAACGATGTGTGCGTTGACGTGTGTGCACCTTCAGGTTCTTGCCCAGGCTCCAAGGAGTGCGCGAGCCTCCCCAGGCGTGCACTGGCGTCTGTCCTCTCTCCAAGCCCAGGACGGGCTCGGGCCGTGACCCGGCCTCCCCGTGCAGTCCGAGGCTCACCCGCCAGCGCGCCCGGCGTCCAGGTGAACGGCGAAGGGCGTGAGTGGTGTGAGCATCTCGTCGGTGGGCCCAAGTGCACAGGGTCCAGTTGCCCGGTGGCAGCTGAGACGCCAGACTCGGGCACGGGGGGCGCGTCCACTGCAGGGTCCACGGGGTGTGCGGCCCTGGGTGGGCAGGCTTGGGGGTTCCGTTCGTTTGCTCGGAGCCCAGCTTCAAGCCCGTGACGGGTGGCCCTCAGTGGAGGACTTGGCTTTCTCAGCCTTCCATGCTGCCTTCCGAAAATTCAGACCGCCAGGCGGCCACGGCGTTCACAAGAGCAAACCGTGCGAGGCGGCCAGCCCGGCCCCTGGTCCCTGGTGACAGGCGCGGGTGCCGCCATCCTGTACCCTTGTTTCCTTCGGGGGAGGCACGAGCACCCGCTTCCCCGCCCACAGCAGGACTTGGCTGCTGCCAGCCCTCCCCTCCCAGTCCTCGGCCGCAAGCTCCAAGGCAGATTGTGCAAAATATGGTGCTCAGAATAGCAGGGCTTCTCTCGTTTATCTCGCTGGCAGAGGGACCCACGAGCTCGAGAGCTGCACTCGGAGCCCATTCACACGGGGTGGGGAGAAGCACCATATGCCGCTCCATCTTGTGTGTGGGGTGACTGGGAGCCGGGGGGACCACAACACGCTGTGGCTGCAGCCAAAACTCGGGGCGGCAGCTGAATCCAGGCCGGCAGCCTCGCGGGACCCCCTGCGTCTGCTTGCCGGCGGCTGGACACCCGCCCCAGCAGCAGCCCCCCAGGACTCCCAGGGCTCTGGCTTCTTGGTCTGACACAGGCTGGGGCTGGGCTGGCATCGCCCGCGGGGTGCTTGGGCGGGAGGGCAGGATTTCAGGGGCTTCTGACCTGAAAATCGTCAGCGAGGTGGCTGTTCGGGTGGCCTTCCTGCCACCGTGGGGCGGTGGTCGTGCTGCTGACTGGTCGGGTTCTCCATGGCAAGAGAAAGTGCCCCCGGAGGACAGGGGCAGAGAGCATTTACTCACCAGGCGAGAGAGGCCGGGCTTGGTGTCTGAGTCTCTTGGAATCGAGGGGGTCACAGGGCACAGCGCTCCTGGGGGGTCACGGGGGTGGCCTTCTGCACGCCCGCACTGCACACTCGCCCTGCTTTTTTTAAGTTACGCGTGTGCCACTCGATGCATCTTTATGGGGCAGAAAACAAAGATGATGTTGTGTCGAAAAGCGTGGTCGTCGAAACGAGGCTGGGAGAACACAAATAATCTGCGGTGCTTTGCCAGAAATGCAATTTCTGATGCCTCGTGCAGGGCCTTTGAAAAATGTTTTCATTTATGTGACAAAGTGGAAGCTCGTTCTAGAGCCTCGGCGTGACTTGCCCCCATGCCTGCCGAAGCCATGCTGGGCTTTACCTGGAACGCGCATTGGCTCTTGGGGATGGGGATTTTCCACTAAATCTCATACCTTCTAATAGAAGCCAGTCTGGGGTGGGGAGAACCGTCTTTTGTAATGACGCCACCGTGGAGCTGACCTGGTCGTCAAGGATTCATTTCAGACTTGGAATTCGGTAAATGTTCCTCCGGTCGAAGTGCATGAATGGCAGCGGGGGGTGGAGGAAGGGGGTGTGGGACGGTAACATTTATATTACTCTGGTCTTGCTTTTCAGCGCTGAGGAATTCAACATTGCCTCCTGCTCCTCCTCCTTATCAATCACCATTAAACTGCTGCATTTTCTTACCCACTGCAATTTAGGCTGGAGAATGTCAGCACTTGTTATTTCCAGATTGCTCCTCAGGGCCCGTCTTGGGGTGTGGGGAAGACTTTGTACTCTATTAACTGTGGGATGGCTACGTGCTTACCCATGTCACATCAAATTGGCACTGGTGGCTGACTAATGAGTGGGGTGGAGATGGGGTTTGGCACTTTGTCTTCTCGGGGAGGAACTGGTAAGATGAGCAATGTCGTTCTTAGTTCTTTCAGCCTTTCCTCCTTCCTCATTTCCTTGTCCCTCTCTCCCTCTCAACATCTCTCTCCCTGTGCACTCCTGCTCTCTCCTCCCACCCCTCCTCTCTCCCTCCTCCCCTTTTCTTGTCCTCCCTCCTCCTCTCTCCTTCGCTCCATCCCCCTCCCCTGCCTATCTCACCCTCCATCCCCAGAATACACTCACACACGCTCTTACCTATCCATTAACGGGTATCTTTAATGAGGACTATCACTAAGTAGCTCCTATAATAGGAAGCTGTGTGATATTGACATCAGAGACACGTGCTGGTGGAGAACCAAGTCCCTATTGTGACACCACCATATCCTAACTGGGTGCTCTAAACTCTCTGGGTCACTTTTGTCGGCGAGCAATCAGAAGCGATAATAATCCCCAGTTATTTCCCTATCTTGCCTTCACGTCAGCTGTCATCTCGTGAAGTTGCGGGAAGGCTTAGACTGGGTTATGCAGATGAAGAGTCTAGGGGCTGATGCATAGAGGCTTTCTGTGAACATGACTTTTTATCATCAATAGACATATTTTCATTGGGTTCCATCTCAAAAGACATAGTTCTAAGGTGAGTATTTCACAAGGGACTAGTCATTTTTAAACAACATATCCTACCTAACCTCAGTGGAAGGCTCCAGCTTGGTGATGGTTGATGACAGTCAGGAAATGTTCCAGTCATCTGATGACTGTGAAATATCTGGAATTTTCATCTGTTCTATGAGGACGTGAATGGTTATAGCACTGCTTGTTTTATTTCCTTTAGTTTCATCTCTAAGTCTCTAATGGATTGAATGGCTTTGCTGCTAATGAATCCTGCTAGTGAGCTGGCATGTCCACCTTGCCTTTTCACCTCTTCTTAGACAGCCTCACTCAACACCCAATAGACTGAAACCCACTTGCTGGCCATAACTAATTAGACCAACCAAAGCTGTGAATGAGGCTTTTGAACCAGATGATCTCTTCCCAAATGTTAAGAATTTTGACGCAGAGAAGTGTCAATTCTTTCTTTTTAAAACACATTTCAGTGAGAAGAACATAGAGAATGAACTCTAGAAAGAACCTTGGTCTCATCAAGAAACTTGGTCTTATCAACGCCAAGCTAGTGGAGGAATGCCTTAAAAAAACACTGTGCATAGTAAGTCAGGGGAAGAACGTAACAGTAACTTAGGTTACTGACAGTAACTTAGTAACTTAGCAGTTACTTAGGCACAGTAACAGCAACTTAGGGGTGTTAAATATTTTAAACTGTATTCAGCCTTTAAGCACCCTCTGAGATTTACCTCGACTCTTAACGCTAAAACTGCTTATTCCTTGGCCAATGTGGGTCTTTCTTTTTGATCGTCCTACTGTATTTAACACTGTGCATCCCTCCTCCTCCTCCTCCAAGCTCTGTTCTCCAGGGACGCCCCTGGTATTAACAGTCCTCCTCTTACCTGTTTTCCCCTAAGTGAAGTTGCTCTCCAAGGTGCTGAACCCAGTCTCCTCTTGTTTCCTCATAACCACCAGCTAACTGTACAGAGGCCATCACACACATTCCCACTTAGTGCCCCCAAAACTCAGTGAAGTGGGAAATCATGGTCCCCTTCTTCAGATGAGGAAATTGAGACTAAAAAGAATTGATTGACTCATTTAAGGTAGCAGAGCAGTAAGAGATAGATCTGGAATTTGAAATGAGGATTCAAAAATTCATACTTCATCACCATCCATTAGAGGAAGCCACGTGGAAGAGCTTTGCCTCATCCAAACTGCCAGCTTTATTATTTTGAGCAAGTAACCTAATGGGGCCTCAGCTCTGCAATCCATACCATTGGCATGATAACACCTATCTTTCAAAATTATTTGTGGGTAGTTCAAATAATTTATGTAAAAAATTAGGCAAATTGTAACCATACACAATAGATAATAAGTCCAGCCTATTAATTAATGATTAGTTTCTCTTTCTAGAAGATTTCAATTTGGATATATGAATGTGACTTCAAAAACTGAACCTGTCCCCAAATTTGAATTATTGCCTAACCAGATGTATGACACTAGAAATAAAGAAATAACATGCAATTCCAGCAATATCAACATTATTATTTTCATTTTTCCCCGATGCTGTCAGCTTGTTATTTGTGCTATTTCTTAGAATAATAGAATTTATTCAGGCAATTTATCCTTAATACAAGTGATATAAATGGAACTATGCAGTGCTTATATATCATGCTAATAATGTCTGGTTCATCCCTTTTTTCTCTCTCTTTACAAATGGAGACATTGATTTCCTTCCCTGTCCTGTCTTTTATTGCATTTTCTGCACTGAGGTCATTTCTGTTTACTGCCTACACCAGAATCCAAAAGCTGAAGTGATGCTTAACACTCTCCAACAACATTTTTAAAGCTTCTACCATGTTCTTTCTTTGACATTGAGTGTATTGGGGAAGAGTGAAGGAGACTAAAAATGTATTTACTCTCCCAGCTATAAGTTAAATCCACTAGTTACAAATATACACCTGGTCAATGATTTAAGAACAAATATAGTTGTGGAATACAGAGAAGCAAAACAAAGGGACTAACAATAGCAAACCAAAACAAACACTGGAGATTTGACTAAAGAACTGAGGACACTGGGTGTGAGGGGGGAAGTACGAGGGTGGGAACAAAGTGGGGAGGGGGCCCCGTGGCCTGTGGCATTTTGGTGGTGGGTGTGTCATGGCAACATGCAACTGAGGGGAAGTGAGCCTGTTCCCCAAAATCACATGCAGTGTTCTAAGCCAAGGTGACCTAAATCGAAATGTTTTCAATGCAAAAAAGAACACAGATAGTGCTTTCCATGACATGCATGAAATAGTGTCAGTGACCTCCATGAAATCTAAAGAGGTAGACATTACCTGGTCTCGTTTCTTCTTCTCCATGCTCTTTCTGGATGACCTCCAAGCTATGCTTTTAGACCCCTAGTATATCTTAATGGCTCCCTAAATATTTCTACCCCAAATGTTTCTTCTGAGCTTGAGACTTGTATTTCTTCATACATATTTCCAATTCCTCCCCCATCCAATCCATGAATATCCCATGGACACCTTTTGTCCATGTCTGAAGCTGAAGTCAATACCCACCCTTCTGCCTACCCCATCCCTTCTGTCCTGGCTCCTCCCTCTCAGCGAGTCACATGTGCATTTGGCTTGCTTGTGTTGAAAACTTACAAGCCAGCACTGAATTGCCCTCGCATTTCCCTGTGTCCTGCCCCACCTGAGCCCAAGTCATGATTTGTTCTTTTCCATCAATTAACTTTTCTGTTATTTCTTGAACTCCATCTGGCCTCTTGCCTGCAAAGATAAAATCAGATAATGGCAGCATTAGAGAAGGAGGATCAACCTGTTTGGTCAATGCGGGATGCTTTGTGGGACTGCACGTCCCAGTCTTGGTTTTCCTTGTGTTTCAGACACTCGGAAGTGAGAGCCCAGGCAAAGGTGTGAACTGTGCAGAAGGAATAGGTGGCTCTTATGGGTAGATAAAACAAGTAAGAATCAGCAAAACTTGACAAGACAGATTCAAGGGCAGAAGATGAAGATAGGAACAATCTCAGACATGTCCGGGATGTGCATGTGTGGTCAATGCCTCGAGTCTTCTTTGGGTTAAAAAAGCAAGAGGGAAACTGTTTTTAAGAAGTTAAAACAAGACAGGTCCTTATGGAGCTGTGACTTTGAACTTACCATACTTACCACTGTGGGACTTCACTTATCTTCTGAAAACAGGGTATTTGTATTAAATGATTTCTATCATTTCAAGCTTTTGAATAGTCATGGTTTCTGAGGAATAGCTTGGGGGAAAAGTGTAACAGTTAAAAGTGGGTGATGATGGATTCCACGTAGAACTGGGTTGAATTACATTTGGAACTAAAGTGTACACTTGCTGAAATATAGAATAATAATGAGTTTGGTATTAATATAGTCTGGCTTAAGTATAAGACTAATATAAACAAAATTATATTGAGAGAAAATGATGTTTATAGAGTACACCATCAAGATGAACTCTGGAAAAAGGAAACTAAACCTTATCTAAATAGGTTTTTTTCTGTCTCTCTATTGTCACCTCCTTTTTACATTATCATTATGTTTTCCAGACTGCAGATGAATCTGAAAATCTGCTTCTGATTGAGCTTTTCCTTCCCTCCTTGCTAGAATATATATTTTCTCATTTATGAAAAGCAATTAGATCACGTGTATTTTTCTTCTGAAGCAGAGGAATAAATACAGCCAAAGTTTTTATGCTCAATTCCAGTTTCGTATTGAAAAAAATTAATATAAATGGAAAATATTCAGTTACTCTTTGAACAAAGTTTTATCACAGATATTTTACTTGGGAGTAAATACTCCTTAAAACAAGCTAAATGCACATCCTTAATAATTTAAAGTCAGGGAGCCAACCATGTGTAAAATAGGTGTGTGTTCACATAATTGACTACAGTATTTTGCTACATGGTTAAATGCATGATTTCCCCTAATAGAAAGCTATTGTGGTCTACATCACATTTTCTAGTTCATAAAAGTCAAATGAGCTGTGACCAGGGCCTCCCAAACTTAATGGAAAGTTCATTTTGTGACTTCTGAGTTTAAATTGTGACTTTCTAGGATGAATCAATAGATTTAAAGCATGTTAATGGATCACATCACCAAAAGGTCTAATCCTGAGTGACTAAAATGGTAGATCTAATTCAGATTTATTGCTTTTCTAGCACATTGGACCAAAAGGTCTTTAATCTCTGTAATAATATAATGGATTTGAATTAACTAAATAACACTCACCTGGTGCAGGTTATTTTCGTTCTCAACATGTGCACGTGGCTCTGTGCATTTAGAACTTTTGGGGGAAGAATGTGGGGGGAGCTGGGTTTAATCTGTGAAAACTAGCCAAGAAGTAAAACCATATGTCAGTAGAGACTACTTTGGGAACTCACAGTCCATTTTTTTTCTCCCCGCGTGGATACTTGCTAGTGCAAAAATTTATATGCTGCCCCGCCAGCACCCTCAGTCACAGTTACCTATCAGGAGGTTATCGAGGCTAAAGCAAAACTACATGAGTTATGGCCCCAGCTGTCGAATGTCTGGAGCGCAGGTATAAAGGATAGCTGGACTGTGCAGTGACACTCAGCTGTAGGGTTTGACCTTGGACAGGCAGCAAGGGTTGGTTGACCAGAGATACGCCATTGAGAAGGCACAAATGAAGATGTTCAGAGTGTAGTGCCAGTGAGCTCCTGTGAGGGCACCCTTTGAAGGGAAGCCAAGTTCTTTTTGTTATCTCGGGGAACACCTTGATTCTGCAAGACAGTGAAAGAGCATGTGATTACCAAATCCTTCTGGAGAAATGAATGCACTTATTTATATGAGAGCTGCCTCCTCAAGAGCAGTCAGATCCTCTGTGACAAGAAGAAGCTGGCTGGGTTTTCTCCATTCCTTTGCTTGAGTTTATTCAGTGCTATACTCACACCTTCAGGTCAGGAATGTAGCGCCGTCACCTGATGGAGAGAGAAATAGAAGGACGCATTGGGCACGCTTGCCTTTTCTCTTACGAGAGCATGTCCCATCCGTGGGCTCTAACTGACATCTGGGTCCCTAAAATCACCGCACCATGCACACTGATGCAGTAGAAATCACAGGTCTGGTGGGAGGAGATGGGCCAGGCAGGACCTCATCAGGGAGATGTTTCCGAGCAGCAGTGCCACGGTATAAAACAACAGCAGGTTTGACATAGGTGATCAGAATCTTTAAATGCTACCAAAGTGTGGCCCTTTTCCTTGAAGAAGACCAGGCTTCTTCTTGCCGAAGTGGGCACCAGGAGGGTTGCAGCTGGTGAGCCATTGTGAGGTTATGGGGAGAATCACCTGACAGGATACTGTGACACCAGGTGTGGCTGGGGGTGGTGAGAAACACTTGCTGTGACTGCAGGTGTGTGCTCAAGGTGTGTGCTGGTGCGCTGCTGTGCAGCTCATTTCAGCTGGGTGGAGCTTTTTGTGTTAACCTAGTGTTTTTCACAGATGAACTCAAGCATGAACAAATGTGAAATTCTCATTATGCTCCAATTGTTCCCTGCTCTATGCATTCACTTAAACGCATTTATGTTTTCAAAGCCGGTGTGATGGTAGGCCTGACTGCGGCAGAGAGAAGCACGGGTACAGGTAGGCAGTGGCGGTCCCGGCTGCGGACCTCTCAAAGTATTTCAGTGGCCATGGGTACAAGTGATTTCACATGACCTTAAGTGCAAGTCAACCTCTTTATCTTCTACCCAACTGAATAAAAACATGGCACATTCTGAAATGGGAGAAAATCATGGCTGTGTTCTGTCATTAAATAGTTTCCAGTTTGGCCTCTTCTCAACCAAGGACAAACTGCATCCATTGGTGTTTTTCCTTTGTGCATTTGTTCAGATCCCAGATTTTCGACAAGTCGTGGCTTTACTGATCTCTCATTTCACATATCTCTCCCTGAGATAGTTGTAGTCCAACAATCAAAACCAGGAATAATTGGATGTTGTGAGGGACCAGCCTTGTGACATGGTCATTCCCCATCATCCTGGTTGACCTCGAGCTTCATGGTTGTCTAAGAAGTCTTGTGACTATTCAGTCCATCCTCCTCTTGCAAAGGAGGACACTGAGTGAAAGGGAAACACCTTGCTCAAGAACTTCAAACAAAGACAGTTTCACAAATAAGTTAGAATCATATTCTAGAGCATTCTGAAGGAAGTGCCTAATGGAAGTCCTTGGAGTCCATAGCTTTGACGTGTAGCACCATGTGCCTGGCTTGATCCATGCAGACACACACATGCATGCATGCACACCCACACACACACATGAACGCACACACAGATACCACATTGGCTCTCCTCATAGCATCGACTCTGCCATTTCTACTTTTGTCACTGATGACTGAAAGGTCAGCATCCGAATGACATTCACACTTTTATTTTTTGATCCAGTTAGTTGTAGTTTCTTGGCATCTCCTAACACATGTTGTAGTAGGCATAGTAGGCATAGACATCATCGCTGACGTCTGCAATCTTCAACTCTCCGATCTTTGCAAATACGATGATGCCATTTTCCATCAAATTCTCTCCTAATATCTATTTTTGGGGAAAGAGGATCCAGAATTTGGTGTCTAATTAAGTCATTGTGTGAATCTACATTGTTTCCAGGTCAGCAACAGCCTACCTGATCACCCTTTCAGATGTATTACTGGAAACACTAGGTTGTTCTCTCTGGGGAATTCACTTTTCATTGTGGTATATTCTCAGAAGTTCCAGAAGCTTCAGAGGACTTGGGATATTTGAAAGAAATTGATTAAAATTGTTACTGAAGACAAAATTCAGTCAACCATTCAAAATAAACCAAGTTATTTACCTGAAATCAGAACTAATATTCGATGGAGTCATTTGAGTATAAGCATAAAAGTATGAGCATCGCAGTGATGCAGAGGGGAGGATGTGACATTTGAGCCTCGTTTATAGGTGTTTCTACAATGTCCTTAAAATGATCCATTTATGAGGGGGAAGAAAGAAACTGTAATCAAGTTGAGATATTGGAGAATGTCTGCACTATAAGAGGTTGATTTCTTTGTATTGTTAATTGAGTTGGATGGCCTCATCTGACAATGGTGCCTGCTGTCATTGCATTGTGTGTGTGCGCGCGCACACACACACATGTTTCTCATAAACCCTTGGCTTTCCACCAAGAGGGCATTCCAAAAGAAAGAGATGAAAGAAAAATGCATAAATGCACGATAACACCCGATTAAGTTTTGACCCCATAGATTGTTAACCTTCAAAGCTAACTCTGCAGTAGCACAATATTATTAGCAATAAAAGGAATTTGCTTTGCCCTTTTTTAAATTACCATAAACCGATTGACTGAGACAGAATGATGTTAATATTTAAGAAGTAGGACACTAGATTCTATTATCTCAGAAGCCCTGTCACCAGGCCCTCTCTGTAGTCCTGTTATCTAATTATTGGGCTTAAATTGCATTAGTGTGCTAGCAATTTGTCTACCACTGGAAAAGTAATTGACATTTGGGTTACTGCTTCATATTTGGGAGACTTGCTAGCTAGTTCCGAAGAGTCCTCTTCTGTCAGGGCAGATTAGCTTAATGTTGCCTAGAAGAAAGGGAAGCGCCGTGGTTTAAGGGATGCTGCCTCTGTAGCTGGGCACAATTTGGTATTAAAATTTCGGTTCTGTATCAAAGCCGATAAGTCACCTGAGATGAAATTGAACAAGGTTGCTGTGACAAAGTAATTAATGGCATTTTTTGACTTTCAGATGACTTTAGGGGGAGCACACTTGTTCCCTCCGTCTTCTCTGTCGCGGTGTTTATAAATATGTATGCACATTACAAAACATCTTTAACTGTTGTCAGATGTTTCTGTGGGCTCCAGATTTATGGTGCCTGTGAATTAAATCGCACCAGGTACCCTGAGTATAGCTGTGATGTAGCATTGACCGAGCAGCCAGAGGTTTTCATACTGTTTCAATCATGCCATTTTTCCTGGCGGCCCCTCTCCCTGATGGAGAGAGGTATCCCATTTGGTTACCCTGCTCTGCACTTCTCCTGCCTGCCAGCCTCAGTCCGCGGGCGAGAACGGTGATGGGCACGAACTAACATTCCGAATTTGTCTTTGAAGACGCACCTGAGAGGTTCTGCTTGTCCTTGCCGTGGCCAGCGTGCTGAAATAAACAGACGAACTGGCTTCTGTGGCCAGTTTTCTGAGGGGAAGAGGCCTCTTTACATGCAGGAGGCACGCAGCGGGCACCCAAACAGCGGGGACTCAAGGCGCCCGTCACCACTGTCCTTATTTGAAAACTGAAGATGGGTCCGGAAAGGGTTCAGGAATGACGAGAATTTGAGGAGTCTCCCTGTGGAGGCGCAGGTCAGGTGGACCCCAGGCCCACACCCCTGCCTCTCATGCCCTGCCTCCCCCTTGGACTCCCCTCTGCTGGCTTCCTGGCCCCTGCGCACGCCCGCTCCCTCCTGCCGCCAGGCCAGGGCGTGCCTGCCGCTCCTTCTGTTGGGAATGTTCTTTCCTGCTCTCTTGCCAGCGTAGTTCCCTCTCACTTTTTAGGGACCTGCAAAAGCTCCCCTCCTTAGAGAGGCCCCTTGTCATCGCCTCCTCTTCGGTCGCACTTCATCTGCCTCGCAACTTGACGGCTCCCTTCCCGATTACAGCACGAGAACAACCAGCTTACACGCTTCCTGCCGGTGCCCTTCCTGCCGCTGCTGTGCTCCTCGGGCGGGGCGAGGTCCTGCCCCGTCTCCAGGGCTGGCCGTGTCTGCGGCCTGTGCTGCTGCGGCTTCTCCTCCCCCACCAATCTCAGTCTGAGTCTCTTTTTTTCTACATTTTTGGTTTTGAAGTAAATAGAGACTCACCAGAGGTTGCCACACTGACCTAAAGAGTGGCTGCACTTGGCTCCCCGACCCTGGCATGATGCCCGGTGCTTCATATTTGGGAGACTTGCTAGCTCGCTCCAAAGAGTCCTCTTCTGTCAGGGCAGATAAACTTGATGAACTTGACTCTTCTTTCTTTTCTTAAAAAAAAAAACAAAAAAACAAAACAGCATCGCCGAGGGACGACTGACACGCGATGCTGTGCGTGCAGATTAGGGGTGCGTCGGGGTGCCCTAACCAGCCTGCACACGGCTGCGAGCCGCCACCTCTTGCACGATGATAACCGGGCTTGGCGTCGGCTCCTCGGGCATCCACGTAACCCGTCGCCACTTTAGCTTCTGGGAAGTTTCCTCCCCCCTCCCAGATGTTCCCGCAAGGATGACAGAGGCACATTAAGCTCGCGGGCTGGCTTGTCGTACCCACAGCCCAGCGCACACTGCAGTGGACTCGGTCCTCACGGCGGTGGGCTGACTGCTGCTCAGAGGGCTGCTTTATCCGAGTGGGTGCTTTTGTTTTATTTAGCTATCTTGTGTAGTCTTTAAAGATGAAAAAGTGAGCAGCTCTGCCTCCAGGAGTTGGGAGCCGCTCGCAGGTTCTCCCAGGACAGTTTCCGCCGGGGTGCAACACGCGCCTGTGGAGGTGGCCGGGGTGCCGTGGCCGGGGTGCCGTGGCCATGATGGAGTCCTCAGGCACCTCCCCGGTGCCTGCAGCGCCAAGCGCCTGGAGTGGCTTCCCGGCTGCCATCGCTCGTGGAGCTGTTGCATCAGGTGCACTTTATCTTTTCCCTCCCAGGAAATGGCAGTTAATGCAATCTATAGAAAGCCACAAATGAGGCTGATAAAATTATCTAGCAGCCAAAAGGTGGCTGCTCATTTATCTCCGCATAATTCCCAAGCTAAACACCAAGACTGGGGCCGGCACTCCGTGGGCGGGAGGCGCCACCTGCAGTGATGGAAACCAACGAGGTTTGTTTTCAGTTTTTCCAATTCTGGACAGGGGTGGCCACGAAAGGGTTGCAGAGGAAGAGCTGGCTCAGGGAGGAAACACTCCTAAAATGTCTCTTCTGGGACCAGAGCATTCCCAAGAAACAGCCGGTCCAATGTGGCCGCAGCGACTGCTCTCACTGACTGTCAGCTCCCTCCCCGCGACGGCTGGACTGTGGACAGGGACACAGACACTGGGTTTCGAAATCGAGGACGGTTCCAGCTCCATATGTGATTTTTTCCGTGAACGTCAGTGGTCTGCTGTAGTGGTTGGTCTCGGAATTTATACCGACGCTCATACCTATATTTATATTTGTGAATCTCTCGGCATAAATACCAAATTATGTCAACAAATAGTTTATCTTGTCTATTATAGAATGTAAGTAGATATATAAAGCTCTCCTAGAATGAATATATCTGAAGCTCAGTAGTTCCTTTTGTTTCTATTTATATGTAATATAATTTTATAACAGCAAAGGTTATCTTTTTGGTAATGATACAGAAAGAGTATCATCCCATTTTGGTAAAATTACTTTTCCAAAATTTCTCTTCACCAATAGTTACATATATTTCTAGGTAGTGGGATAGTGTGATTTAATTTTTTTTCCCTTTTCATTTGTGTATTAAGATTTTTGTGAAAACAAACACATTGCATTGAGAGAAATGATCAAAATCGCCAAGAAGGATGCTATGCAGGGTCTGAGGTGAGCATACGTGCCTCTTCATCTATCCCCTCGACAAACATAAGATCGCTTAGGGAGCCCCTGCTGGGGGGCTCCCCTCTTTGCTAAACTCTCCTGTTCCCGCACGGGTCTCTTGCCCAGACGATCTTCTCCCCATCAGCGCCCAAGGCACCTGGTGCAGAACCACCAACAGGCATCTCCTGAGATGGTGCATGGGGGCATGTTTTATTCACTGCAGTTCTTCAAGTCCAAGTTCATTGCCTGCTTCAAAGAATCAGGCCTTTTGCACAGGGAAAAACCCAAAATAAACAAATGCCGCAGCACTCCTGCATCTTCTTGAAAAACTGGAATCTCTGAATTCCGGTCATGTCAGGCGGGCTAGGGTGTTTTCTGTGCAGCTGGGTGAGGAGCGCGTGTGGCAGAAGCCGTAGAACGGGGCGCCAACTGCGCGCAGCAAACCAGAAGCAGCAGGGCTGAGGGTGCAGGTTCTTCCATGCCCATGTCAGGGGCCATGTCTCCAGGCTGGGAACAGTGAGGTGTCTCCCAGGGGGGTGTGACTCTTCAGCAGATCAGCAGGCCCTTCCTGTGCCCCACCCCAGCATCAATGCTCAGTGTTCCCAGGGACTATGTTTTGGGGTGGCCTTTCCTGCACCTAGTGCGCAGCTGCTCTGGTGGAATTGGGTCCATGTGAAACAGGGGGCAGAGGAGGCTCTGAGTGAGACAGGGGTCAGAGGAGGGCCCAAGGCCAGAGAGCCCCCCAAAAGTCCCTAAAGGCCAAAAGGCCACAAACCAGAATCAAGGGCTATAGCAACAGGGGCTATAACCTATCAGAGGACAGTGCCTGATACAGGTCACTGTCTATGGGTTCTCACCCACGCACACAATTGCAAGGGAGCTCAGGCTACAGGAACAACAATCATGGGGTTTATTTACAAACGGGGGAAACTAGAATGCTTACATATCCACAAGAGGCTGGCTGCTTCACGTGGACAGCATCAGTGTTGGCAGTCAGTGGTCACCAGTTCTAGGCAGCACTGTCCAGTAGCAATGACCATTACGGGCCTGCAGAGGCGGTGTTCCAGTGTTACAGCTCTTGTGAGTTGTTGGTTTATGCCACCAACAAACAGCTCTTTGAGGCACCAGGCCCAGGGCCTTTGGTGCTCCTTCCAGTCAGTGTCAGAGCCAGGACAGAGTCCCAGTTTCTATCCCCTCCTCAGAGGGCAGCATCTGGAGGCTTCCCTCCTTTCTTCAAAGGCTGGAACCATCTTCTCCTCGTCCTCTGCAGGAGCTCTTCTTCCTCTGGGCTGCTGCTTCTCCGTCTGCTCCTCCAGGTGGCTCCAAATCCCAATCAGCTCCCTATCCATATGTATTCCTAAGCTCCCTTCAACCCGACCTTATATTCACTTTCAAGGTGTCCCCCCCCACAGTCTGATTGGTCCATTTTCCAATGCTGCACCTGATTGGTCAATTTTGGCCTGTTCCAGAATTCAAGAAGTGTAACTTACAAGAGGAGCTCTGCTACCACTGACTTGTGGTGAGAGGCAGAGCCCTGGTATCAATCAACCCACAGCTCACACCCGATTGGTCCATTCCACGATCCAGGCAGCACACTGCTCCATAAAAGGTTTCTGAGGAAGGACTGCCACACTAATTTGCAGGGGAGCCAGAGACCACTCCTCCTGTGGGCTGCAGCCCGGTAACACGTGGAATTATTTCTCCAGTTAGAATAGCCTATTTTCCCCCTTCTTCTTTCTTTCAAGAAGCCTGTCATTTCAACACCACCTTCCTTCACGTGAGGGAAACTCACACCTTTGGTTTTAATGCTGAGAAACACATGGCTCCCGCAGCTACTCAGGAAGGGTGTGGGGAGGCGCCTGGAGCTGACCTCCTAGCAGGCCTGGGGCCAGGCAGGTCTGTGACCCCAGGATGGAGTGACTGCCCCCTGAGCCCCCAGCCCCCCAACTACTACAGAGGTGGGGGCGTCTGTTGGTCAGAAATGCTCTTAGCTGCTGGTGGCTGCGAACTTGAACATGGACATTGGCAGCATGGCTCTGCTCTCCAAACACGCTGACATACCTACAGATTTCCTCTCTCCCAGAGCAGATGACAGAGTAGCTATTCCAAAAATATAGAAGAGCTAGACGACACAGCATTTAAAATTACACAGCTCTAGACGTGCGGGCTTGGGTACAAAGCAAACATTCCCTGGGGTGGGGATGTCATCGATTGAGTTTTCATACGTGAACATTTCCACATCTAAGACAGAGTTTAAACATTTTTTCTCCCAAAGAAACATGTACTATATTTTCAATCTGAAAAAAAGTAAGGAAAAGAGGCCAATCAGAAAGAAATCCCTCTGTTATTAATGGGGAATTGAAGGGCCACCTACTTAGAATAATTGTTTTACATAATGAAGCAGACCTGAAAGGCCTTTCCTGTTAAGAGTGAGATATGCTAATTTTATAGTCCCCGCTGTGGTCAACTGGAGACAACCCCAGAGATGACCTTGCAGCCTTATCAAAAACTGGTCACCTCCTATGAGCCAGAAAGCACCCCTTTCTGAACTATAATCCTCAAAAAGTAAGTCTGGCCACTGCTGTCATTTCTATTTATGACTCTGTATTTGCATTTAAATATAGAAACCTTATATATTGATTTCTCTCTTTTATTATGTAGTGGGTTTTTTGCAGAGGGGAGCAGCTTAATCAGCCCTTTCTGGAACCTTAACTGGTTTCGTCCTCAGGGGCCTTGTCCAGCGTGATCGTGTTGGGAATGCTGCCCCTGGGTGACCAGCAGTCTTTCCCTGACTGTCCCCGCCCTGCTTTGACCACCCTGGTGGGGTATGCAGCCTCCGTCATCTCTGTCTCTCTCTCATGCTCCCTTCCCTTATCCACCACCCCTACTTCCATGGCTTAGCCTCAGAATCTTTAATACCCAGTGCATTGAGGAGCCCCAAGGGAGAGATGTGGGACGGGTAGTGAGGAAGTCACCACCTTTCTAAAACCTGCTTGGCCTTGAATTCGCCACCAGCCCCAGGGCATGCAAAGCCTCTTGAGCCTGGCAGCTGTAAGTGAACTCCTGCAAGCATTCCCTTCCTCTCTTACGAGGCCCCGGCCCCGTCCCGTCCTGAGACCAGAAGGGATTCTCAAGCCCTCTTGGCTCTGTCCTTGCTTCTGAGAGCCTTCACCCTGTCTGAAGAGCCTCAGGACACACCGCATCATGCAGGTGGCCAAGAGCTGTTCCAAGGCAAATGCTCCTTCCCCTTCCGCAGTGTCTCCCTTGCCTGGAGGACGGGCTGAGCCATATTCTGGCCAGCGGACCCACGTACAGCCCAGAACAGCCACTTGCTGCTACACCCAGCGAAGGGCCCAAGAGGTGGTTGTCTCAGAGCAAACCTCTGCGAGGACTCTGGAACGTTCAAGATCTGAGCCAGAGAGGGCAGGACTTCCCGCAGCGGAGGGGACACCTTTGCCCGTGTGTCTTCCGTGGATCCCGCGGGAAGTGGACAGAGGGGATGGCACTCGGAGGCGTGGGGGTTACTGGGGCCGTTCCCCGCGGCTGCGCGCTGGCTGGCTCGGGCCCACTCCGACTAGCTCCCTGTGATGCTGCAGAGCACAGCCCCCACTCGCGGGTGAGCAGTAGGCGAGTCTTCAGCCAGCTCAGATGGCAGCCTGGCGTTTCTGGCCTTGACTGTATTTCCTCTTATTTTCAAATCGGCTGTTCTCACCTTTGCTTGTAATCTCTGATCTGACTTGTGTCTGCTTCTTTATTTCCTTTGCCGACTATGCTTGGAAACCAAAGAGCGGATTCCTTCTTTCTCCTACACATCTGCCTTTGAATGATTTGTATTTTTAAATGTGGCTTTCCTCGAATGTTGACTTTCTGAAAACTTGCCTGTTTCATATTTCCCCCTCCCTTAGAAGCTCTGCTTTGATACCCAGCCTGGACTTCAATCTTTCTACTTTCCTCTGACTATTCACCTTTTGCCCACTTCAGCTGAAGCCCTTTGGTGGACGCTTGGAATTTTGGCAGTTCAAGTTCAAAAGAAAGCCCTCTTGCGGTAACCTGTTCTGACATAGCCACATCTTAGCACAAAGCTGTGCTGGATTAATGGGTTGGCGAAAATCGCTTCTGTTTCAATCCTGTTCACCCCTGTGAATGGGGGAGGGTTGTGTCTATTCATCAGGGGGATTTTTTTAAAAATAGAATTTCTCTGAATCGAGAAGCAGGTGTTATTTGATTGCATGCCCCACTTTCAGAGGTATATTTGAGAACTAAAATGCTGCCCAAGACGTCCAAACACTATGGCGCTGAGCTGGCCAGCCTCTCCTAGTCTTGTTTTCTGAAGTGTGGGGGGAGCTGCTATAAAGTTGGTGCTTCGTAGAACCTCTTTGCTCTATTAGGACTCAAAACATGTGACAATGAAACATTTAAATAAAAACAGGCTGTAGTTTGGGAGGAGCCTTTTTGGGCGGGGAGGAATGGGGAATAATGAAGAGTGAAGAGTTGATTGCAAATGTGACCCTACCCTGCCTTTGCCCCCAAAAGCTGCCCTGGGGGCGGGGATGAGTGGGCTCTGGGCACCCCCTATCCTGGGGCTCATGCCCCACAGCTCTCGAGCGCCCCTCGTGTCTTGGAGGGCAGGGACTGTCGTTTTTGTCTCTGTGCTTCAGAATCACGCAGGGGCCTGACCCATGGGGCTTGTGTAATCTACGCCAGAAGGAATTTTGAAAGGGGGATGTCCTTCCCTCTGGCTGTTACACGGTCCATGGAGGTTATTTTTATCAGGTCATTTGTTGAACCACAGCACGTTCAGCGGGATGGTGGTAAGCACTGCCCATCCGCTCCCCTTTGGCACGCCAGGGGAATCCCAGTCATTCACAGAGACCCGTCTGTGAATGGGACTGGCTGGCTGCCTTGGTTTGCTTTTCAAAAGAGGAAAACCTGTTTTTGCTATATCCAGCTCACAACATACAGGTTATCGTGGTTCCTAGTGGGAATTCCTGTCAACGGAGGGAAATAATCTCATAAGCCTAGTGTGTTCTTGAAAACTCCACAGCTTCCCAATGCCCTTCTGACATATAGGAATATATCCCTCTGTGGTAGCAAAGGCAGGCTCTTCCATTAAGCCCATTAGGATGTCCCAAACGGAACCAGTTGAAACAGAAACAAGGAACAAAGCTAATTAGCTGCCCCTCCCCCTTAAGGACAGCCTGCAAGTATGAGGGCACTCAGTGCTTTTTCACACAGAAGGGAAAGATCAGTTTTGCTTATCAGAATTGAGGTATGCTCAGTAGAAAGTCCTGAGCCCCTGGGAGGGGTGTTGGAAGTCGAAGGGCAGACCGAGCGCAGAGAGTGCAGCTGTGGTTCATGATTTGGGTATGTCCAGCAGCCTTTGCTGCTTTGTTTCAAGCAGATGCGCATCGATCGAAGTGGGGGTTTGTGTCCCGTCCAGTGCAGACTCTATTGTAAAGTGATCTTGGACAATTTGTTTAGCCCCTCCATTTCTTTGCAAAATGAGGATAAACTAATCTTCAGAAAGAATCAGTTGAGATCATTCATGGAAAACTAGTTGCGTAAGACCCGAATATATAATAAATGTACAACACGTGTGGTCATGGCTGTATGTCCATGTTTGCCATCGTCACCTCCTCGTATCCGTGAATACGCTGACCTGTCATCTTTCTGTTTGTGTGTGTGTGTGTGTGTGTGAACTTAGGTGTCTATCACCCGTCTCTATATGCGCCTGTCAATGTGTCAGTGTGTCTGTTGGTCTCTCACCTCCCTCTGTGGCCCTCTATGTCTCACACACACACACAATGCATCCACCCTATAGTAAGCTCATTTAGGTCCATGTTATTTCTTTTTAACATGGATGAAAAATAAACAGTCTCAACCAACGCGAAGGAACATAAAACATCCACAATGACAGAGTCAGCATTAGGCTGTGGTGGTTCCTTCCAGGGCGTTCTTTAATTTGTGTGGCCTTCATCATAATGAGCGTGAACTTTTGATTTTTTATAAATGAAATGTTGTCCCATAGGTACCTGGTGATCTAGTTTCTACAACTATAGTTTGAATCGCTATCACGTACTTCGAGTGTATGTGCATAGAACTATACAACATTTAATTGCCATTCTATTAGAAAACATTAAGTAATTACCTTTTTTTTATTATTCTGAATAATGTACCAATGAGTGTCTTTCTCCATACTTAAGATTCTTTAGGCCAAATCCCCAGAGCCGCAATGATAGGTTCAGAAAAAAGAAATATTTTACAAGACTCTTGCTATATAGATGCATAAACTTGCTTCTCCAAGGGGCATACCAATTTCTATGGCTATTAGCAATGGCTAGAGGAACTGGCTTCCCGACATCCTACCAGTCTTGGGTATTATACTTAAGCACTTTGCTAATGGGAACTATATCATTGCTGTTTAATTTTAATTTCTCCAGTTACCAGTGAGGATGATTATTTTTATATGCCTAATCTCTGGCTCCATTTTCCTAATAGAGATCTACTCTGTGTTGCAACAGTTTAGCTCCCCAGATAACACTTTGGCAGCCATGACTAAACATTCTATACATTAAACAAAACCAAAACACACATGCGAATACCAAGATTGTATCGTGCAATCTCGGTATCAGTCAGACTTTTAATGTATCAGTCTAGAAATTTCTATGATCTTTTAATATGATCTCAAACACAATAAATACATGAGAAATGAAGGTGTGATCGATCTTTCTCTCTTGGAGTTCTCTCATGGCATTTTCTAGTAAACAATTCATGCACATAGTACGAATTTACTAGACACAAAAGGGCACGTTGTGAGGGGCAAGGAGTGATTAAGACATACTTACACCTACGAGATGTGTTTCTAAACAGCAGATCAAACATTTACCTTCATCTGAGTGGACGTTTTAGAGTAGAGATGTTTCTTTATTAAAAATACCTGTGGAAATGCTATAAAAGAACTGTTGCAGATACTGACTTATAAGAGTGTACCCCTGAAACCTGTGTAATGTTATAAGTGAGTGTTACTTCCATTAAAAAACCAAAAGTTAAAAACAAACATACAAAAGGGTCTGGAATGGGTGCCTGAAATCTACTTTTATAGCATTTTATTTATTTGGAATCAGAAAAAAAAGTCTCTCACTGTAGGAACATTGACTTCTGAAGGTCTCCATCATCTCCTCTCCCTCTGGGAAGGATGGGCTAGGTGAGGAAGGAGAAAGTAAGCGTCTGAAGACGATCTTTAAACAGGGAAGGGATAACAGCTGTAAGCCATCACAGCTGCCACACTCGCAGAGTGCTGTGGAGAGGAACAGTGGCGTTCCTGTCCTGAAGGGCCATGGAGTTTGAGGTCTGACAGCACATAGACGTCCTCTGGAGATGCCCCTTCATCCTCGTCGCCCCCCGGTCTGCCTTTGGGACAGCCTTGGTCATGCGGTCCTTTCTCCAAGGATCCGTTGAGTGAAGATCAAACCTTTCTAGACTATACATTTAACACTTGGGAATGACGTCAGTAAGATAGGTAGGAGCTTTTTATATTAGATAACTGCTCATTAAAAGTCAATCCTTTCCTCCAGGGTCTTAAAATAGAAAGTATTCACCTTTTGCAAATGAGGATAGTGAAATTTACTTTAACTCACGCTACAAGGAAAACTGGGAGAAAGGGAATCACTCATAATACAATATAACTCCACCAAATTTGCATAATTTAGGCATAAAATGTAATACCCTGCTCACACTCTTTTGTCTTGAATGAAATTGGTTTTCAAGTAATGTGTGGGGAATCATAACCAGTTTTAACAAAATGGATAATGTCAGAAAGCAAAAGTCCCTATTAGCTTAGGAGACATTGACATAGTACGAATCCAGTGTACCACGTTCTCAAAAAGTTGGTGTTGGGATTTAATGCAAAGGACTTAGCTGAACCATGCAGGCCATGCTTTCTTTGATATCGAGTGGACTAATTAACCATGTGGGAACGTGAGATAATCTTTTTCTGGAATTCTTAAGATCCTTGGATAATCATTATTCTAAGAATGTTACCCATATGACTTACATTTTTATAACTCCTTCTTTCCAAAGAGCACAAAATTCTTGTCAATTAGTATTTCAAATGAATATCCAGGACTGTAGCCCAAGCATTTCCCTCTCTACAGAGAATGAAGTTGGGGGTCCCAGGCGGGCATCGCCCAAGGTCACACGCTGAAGTATTGTTAGAATTCAAGAGCAGATATCTCTGAGGCTCACGTTCAAATGGGTCTTTCATGGATGAAAGTCTGAAGAATCTCTCCTTGAGAGCACTGGCCTCAAAGATACTGTCTTCATGGATGTCTGAAGTGGTTTGTGTAAGGTAAACATTGCTATTTTCTATTCAAGCGTCAATTGTGGCCTTTGACCCTCACCGTCCTTGTCTTGGAAATGCGAGTGGCAGCTGCCATGTCCCGGCCGTGTAGCCAGGGGTGCTCTAGCATGAACGCCTTCCTTACCTTTCGCGGCGACACTTTTCCTCAAACCTGAGGGCTCTAGGAGGTCACACTTGGGACCCCACTGTTCTACCCCAGACTCACTATCTTTGCTATCTTTGGGAATGTGTCTGTGGAAAACAGCCCACCACAGCCCCAAACCTGGGTTTCCCAGGATTTTTTCCAAACGGGGTTAGAGGGAATGAGTGGGGTGAATGTGAACCCAAATATATTTATATGTATAACCAAGTATGTAAAAAAAAAAATCGACAGAGCGGGGGTTCCAGGAAGCCGCGGCTCAGTGTGCCTTTGACTTTCCCCGGGGAACCTCCCCCTCTACGCTTCTTCGCGGGAAGGGGCCTTCTTCTCAGACGCGGGCGGCCATCTTGGCAGCGTCAGGCAGGAGGCCATATTGGGGAGTGGGCAGGTTGGAGGCCTGCCTGCAGTTCTTCCAGGGTTACCCGCAGTCACCCTAGGGTGTGCTCCTCCAGACGTCTGTCTTGTGAAACAAAATAATTGTGGTTATCAGTGGTGGCAACGATTGAGTGACTTCTTTCTCTTTTTTAAAAAGATTTTATTTATGTATATAAGAGCTGGGTGCAGGCCAGAGTCGGGAAAGGTTCCACCAGAGACAGAGCGGGGAGCAGAACAGGCGGCTCTACTGAAACCCACTGCTGAGGGGAGCAGCGGGCGAGGCAGGAGAGGTCTGCTGCACTGCGCGGGTCCCTTCCCTGGCCGGGGATCGAAATCGTGCTGCAGTGGCTGTGGAAGCTCCACAGTGCGGCACTCAACCCCTTGCGCCACCAGGGAGGCTCCTAAGTGACTTATTTCTTAGACGTACACAGATCTTCTGGATTTCTGTTTATAAAAGTGCAGGTAGAGGGGGAAAGAGACTGACACCTACTTAAATGACATGCATGTCCCATGCCCCAAGGCCTTGGAGGCCGGGTGGACGTGACGAGCGGGAGGGAGGCCGCCCTGGCCCGTGGTATGGACAGGCCAGGCTGCACCGGCAGCTCTGCCTCAGCAAAGTAGTTAAGACAAATGACGTTCCTTGCCTTTTACACCTGGAGACCGCGGTGCCATTCTGCAGGCCGAAAGGCCATTTGTAAAGCTCACAGAGTTGCTTCAACTGTTGAAGAAAGAGCAAAAATCCAAGGCTAAGCGCTTTCTCCAGCCTGGGTGCTGTGCTTGGGCTCTGGGTGCTGGCCCTGGAATGCCCAGGGCCCTCCACCCTTGCCCGCGCTCCCCTGGCCCTCACCCTGGCTCTCACCCCGGCTCTCACCCCTCCGCTCCGGTGCCTCTCCTCTCGAGTCTTTGAGACCAGCAAGGGAACAGCTCCTGCTGTGTCCGGAAGGGTTAAGTCCCACACACAGGAATGGATTTTGCTTCTTGAGCAGCGCATAAAAAGAGATAAGTTGTTATTTGCTTTTTATGCATGTAGGAAAATGGAGCCTGAGCTAATAGTACTTTCTGTGAGGGAGCCAGAGGAATTTAATATGTATATGAATTTAATGCAAAATACGAACCCAAATGTAAATATTGGTTTCTTTCCAGATTTTCAAGACTTCAGGAAAAAGACACATGAAAGATTTCCTTTACTTGTTGTAATTCTGCTGATGGAAACATCTCTTCATGGTTGGGGAAAATGAGTAGTTTCAAATATAGAATATATGCATTTTTAAACTTGATGGTCTTTGAAATGAAGAGTGGAGACTCCTTTTGTTTGAACGTGGCAGGCAGGATAGTGCTCTTTGGGGAATATTGTTTGTTCTTATGAATGTAATCCGAATCCCTTTAAAGAAAAATAAAAGGCATGATTCTCCTTTTGTACATTCAGCACAACAAAAAATTCCCCTTTATCCAGTGTGTACTTGACTATAAATCTCCTTTTAAGTCAAGATTACACTTACATGATGGAAATAATAAGGGGAAATTGTAGATAATAATAAATAAGTTTGTACTCTATCTTCTTCATAAGAGACTTCATGGTAGTGCACAAATAGCTTTTCCCTTTGCAAAAAAATAAAAATAAAGCCAAGAGCCCGGAAGAGATAAATTCAAGAAGTGAGTGATGGGAGTGAGTCTTTTCAGGTCTTAAAAAGAATAATCTCTAAAACCTTTGAACACTTACTCTGTACCCGGTACTTTGTGTGTTAACTCATTTAATAATTACAGCATTGTCAGGAAATACTCTCCTCATGCCATTTTGCTCGTGAGGGAATTGAGACTTAAAGGCAAATACCTCCCATTACAGTGGCAGGCAGGCGGTGCTCGCCCAGAATTGAAGCTCAGGCCTTCTCATCCAGAACCTTCCTTGTTAACTTGTTGACGGTATCCGTTAGCTTCGGCTGCGTCATTGAGACTGTCCCCAAACCTAGCGGCGAATGCCACCACATACTCAACTCATGCTTCCGAGGGGCGACAATTTGCACAGGGTCAGCTGCGGAGGAAGTGGGGCCTGATGACAGCGCCGAGGTTAGAACTGAATTTCCTTGCTTAGAATAGCCCGAAGAGAACCTTAAGGAAAGAGCAGTGCACTGAGCTGTCCCTGGGAGCTCAGGCGTGTCCCAGAGGATGCCCAGATGAGGCCAGGTGCGTCCCAGAGGATGCCCAGGTAAGGCCAGGCGTGTCCCAGAGGATGCCCAGGTGAGGCCAGGTGCATCCCAGAGAGGTGCTGGGTGAGACCAGGTGCGTCCTAGAGGATGCCCAGGTGAGACCAGGTGCGTCCCAGAATGATGCCCGAGGGAGGCCACGGGCATCCTAGAGAGATGCCCAGGTACGGCCAGGGTATCCTGGAGAGAGGCTCGGGGGAGGCCAGGTGCACACCAGCATGCCAGTTGCACAGAAAAAAGAAGTTGGGGCAACAGCCCTAGAGAGAGGTGTTTGCGTGAGCACACACCTGAGGGTGTGTGTGTGACCCCTGTGCAGGCGAAGAAGCAGGTGTCGCCGCCATGCCCAGATGTGTGCCCTCTGACATTTGGGGTGCCTGAGGGGAGAAGCACTAAGCCAGTCAGCAGTTCTACTGCACGCGGTACATGTGAGGGTTGAACAGTGGATCAGGAGAGGAACTAATCAGAGGAGGCTCTGCTTGGGGGGGGTGCGCCCGGAGGGTGAGTGAGAACCGCTGTGAGAAGACAGCTTTGCATGGGAGCAGCTTGGGTGCAGGGTGTGTGTGCGTGGGTGCTCACTTTCTATTTAAGAGTGAGAGCGGGGGAGCTGACCCACATGGTGCAGCAGACTCTCCTGTCTCCCCGCTGCTCCCCTCAGCAGTGTACCTCAGTCAGTCTACCTGTCCTGCTCCCCACTCTGTCTCTGGTGAACCCTCTCACCCCCACACCTCTGGCCTGTACCCCAGCTCTTGTATGCACAAATAAATATTTTTTAAAAAGAGCAGGAGCAAACGCTGTTCAGGGCCAGCCGAGGGAACGTGGGCAGAGGCGTCGTCGGTGGAGGTTTCCATGCTCAGAGGTGGGGACCGCACTCCGTCTCTTCTCGTTGTCCTGAATGTTGCACCTGAAGCGCCCGGCTCCATCCAGCCTCCACCAGCTGCTCCGGGCAGACAGGGTGGGCGCCCCATGGAGGCTCAGCTACGGGCTCCCGGGGAGTCAGCTGTGGCTTCTCACCTTGGCGGGGCACGCCTCACCTCCCGACCCAGGCAAGGGCACTCGGCTTGGAACTCAGCTGCCCCTCGGGAAAGTGAGTGGGAGGATGAGGTCCCCAGAGGCCTGGCCGTGTGGGGGTGCTGACTGCGTGGGGAGTGCTGGCCGCGTGGGGAGTGCCGGCCGCGTGGGGGTGCTGGCCGCGTGGGGGTGCTGGCCGCGTGGAGGGCCATCTATGTGGACCGGCTCCGCAGACAGTGGGTGGGGGTGTCTGCCAGTCCTGGGGCAGTGGGAGCCCCGCCGGGGAACCTCCTCCTCCAGGGGCATCATTTTCTGTGACTTCTACAGCTAATTAGAAAAAAAGTAGCTTCCCATTTTTGGTTCTTTTTTGAGTGTAGCAATAATTGGAATGATCGAGGCGTGGGCTAGACAGGGAAGGCAGTACTCCCCATGCTGACTGGCAAGGATTGGCAAAACCCACCACAGACGGGGTGTGGGGTTGAGGGTGGGGGCGCCCCGCTTGCAGTAGTCCCGATGACAGGGACCGTGAGGAATGGGGACGCCGACGTGCCCCCTCTGCAGGGCCGGCGGCACCGCGGGCAGCCGGAGGCCGCAGGTCCCCGCGGAGGGAGCGCGGGTGTGAGTCCCGCCGCGGGTGCGGGGTGAGCCGCCGGGAGGGCCTCCTCTGCGGTCGCTGGCGGGGCTCACAGGCCCTTACGGGGTCATAAGTGCCTTGGGAGCGGCCAGCTCGCAGGTGAGCGGAGGGTTTGCCCGGATGGTAAAACGCACGTTCTTTTGAGGGGAGCACGTGGGTGCAGCACATTTATGCATCCTCTGCTGAGGAGACAGCTCTTTGGAGACCCCGGCTTTCACAGCCCGAGTCCATCTTCGCGAGAGGAAGACCCTAGAGCACCATCCCGACCGTACCCCGCCTGCCCTCCAAGCGGTGCTTTCAGCGAGCTCCTGACCCCCCGCCTGTGCCCGGCTGCCTGAGCAATGCATGATGCCCGGGGCGCCGCGGGGTCCGGTTCGTCGCTGTGCAGGAGCGGGTCCCTGAGCCCCCAGCCAGCCGCCTGTTCGCTGCCGGGCACTCGCTCTGGCGTGGCTTTTGCAAATTTCTGTGCGTCTTTAATTTTTTCAAGATGAGAGTAAAAACTGGATTTAAAGGGCAGGAAAGACATCGGTCAGTTCACAGCAGTTGTTAGTGGGATGTGCCCCGAGCCCCGCCCGGCCCGTCCTGCCCTCTCCCAGCTCCTCTGTCGCCCGAGCCCTGCGGCCCTCGCTGGGCGGCTTCTCTGCAGCCCGTTCTGGGGACATCGCCTTTCAGAGGGGCCTGGACACCCAGCCCGAGCATCTCCCCATCTGGCACCAGGCAAAGGTGCGACTCCCCGCTTCGCCCGAGCCCCGGCAGCGGCTCTGTGTGATTTTATGGACTGGAAGAGACTGGCCGGCTCGGGAGCGGGCGTGAGCGCAGCGCCAGCCCTGCACGGACTTGGCTGGTGAAGCCGTGTGGAGCAGAGATGCCCAGGCCGCCTGAGCTGAGCGGGAGCAGTGGCCGCCTGTGCCCGAGCCCGCCGGCCCTCCTGAGCCAGGGCTCGGGGCCAGCCCTGGTGGCGCCTCGTCCTGACCACCTTGGCCTGGGACAGCCATAGCAGACGCGGCAGGAAGCGCGGCCTTGGCCTTCCTCTGTCTCGGTTTCCCTTGCTGTGTGAAGGTTAGTCGGTGAACGCAACGTCGTGGCCACGTAGAGGAAAGAGCCTGTGAGTCCGCCCATCCGTAACGCGGCTTTGCTTGTCTTGCGTCTGGTGTGATGCACCGGACTGGCCCTGCTCCCCCTGCCCCCGGCCCCAGAGGGGAGAGAGGCTCAGCCAGGCAGTGTGCCCTGCTTGCGTGGGGGCTGAGGGGTCCTGCAGCTGAGCTGGGGATGGGCCGCCTCTGGGTGGGCTCCATCCTGGGCCAGGGCTGACTTCATGCAGAACACTCCCTAGTGGCACCCAGACCTCGCTCAATATGGGGTTCCAGCACAGTCCTTGGCATCGTCAGCAACTCTGTGTTCTTACCTAAATGTCACCTGCCCCCCGCAGACACCCAGACCACCTGCAGCCAATTCCACCACTGCCGATGTGCTTTGCTGCACTCTCCCCTTAGAGGTGTCATCGCCCCGGGGGGGGTCCACCTGCCTGGTCTCAGGGTTCAGGGTCCTCTAGACTCAGCCCCCTTTGAGCTTCTCTAGTCCCTTGCTCCAGGGCCAGCTCCCTCTCGGTTCACTTGCTGTCAGAAACACCTCATGCGAGCTCCCCCTTCTCCCCGTCCTTTCCTCCCCCACCTTCCTGGCGACCCCCTGCTCACTGTGCCGCTGACCTCGCGCCTGCCTCGCTGCCAGCCCCTCGTCTGCCCTCCCCGATCGATAGTCCCGTCCCACAGCAGGGCTCGCCGACATATCTCGTACCTTCTCTGCTTGTCCTCCTGGGAAACATAAGCAAATTTCAGCAGCTTCTGTAGGCAAACAATTAATGAAGAGAAATCCCGGGACCCACTCCTCTGGGGTGCTGACGACAGGAAATCAGCGAAATCAGCAAGTCCCCATCCCGACTGGGCGCCCCCAGATGTCCAGGGAGGTCGTGTGTGTGTGTGTGTGTGTGTGTTTAACAGGATTTAGCATGTGGGCTGCAGGGAGGCTGCTGTCCATGCAGGTGGGCGACTTTCAACCACGGAGCATCAAACACGCCGTTCCGAGCAAGCCTGCCCGTGGCCATGAAGACATTGTCAAAAATAATAAGACGCCGCCAAGAATAGATGCTAAAAATAGAAAAAAAATCAGACACAACGGCTGTGGATTCCTTTGAAAGATAATTTTCCTTGTAAGTAATTTCTATGAGCGATGCACGCCTCTCAGATGGTGGAGTCTACAGCCCGGCTCCTGGAATGAGCCGCTGCGAATTAGAATGCTCCAGAAAGCGGGAGTTAAATGGAGTCGCGACTGCAGGGTGGTCATTACACGGGGTAATTTAATGAACACCGATACTGAGGAAATAAATCAAATGCAAACAATCAACACCAATCAAGGAAGCTGAGCATTCCAGGCACTTAAAATGTATTAAATGAGTGTTTCAATCACAGTGGGTACTTTTGCAGCAACTCTCTTAATCAGCGAGCGTCATTCCCAGCAAAGCGGCCCGTGCATGTGAATCCGTGGCTCCGGAGCCAGGCTGGCCCCGGCACCAGCCCGGTGGAAGTGGAGGCCCTTCCGGCCAGGAGCAGCGGCAGCAGGTGCTGGCAGAGGGCAGGGAGAGGCAGCCTTAGGAGAAGGACGAGGGTGACATTTTTGCAGGTGACTTAAAAAATAATCTCAAATGCACATTAAAATTTGAAGTCCGATTCCAGGCAGGCAGTTTCCTTCCCCGGAAGGGAGGTGGCTCGGCACAGCCCCTTACCCTCCAGGCCCCAACTAGTTGTCTTCCTGTTGCTCAGAAGCTTCCTGCGTGCATAAGCCCTCGCGTGTGGAAGCCCTTGCGTGCGTCTTCAGTTGTACGTTAGTTGTGCTTCTGCGTCGCCTGCACAGTCACCATCTCTGTGACGCTTCCCGTGTCTCTAAGGCGCACACAGTGGGACATATAACACAGCAGGGTCTCGAAACAGGCGTTTTCGTCTTTCCACTACAACACTGGTAAGAAAAAGGCCATCAGATCGAGGGGACTGGGCAGTTCAACCTCATCCTTCCTGGGGCCTCTGCCTCCTCCCACGTGGCAAAGACATGCACTCGAGGTTCATCAGCGTGTCTAATCTGAGTGTGAGTGTGGGTGAGTGTGCATGAGTGTGAGTGTGAATGTGTGGGAGGGGTTGCAATTTGCCTGTGGGTGAGTGTGCATTGTGGGAGGGCCTGTGAGTGCATGTGTGTAAGTGGGTGAGTGTGCATGTGTGTCAATCTGAATGTGTGTGAGTGGACAAGTGTGTTTGTGGGTGCTTGTGTGTGTGTGGCACCAGTGCCCTCTGCCATGGAGGGCTGCTTGTCCAGGGGAGGATCCCACCTTGCACCCTGAGCTGCTGGGGTGGTGTCTGGCCACTCTTGACCCCAGAATAAGCAGGTTGGGAGGTTTTCATCTTTCGAGTGAATCCAAACGAGTGTTTCATAGAAGTGTTTTGTTTAATAGGACTGTTTGTGGTCTGGGGGTGATTTGGGGGGACCAGAAGTGTGCTGTAGGAACTTAACTCCAGTTTATGTCAATTCACTTACCGACGGGTGGCTTTGTAAGTCGTTTTTAGTTAAAGTCCCAGTTTCCAAGAAACGAGGGGCAACTTTAGTGAGAGCTGATGCTCATCGGCCCTGCCTGGGACGGCAGGTGCACTCTCTCTTCAACCAGGTCATCGCGAAGAGCCTCCGCTCCTGTCTGCAGAGCCTACTGCGCTCTGCTTCTAGCTGGCACAGTGCTTTCTTGCACGAGTCCATCATGTGTGTGACTTTTCTCCTGTAAGGCATTTATTTAGAGCTTGTCCATTTTTAGGGGCCGAAATTCCTCAAACACACACACGTGCACGATAAGCAAACACATTTGAATATACACCAGGACTCCTTGAGATTGAAAAGTAAAAATGCTTGGATTCCAAAAATATATTTAATATCTCCGTGTGAGCACTCAGACACACACACACACAACACAAGCGCACACTTTCTACTCTCGTTTATTATTTTATCTAATTCTTAAATAATTAAGAATTCATGCTGCGCCTGTTTTACAGATGATGCAACACAGGGGCAGAAGTCACCCAGATGATAAGCAAATGGCCCTTTAAACCCAGATTTCCTTCCCATTTCCACCCTCGCCTCTGAGCACTGCACCGCCACGGGGTCTTCATCCGTGTTAGCACCACCAGGGTCAAAGTAGAAGTGGCTGCTCTTCGAAGAATGTGTGTATCTGGGGAGACTGGGAACTAGTGTCTTGTCGACTCTCCAGTGGGGGCGAGGAGGGGACCAAGTTCGCTGTTTCCATCAACAACGAACATTCTACTTGGGTGGAGTCTTAAAGCGCTTCTTAGCAGCTGCCCTGGGGTGTACCCCCCACCCCCACCGCAGAGCAGCTCTTTTATTGGAAAATGTTCGTGGCTCCTTAGAACTGTTCTCTGTGCTTTGTTTCCATCCCCGCCACACCTTTGAAGAGATTTTGTTCTTTGTACTTTCAAGGAACTCGAATTGATTTGGGAGAAATGAAAGTATTTTGCTTTTGAAAACTCCAAGTGCTTCAGGGCCCTGGAGAGCATCTCCAGGGTTCTCCCAGTGGCGCTGCGGGCTGCAGTGCGTTCACACGGGAATGCAAGGCTGACCGCCCACGCTGCTCGGGCTGGCCCTTCCCCGTGGTCACCTCGCCTTCCAGTAAAGGCCGCGCTTCCCACACTGCAGGCCCCTGTGTGCCGCCCAGGTGTGCCCATCAGCCAGTGGCGGCAGGACAGTGAAAGCCCAGGCAGAGAGGGCTGAGAACGGGCCCTGGGCTCGCCCCCTGGGGCCTTCCTGCCCCGCAACCGGAACGCAGTTCGGGCCAGTCTCCTTGTCCTTTGTCTCGTAAAGCCCGACCACGTCATCTCCTCTCCTCCAGTCCGCGGTTTCCCTGCATCTCACCGTCCTTACTAAATAAAATCCGTGGAGAAATTCTGACTTGTAAGTGTAAAATAAACAAAATCGCTGCGCTCCTTCCTGATCTACCGTCTGCTCCAATGTCAGTTATTTTTACTGAAATTCCAATTTGGCAGCGTCCTCCTTCCATCAGAAAGTGTCGGCGGCCCCTGTTTGCCAGAATGAAATCTCAGCGTTTTCCTTTGGGAGTCAAGTTCCTGGGGCATCTGGTCAACCCAGCCTCCCTTCTTGGCTCCGACTCACCCCTGAGCCTCGTTCCGGGAGATCAGCGTGTCCGCCGTGGCCCCCCGCGGAGGGCAGAGGTCGTCACGGCCGTGGGTGCGCAGTCTTCTCCTCGGGGGGCCGTCTTGCACTGTGTGCGTGGCTCACGTCTGTCATCCTAGTGCATGCTCGGCTCCAAGTCTGGAAACGCGCGTGCTCAAGCGCGGCTCCGGATCCTGGTCCTCAGCGGGGCGTCGTGCGTCCCCCTCACGCCCTGGTAGGAGGCTCCTTGGCAGCGGCTGTGCCGGCCTCTGCGGGGCTCTAGGATGCGTGCCCAGCGTGGGCTGCTGCGGGGGTCGCTCTCAGTGCAGCCTGGAGGTGCCCGAGCAGTGCTCGTTTCTGTCTGCGAGTCACTTGGCTTCACGGACACAGACGGACGTGATCGCTGGACTCTTTCTTCTTACGTGTACTGTCTGGTAGGCTTCCACGCCTGCCAAAAACCTCTCTCTTTTTTCACAACAGCCATAAGGGTTCTTTACTGCAGCCTGGCACGGAACACCTCGCCAGATGCACTTTCCTTGAGGATAGCGGTGCTGGCTGTTCGTGGCTGCTTAAGATTCTCTGGGGCTGACAGCGCGCACCATCATCCCGCTCAGTTTAGCTGTTGGTTGGCTTTTGCTGAGCTCTTCACAGGTCCCGGCGCTGGGCCGGGACACCCCAGACCAAAGGCGACAAAGTGGGGTCCGTATGGGGGTGCCGTGGTCTCTGCCATCACCTGCCGGCCTCCCCCGGCCTATGTCTGGGCCGTGCTCCCACAGTCATCACAGGACTCATGGCCTGTGGGCCCAGGGCTGCGGGCGCCCTCCTGACTCACCCCTGATGATTCTCTGCGGTGGGTCGGCTGGGGTTCGCTGGAGTCCTTGCCGGTGGAGCGGGCAGAAGCGCCGAGGGCTGGGCTCACTTGGGAGCACTGAGAGCTGCCCAGTGGGGGGGCTGGTGCGTGAGCCCTGATTCACTCCCGGCCAAAGCCACTCCGCTTAGTGCCTTTCCATGGACACCCCTGCTCCCACTGCCCCTCGGGACACGGGCTCCCCCCTCGCTTCCTTACCTGTGCTGTTAAGCTCTCTCAAGTTCACCTGCAGGATGACTTCCAGCCCCACTTCACTTGCACGTCGTGCTTTCCTAGAGGTCCTTCTCTGTATCTGCATGATCAGAATTTGATAGAAGCAACAGAAACCCAATCACACATATTTTGACAAAATGAGACAAAAAAGAGAAACGGCCAGCGGTCAGGGCGATGACAGATCTGGGGGTTTTGTGTTACGCGCGGCTGCAGGAGTGAGGGTGTGGGGTGGCACCGCCTGGAGCTTCCCGCCCAGCACCGCAACTCAGCACCGGTGTTCTGTTTGCGCTCCGCCCTCATCTCCTCTTGCTCTCTCTCTTGCTGGGTCCGCAGCTTCTGCTAAGATAAGCCAGGAGAAGAAAGCCAGGAAAGCCAGGAAGAGGGGGCAGGCCCCGGTACTTCATCTTCGAGCGTCGTGACCCCGTGCCCCACAGCCAGGAGCCAGCTCCTTCGCCCGGTCTAGAAAGACCCAGTTGGCTTGGCTCTGAGCACATCGCTCACACGGTCCCAGGCTGGGAAGCTGAGCCTCACTGTGCTTGGCAGCATGGGAGGCCCCACAGGCTGGAGGACAACTGGGCAAACGAGAGCTTCTAGAGATCCACCCAAGGAGAGAGCAGGAGAGAACACGGCGGGGGCCGGTCAGCGAGAGCCGTGCGCCGGCGGGGTAGAGCCGGGTAACCCTGGGGGTCAGCATGGCTCGTCCTGTGCTGCCTCCGTTCACGGGCGTTCTCTGCAGTCGTGTTCACGCCCCACCGTGTTTGCCTCTCGGCGCATGCCCGGGTGTGGGTGACTGGCGGTGGGTCGCGCGAATGCTCAGCCACGTGCTTTAAGACTGTTCGCTTGGGCGGCTCCGGACTGGCCTCAGTTGCCTCGCCCCCAGGCCACGCCAGACATGTGCTGCCATCTGTCTTCAGCAGGTGGGGACAGCCCGGAGGGGGCCGGTGCCGCTCTGGAGTCAGGGCTGGTCACTCCTGCAGTCCTGACAGCGCCAGACGGTCACTTCTGTGGCCTGGAGCTCGCGGCCGGGGCGCCTGCAAGCTAGCATCGCAGCGGGAGCAGGCGCCGGACGCACGTGGCAAGCGCCGGCCCAGCCCTCCAGCGGCCACTGCGATAGCAGCACAGCCAACCTGTGCTTTGAGCGTTAGCTTCTCTGTACGGGGCCAGGCTCTTGGTGCGGACGCCCTCATTTCATGCGCAAAGCACTAGTGTGTTTCTGCATCATGGGTGAGACCCCAGAGCACAGAGAAGCAAAGATACGTGTCTCAAGTCACACAGCAGAGACTTGGCAAAGAGAGGGTTAGAGCTCAGACTGTGGCCCTTTGTCGCTACGCGGTTATTTTACAGGGATGGAGCATGTGCCTGTGTGTGTGCAGAGAGAGGAATTTCTTTCCCAACTCTTGCTGATTTCTTGGAGGGAAGCTCAGCCGGTTGTCAGCAGCCCGGCTTCCAAGATGGCAGCGCAGCCAGCTCTGGCTAATGGCTCTGCGATGCCCCGTATTGAGGGACACCCGTCCCTTTGTGCTGTGACATTGATGTTGCTGTCAGTTGACAGCGAGCTTTATCATCAGTCCCTTCAAGTACAAAAGGCCACTGTTCAGAAGCTGTCATTAAAAGCAGTCTCTTCTTTATTCCCTCCATAATGGGAGCGAGCCCCCGAAGAGACTGACCTTAAGTTGAGCCTGTTTAGTTAGAAAAAAAGGGAAAAGAAATGGAATAGCTTATGTTTTTAATGTGTTTAAGACTGGAGGCGCAGAGGTGGAATGGAGCGTGGCTGCGGGCCAGGAGCAGCGCCGAGGCAGGACAGAAGGCAGAGCCGGCCCTGGGTCTTCTTTGCTTTTGGGTAATGGGCATTTCTAGTTAAATCAACACAGTCCATTTCACAGCCTGCCTCCCGCTGATGTGTGTACTCTTCGGGCTGGATTGTGGGTCGCCCAAAGCTCTCTTTTAGCCACGGGACGTGGGAACAAATGAGCGTTGTGTAGTCAAAGCTGCTAAGCGATGATGGGGGATGCGTTCTGCAGGGGCCGGGCGGGGTGGGGGAGGACAGAGCCTGGCGTCGGGCCTTCCTCTCTTCTCCATGACCCTCTGGGGAGGCGGCCTGATTGTGGCCGAAACCACGGAGATGCTCGGGTTGAGGAGGATCTCGGCGCCGGGGCAGGACCTGGCGGCACCGCGAGGCTTCCCGGCTGCCAGCGTCCCCCTGCGGGAGCGTCACATGACCATGTGCTCCGCCTCTGTGCCCTCGGGGTGACATGGGGGAGCTGGGCCAGCCAGTGCTTTGCTATTCGTACCTGACCTGACGGGCGTCCCCGTCCCGGCCCGAGGAGGCAGCAGTGGACATTGGCTGGGGGCTGTTTGCACACCTGGAGACCGCAGGAGCACAGCTCAGCCCTTTGCCTTCGGGGAGGGCTGGGAGAGCGCCCTGCCTGTTCAGACCCCTCCCTCCCGCGTCCCCCGCTGGCGAGCTGAGGCTTGACAGGGGCAAGGGCGGGAGGCTGCGCTGGGGACAGGGGGACGGTTCATCCTGCAGGCCCGCAGGCCCGCAGGCCGGGGCACTGGGCATCTCGGAGAGTCAGGGGCCGCGCCTTTTGGCCCTGGGGTGTCTGTGGGGCTGGTTCCCGGGGGCTTGCGGCAAAGGAAATGAGCGCGGCCTGGGGTGGGGGGAAGGCATGAGGCGGAATCAGCTGGGGCACACGTCCCAAGAGGAGGAGCAGAGGGGAGTTTCTGAGAGAAGTGGGTGTTGGAAGGACCCCGAGGGGCTGGAAGGACCCCGAGGGGCTGAGGGTCGTGAACTGGAAGGACCCCGAGGGGCTGAGGGTCGTGAGCAAGGCCAGAGGGACAGCTGGACCAGGCCAGAGCGAGCGCATCCCGGCCAAGGGAGGACCTGGCTTTCCTCTTCACACAGTGTCTGGGAGGGGTCTGGTCGGATTCATGTTTTGGGGTCACTCTGACTGTAGCAAAAAGTGGCTCGTAGGTTGAGTCCGATCCAAAGGCAAAGGTGTGTGGACGGCCGGTGGTGATGTGGCTTTGCGGGGAGTACCGGCGTCCACTGTGCCCAGCCCCCGCCAAGCCCGGTTTTCTGGGCGTGCGCCCTCACCCCACTCTCTCTGCGCTGGTTCCCACAGCGTCAGTTAATGACTCGTTCCGCGAGGCATCGTGGGAGGGACCCTGCGTCTCTTTTCCTTCCTTGCATGCGCGGTGCTGACCCAGTGCAAACTCTTAAGAGCTGCTCGACTCCCATTTAAGGGGTGAGCGTGCCCCAGCGTGCCCGTAACGGCTAGCTTTGCGAGTCTGCGTTGTTGGAACACCCAAGCCGCCTCCACGGGCAGGGACGCCCTGCCTTTGGACGGGAGTGTTCGTGGCGGGAGGTGGCCCCCGGCGGCTTCACGCCGGCAGGTAGGAGCAGTGCCAAGGGCCGCGTGGCACCAAGGCAGTGCGCACTCAGCCCTGCGTCTCTGCAGCGGGTGCCCCGTGCCTCCGAGCTGCGGCCTGTCAACCAGGAGCCCTAGTTAATTTTCATGCACAAGAAGCCTTTGAAACCCAGGCCCCTTTCATGCGCCGGGAAGACTTTGGAGGGGTCAGCCCTGTTTAGATTGGTTCTCCACACCAGCCGGGGCGGCCTGCTGGCTATTCTCAGCATGGAGGGTGTTGCGGAGAGGAGATGAGCAGGAAACAGACCAAAGAACCAGGGCACTTCCCAGCTTGAGTCGGCCTGTCTTGTGTGGATTCATTATGTTGTTGGAAATTAATCCCCAGAATAGCAGACACGGTGTATCTGAGTGTGGACTGAGGGTGCATTTCATGGCCAAGTGGAAGTACTTTGGGGATTATCCAGCCTGGGTGATTGTCCCGGCCTCTGAACCCGTCCCTGGGCGCAGGTAATTGAACGATACCTGGTTTGTGTTTTCACACCCCATTGCGTGCCCTGATGGCGTGTGGGCTGGGCTGGGGAGAGAGACACTCTGGTCCCACTTGCCACCCTCCCTGGTGGCCCTGGAGGCTCCGTCGCCCCTAGAGCAGAGTCCCCCACATGCCAGCCTTTATCAGGACCCTCACACTGCTCAGTAATCCGACAGTAACCCTGTAGCATGAATTATTGTTATCATTAGCACGTGTTTAGCATTCACTGTCTGCCAACGGCTGTGTGAAGAGCTGGCCTGCACTGGCCCAGGCAGCCTTCCCTCAGCCCAAGAAGCGGCGCCGTCACCCCTGGGGAACGAGTCTCCAGGGCTGAGCAGCTGACTGTATGCGGGGCGTGGGACCCGCCGGAAGCCACGCCTCGCGCTCAGGTGCTGCTGCTGCTCCCTTGTTCCCGGGCGCAGAAGAGCTCAGCCGCCTGCCCGGGTCATGCAGCAGGTGTGCACAGGGTCAGGAACCAGCCACCCGTGTCCCAGGCTCTTCTTGTCCTTTTATTGTGCCCCTGAGACCCAAAGCCAGGTGTTTATACTGGTTTGGGGTGGTTGACACTGAGCTAAGGAAGAGCCTTCTAGGCTGCTATTAAAGTGTGATTTGGGCGTGGATCACGGGGCCTGAGTGCAGGTCTGTGTGGTCCTGTCTGGGGGATCAGCCTGAAGAAGTTCCAGGACCCCCAGCTAGTAAGACGATCTGGACACCTTACTTTGTTTTGTTTTCCATGTCAAGGTGCTTTTTTTTTTTTAAAGATGTATTTATTTATGCATACAAGAGCTGGGGTACAGTACAGAGATGTGGTGGGGGAGGGGCGGTGAGAAGCTTCACCAAAGACAGAGCAGGGAGCAGAACAGGCAGATGACTGAAAATCACTGCTGAGGGGAGCAGCAGAGACTGCTGCGCCATGTGGGTCCCCTCCCCAGTCAGGGGCAGGGATCGAACTCGTGCTGCCCTCACTGCGGTTTGCTTCATAGTGTGTTGCTTAACCCACTGCGCCACCGGGGAGGCCCAGAGGTGCTTCTTCTTATTTATTTATTTTTGTGGGGTGAGGGACTGTCTATTCTAGCTTGTGTTCACCTGGCCACGACAACAGTGGCTTTTTAATTTGCAACAGATATTCAAGTGAGAGAAGCACTTAATTAGCATGGAGCAGCAGAGGAAATAGTCTAGAGGATTTCAGTTCCTCGCAGGGAATTAGCAAATATTTCCTGTAACAATCGCATTCTAAACACTTTGCTTTCTGGTGGCTGTGAACGGGCCGTGGGGTAGAGGTACAGCCTGTCTAGACAGCGGAACGGATTGTTCAAGAGCAGGAATTTGTTCCCTGTGCTGAGCCACTGCCATCCCCTTACTCCTCCCAGTGGCTTGCGAGGGGAGGGTCCACTGTCAACCCCTTCGAAGCAGGACTTCCGCTCTGACTACTGAAAGGGCACGTCCACTCTCTCCCCTCCCCTTTCTCTCTCTTCTGGGCCACGTAAGTGAAAAGCTGGGATTTGAACTCAAGTCTCATCTAACTGCAACACCCATCCTCCTAGAAGCCACCTTTGGGGTTTCAACAAAAAAGATTATAAGAAGCAATCTAATTTACTTTCACCACTTCTCGTAATAACCATGTATTTTTAAAGATTTATTCATTTATGCATGGAAGAGCTGGGGTGCAGGCCAGAGGTGTGGGGGTGAGAGGAGTCACCAGACAGAGCGGGAGCAGAACTATCTTTTAACACCCCCGAAGGAACCGCTGCCAGCCTTGGAAGATCACTGATGCTGAAACAAGATGGGGCCTGCCAGACTGCACACACGAGCCCTTGGGGGTGCACAGCATGCCTCTGGGGGGAGCCCGGCACCCCACCTGTGACTCAGATGGGGACGTTGGGTTCTGGTCACTCGTGCAGAGGCTGTGCTGGTGCCTGGCTTCTCTGAGCCCTGAACTGCACTCAACCAAGGGCCCTTCCCGAAGCAGGTAGTTAATTTGTAGATAGGCAGGTGGATAGATAAGACAGACAGACAGATATGTGATTAGATGGCGGGATGGACACACAGATTAGATGGATGGTGGAAGTGGGTGGACGGACGGATGGACGGACATACAGACAGACACACAGATAACAGAAATACACACCCGTGTGTACGCCCGCCTTTCTCGCTCTCTCAGTCTAGCCTTCCACATGTAGAATAGCGACTGTGTGGCCTGTCTCTGTCCAGTCACCAGCCAGTTCCCGCGTCGATGCACCTGCCCTAGCTCTTTGCTCACATGGTCACTCTCTCCTGAGTCCCTGGCACCACAGCACTGGACTGCAGCCTGCAGACTGGTGCGGGGAGCCTAAGCGGGCCGCTCCTCGCTGCCTCTGCCCGGGACAGGGCCCTGGTGGAGGACGAGGGCAGAGCTTCCGCTCGGACACAGGGCTTCGCCTGTCCCCTAATGGAAGGGAAAGAGGGTCAGAGGCCCCGGCGGGACCCCAGGTGTCCTGCTCGATGGCGGCGTCGGCCTGTGCGTGGCGCGGCATCTGTGACACCTGTCGAGTGGCCGGGAGCGGGCGGCTGCTCGCACGGCCTAGGGATGCGAGAACAGACCTCGGCGGTTGGGTGCGGAGAGCCGCGACCTGTGTGCGCATCTAGCTCCCTCAGCCACCTCCAGCAGGGACTACTTGGGCCGCAGTCGGGCCGTGGCTGGTGGCTGCGTGGGTCTCGTGAGACTCAGTGGTGATCAGCCTCTGGACCCTGCTGGCCGCACGCGGTGCAGGTGGGCGCCCCGGCAGCTGCTGGCCCGTTCTGCAGCTGAGCGAGGGTCACGTGGCTCTTCCGTGCAGGGAGGGCACAGGGAGCGTGGCAGGAGCCGGCCCGTGGCGGTGGCCCGCGGACGGAGGGCGCGAGAGAGCCAGGCGGCGGGAGGCGGTGCCCGCGGGTCAGGCGCTGCGAGCTCCGGGCTGCAGTGTGCACTGGGCGGGGCCGGCCACGCACAGGCTGCAGCGAACTCGGCCTGTAGCCCGGTGTGTTTAGGGCCGGCTTCCCGCCGCTGCAGGGCCCGTCTTCAGCCAGAGGGGGCTTCGCTGTGCTCAGCTGCCCCTGCGCTCCCTCTCAGATGCCAGCACCTCCCTCTGTGTTGGGGTCTCCGAGTGTGTCCCCAGCTGCTGTCACATGTCCCCTGGGGAGGAGTCACATGAAGCACAGCAGCTCCCGAGGTCCAGGACCGTCTTGCTTGCCGTGGGGTGTTGGGGGGCAGCTAGAACTGGGGCACCTTCCAAGGTGCAGTCAGTTGGAGGGAGGGCAGCTCCGTATCCACTCCCAGCCGGTGCCCCTGCTGCCTGCGGGGTCCCCCTCGACATGTGATGTCAGTGGGAGATGTGCGACAGGGTGGGGCATGGAGAGTGTAAGAAGGAGGTGCCTGCCTCATTTTGGGGTGCACTTCACTGTTCTGAATCTGCGAGGATGGCCCCACAGGCACTCGGACAGTTGGGTCCACTCTCAGCAGAGAGGCCTTCGCCAGCTCTCTTCTCCCTCCTGAGCACCCCTGGGTGCTGTTTCTGAGTAAGAGTCCCCTGCCCCATCCTGGGTCATCTGTAATGCTGCTTGTTTTTAAAACTCCTTGGAAGGGCACACTTTTACCTGGGTTCACCCTGTCCCCCAGAGCCAGCTGGCCATTAGGAAAGTTATAAAGTTGGTGAGGAGACTCTGCCCCTGTCCGATTGCACAGTCTCCCAAACCAGCCCAGGAGGGGCTCCCTTGCAGCCACAGCCGCCCCAGAGTCTGCCGTTCACCCTGACCCCAGAGGAGGCGCCATGCACTCAGATGTGACTGTCTCAGAGCAAGGGCTCCTTCTAAGAGCAGGGAGTGCCATAGAGTGTGTCTCGGATTTATTTTGCATCCTGTTTCTAAACGGGTCTTCCTCAGTCTCTGCTCCACTGTTGTCTTCAAGAACTTTCTGTAGCTCCCCATTGCTTAGCCCATTGGACCTGAGCCACTGAGTATGGCCATCAACACTTTCGTGGGCCCCCAAAACTCTGCTTTCCAGTCTTATCTTCCTCTGCTTGGGGGCATCTCACTTTTTAACTAAGCGACGTAGATGACAAATGTTTATAAAAAGAGAGAATGCACCGAGGAGATTTCAAGTCCATTTACAACATCTCACGGATGGTGTGGAATAATAAGACACCGACTTTCTCATGCTCACTCTCTAAATCAAAACTGTTATTTGCTTCTGACAGGGAATCCAGTATTTAAATTACGATGTCAGACAGGAAAACTAGACTCGTGCATTCCAAGTGCGTGAATTTATGAATTTTTCATTAATTACCCTGACAAACTGGGAACGGGCCTGACTCCAAAGATCACCCGTTGTTTATTTATTCAGCTTCTTCCCCAGGTCACCTACTAGCCAGGGAGATCTACCATATCCCTCTGCTCCTGCTTGTCTCTTTTGCAAGACTCTTTCCTTGACGGCTCTCGGGAACCCTCCGAGCTCAGGGACCCGGCTCATGAGAAGTTGGGCCCAGCTCACATCCCAGGCCAGGAGACACTGCCCCCTGCTTCTGTCTGCATCTCACTCTCTGTCCTGTGCGAGAACTGGACAGGCGGCTTTTCCTCTTTTTCCCTTCTGCAAAGTCGCTTCGCCTTCCCAGTTCCCTCCACTGACCCCCTTTTGGAACATGGGTGGCGTGGAGGACAGAAAGAGAACAAATGAACTGGCAATTTGAAAATATCTGATGAAAGTAAGTCCATCCCCCTTTAAATCTCCATGCCCGGCCCCTTTTAAATAATTCCTTTATCTTTGTGAGGAATGGCACTGGAGATTTTCAATTCTGGTAAGCACCACTGCCATAGATCTGCAGGGCTCTAATCCTAGATACCCCTGGCCGCTACGAAGTGTGTTGGGGTGGGAGAAAATTGTCCCACTAAAGGTAATGCTGCACTTTATATGCGGGCCGCGTGCGTGACAGCTGATGGATGGTGCCGATTAAACGCGCGTCTCTCTGTCATTGCGGGCCAGAGGACTTCGGCTTACGGGTGCTCCAGGTGACTTTGCGCCTGCTTTCAACCTGGGGTGTTCTGGCCTCTCCCAGAGGGTGGGTGATGCTGAGGGTGATGCTCTCTGCGGAGCTGTTGGTTCTGACCAGGAGCCGCAGGCAGAGCTGGCCACGGGCCGCCTCTGGGTCATCCTTTCTAGGAAGCCGGCCTCCACTGCGGCGCCCCACGTGGCCTCGCAGATTTCATCTGCAAATGCCTGCATTCTTCTGTCTGCCCATTGGGTGAGCAAGGTCAGGTGAGGTTGAAACGGACAGAAAACAGTGTTTTCCGGAAGTTTACTCTGCTCTGGCTTAGAAGGCTCTGCAGAGGCGGGAAGGCCAGGCAGCTGGAGCTCCTGGATTCTGAGCGTGTTGCTTCTCCACCATCCTCTGCATGTGGCTTCACCTCCTGACCCACGACCTGCTCTTGATCTGCTGCCCTAGGTCCCCATGCTGACAAGCAAGAAGGAGAACTTGGAGAAATGCTCCTGTGCCCTCTTCTTAAGGGCACTTCCGGGAAGTCGCTGTACCACTGTCTCTGTGAGATTGTCTAGAATGCAGTCTCATGGCTACACCTCCCTGCAAAGGAGGCTGGTGAGAAAGCCTTTACGCTGGGCTGCCAGGGGAGACACCGGGGCCGGGAGGAGGGCGTGTCCTTCCCCCACCCCGATGGTAGAGACTCGCCAGCTGTGATGCCTGTGTGATGGCTGACAGTGCTTATTTACGGCTCTTTTCCTGTCAGCCGGCGAGAGTGGCTTCTACAACCATCATGCACACACTTGTATTTTCACCCCTATATTAGGCCTGGGTTACCTTAGGTTTGGGTAAGAATCCGAACAAGGGACTGAGGCTGGAATTGCTTATTGTTTCTGGTTAGATGGAGAGAATAGGAAGCCCAGCTAGGCCTTTGGGGGCAGGGACTGGGCAGGGTTCATCTCGGGTTTCCCTTTGGTCCTGTCTTCCTTCATCCAAGGAGACATGGGTGGGGCTAAATGCAGGATTCCAGGCAGGTCAGCCCCTGCCCTTGTAATATGCATGTGAACACACTACTGAGTGGCACCAAGGAGCCCCAAACTTAGGGGTGCACGCTCTAAAGTGGGGTCCTGCCGATATGCTGCATGAAGACAAAAGAAGCAGATTCTCAGTGTGAAACGTCTTTAATAGAATGAGTGCACATAGAGAATAAAGGGTATTCCTAATAAATAATAGTTTCCCAATTAAGTCCCCCAGTTTCCCATCCCCTGATGGGTAGGTGCCCAGCCAGACAGGGTTGGTCTGAAAGCTTATCATTAGTCTAAAACACCTTTTGGTGGAAACAAGAAGAAAGGATTTAGGCAGATCAAATCTGGGACAAAAGGAGCAAAATAGAAGTGCAAATCAAGAAGATGGCTGCCGTTGTTTCTGCTGGGCCGTCTCCCATGTGCCCTTAACCTGCCCGCCCTCACCTATGTGTCTGTACATGTGCCTCCTTCCCAGTTCCTCAGAGTCCCTGGGTACAAGAACAAAAGTCCCACCCCACCCCTGCCTTTTCTGTTACCTGCTTTCCTTCCGGCTCCGCTCTGCCCCTTGTTACCAGTTGCTGTCCAAGATGGTCGTATGTAAATAGGGGCAGGAAATATGGACCCTCCCTTAATAGTCACAGGTTGAGCTTACACCTTTTGGCAGATCAGTGAGATGAAGTTGCAAAGAGGCCCCAAGTTGGGGAGGCAGCCTGCTTTGAGGCTGGTAGCCCACAGGGAAGGCAGCTTTGAGTGGGAGTTACTAACCTGTGACCTGAGGAGAAGAAATCATCCACCCAGGGTGGCCAGAGCTGCTCGCAGGACAGACATGAGCCACAGTCTGGAACAGGGAAGAGTTTGGTAGGTTCAAGAGAATGGAGGTTGTGAGTGTGCCCGTGTGACCAGGTAGGGAGAGAAGAAGGCCCACTGCCCACATGAAGATGGCACCAAGTGTCTGCTGGATACTGGACAGCCCCACCCCCACCCCCAGGACCATAGTCTCACTTGAAACCCAGTTGTATGTAGGCCCGTGGTCGCCCCAGTTATTGCTGGAATAAGAGCAGTGTGCCCACGCTAACAGGGTCTCGCCAGTGTGGAGTGACTGGGAGAAGGATGAGTGTGTTTTTATGAGACGATATGGAGAGAGAGGCTTCGAGAAAGATATCCATTCGGTTGGGAAACAAACAGAAAACTCACTTGGCGGTGTTTTTTGCAGTTGCCTGATTTGGATGGAGCGTTACAGCCTCCAGTCCTGAAGCCGTTTCCCTCAAGCCCCCCCACCCAGGCCCATCTGTCACTCTGACAGATGTGGCATATATCTTGCCTAGTGCCACCAGAGCTGGCTCCTCCCTTTCCATCTATCTCTGCTTCAGTGGAGCTTGAGCTTCTGGTGTCTGCTAGTTTCCTGGTTGGCATGGTTCTCCTCCATTTGTTTTTGTAATTTGAGGAATTTCCTGCTTTGTTTGTAAATTTGTCATTATCCCTCACAAATCTCCCTGCCACGCTTTGGTAAATATCTTGATACCTTCCCATGGAAAGCGTCACTCCATCTGCGAATTAGATGCTTTCGTCCCAAAATGTCATTCTGGAGGAGAAAGTTGGAACAGAAAGGGCTGGCGGTAGTAACAGCCATACTTTCAGGATTAATAGGAATTAAATCTGCCTGAGTGGGGAAGCGAGCCAGTGCTTCACGCACAAGTGGGGTTAAGAGTAATGGGTTTACGCCAGGACAACAGCTCCAGAATCGCACACTCAGGAAGCCTCAAAATGTATAGTTCTGCTCCCGCAACCACTCACACACCGGTGCCCTGCGTCCTCTTCTTGTAAACGCACTTTGATGTTGCGTTGGATAATCCACACGGTCACTCTTGGGACGTCAGCGTCACAGTTTCTTGTTGTGAATGGAGAAAGGCGAGAGATGACCCGTCCACATCGCACCACACCTGCACGCATCCTGCGTGGGTGGCTTGGGTTGCTTTCCCCCGCAGAGCTGCACCAAGTCGCCACCAGTCAAGGCTCATGGAAGCACCAGGCGTCCTTCATGGGTCATGGATCACTGAAGGCCTTTCAAACAGGCCTTTTCTGGTGTTCTCTTGTTCTGAGGCAACAGCGGCTTATGGTGTTGATTTGGAGGTATAGGCTCACACTCCTCAGGTACGCAGAGAAGAGCACAGGCAAACACTCTGAGGGGCTGGCTCCATGGGTGTCCTCGGGGGCTTGACTCCAACAACAAGGGAAACGAAAGTGAACATAGCAACAGGATGGCATCGAACTCAAAAATCTCACCGTGGAAGAAATGACCGTTAAAATGAAAAGCCACCCTACCGAATGGGAGAAGATATTGGCACATCGTCCAACTGGCAAAGGGTTAAGACCCAAGGGCCACAAAGAACTCATGCAGCTCGAAAAAAGAAAACAGAACCCGATCAAATAGCTTTATAAAGGGATCTAAAGCTGCCTGCAGACTGAAGACCCCGAAGGAGCAGATCCTGCGTAGACCTGTCTAGTCCATCTCCCGCCATTGCCTCCCTGCTCACATCACCTGGACGTGGGTCTCCCTGAGAGCCTGGTTGACCGAGCCCTTTGCCTCTTTGTCACCTTTGCAGGTGCTTTCCCCCTTGCTCTTTCCTTTCCACCTCTTCAGGGACATGGGTCCTACTTGGGCACAGCCCTGGGGAATCATGCCTTGACTAACTGCTGCGTGCTGGCTCCATGCTCTTCCCAAGCAAAGCCTCTGTGACTTTTGCTTCTCATCATAGCACCCGAGCTCTAATTATTGGTGGATGATTGAACAAAAGGACTGAGCTCTGACCCAAAATGAATCCACGGATCAGACTCAGCACACAATAGCCCCCTTATCCTGCCACCATCTCATTCCATCTGAGATATTGCAAGTGAAATGTGGGTTGATGGCAACAGAGATGGTGCCTCATTTCATTCTTCTCCGTGAGTCTTTCGACAAACACAAATGGAGCACGTGCATGGGGTCATAGTTAAGGTACAGGTGTCAGGCACCAGAGATCCCAGAATGGACAAGATGCCATTTGCACATGTGTGTTTGTCTGGGTGCCCTGTTCTGCCTTCTGTATCCCCATTTTTCTTCACATTTTGTTTTTTTTTTTAAAGATTTATTTATTTATGCATACAAGAACTGGGGTACAGGCCAGAGGTGTGGGGGGTGAGAGGATTCACCACAGACAGAGCGGGGAGCAGAACAGGCAGATCAACTGAAGTACACTGCTGAGGGAAGCAGCGGGCACGGCAGGAGAGGTCTGCTGCGCCATGTGGGTCCCCTCCCTGGCCGGGCAGCAGGGATCGAACTCGTGCTGCAGTGGCTGCGGTTTGCTTCATAGTGCGTTGCTTAACCCACTGCGCCACCAGGGAGGCCCTTTCTTCACATTTTGATTAGCTCATGACATCTACTACTTAAGTAGGAGAGATTTGGTGGCTGGAGCCATCTCAACTGGTGGTTATTATACTGGCCATTGGGATCATCTCCTGATAAACCCATCCCTAGGCCCAGCCCTGTGTCCCTGCTCTGCTCTTACTTCTGAGGCTTGAAGGGTTTACAGGGCTTCGTCTTTCTCTATAGACAGAGAGGAGCAAATCATCGAAACATCTACTCGCACCTACTTGGCTTCTTTTGTTAACGCCAACAATAGTCTCTTGTCTAGCAGAGAAGTCAGAGTGTCTGCAGTAGACTTCATTTCCCCTTGCATCTGCCTGAGTCTTTGGTGGGAGACTGGCAAACCCTGGTGCCTCAGACCTGCGGACTAAATCAGAAATAAAAAATCAGGTCTGTCCTCTGCCAGGTTAATAACCAAGTGTGCGGCTCCACTGAGCACCCCAGGGTGGAGCAACAGGCTGGACTCCTGACAGCTTCTCGGCTCACAAAGAACACTGAACCTCATTGCTTGAAATGGGCCATTACCTTTTTTATATTTATCCCAAACTGTTAAGGTCAGCATTAAAATTTGACCTTTTCCCTGCCGACCCGTTTGAAGTAATTAACCCCTGTGTCTGAAACACAAGGAAGCTATGACTTTGGTATTAAATTCTCATAAAGATCCTATTAATATTAAGGTCGCTGCACTCTTGGGCTGACTGTATTAACAGCCTTGCGCCAAGTGAACACGCACCCTCAGCTTTAAAATGCATGAGTCCAGGCCTCACTGCTCCTGCACCTTCTCCTCTGTAGCAGAATGTCATGCCTTTTGTGACAATTTCCCCTCATATTGGTTCAAATGTTTCCATTTAAAAATCTGTGTCCCTCGATTTGCATCTGTTTATGGGGGACCTCACCTCCCTGCTGGCCCTTAGGGAGTGGTCCAGGGGCCACTGCAGGAAATCGGCAATGACTGCTGTGCCCGGCTCGCCGCTGTTACATCCAGGACAATCTGAGACCCTGGTCTTCACATGGGATACATGCGTGGGGACAGAGGACAACTTGTGGTTATTCTTGTAGGTGGGTCCAGGATACCTGTGTAACACCTGCCCGGTACCCTTAAAAACAGAGACACCTGCAACCCCTATAAGTCTCTGGGAGCAGGATTGGCAGAGATGAGGCTTTCCTAAGTCTTCTGGACCATGTGGATTCTCCTGGGGCTTATTCTGTCAGCCCCTACAGCCAGGGACAGGTCGTTGATTCTGTGACTCAGAATACTCGGTGCACAGCTCCAGTGGGCTAGGGCTCGTGCCAGGCCTTGGAGATGGTGGAGACGGAAGCGTTGGACACGTGTCCTGATGGATCTTGCAGTGTATTACAGAAACACACAATAAACAAGGATGCCGACAAATAATTTAAAATCATAATTAGTGGACTTCTGTGTGGGGGAAGATGAAGTAGACAGGCTTTTCTCTTCTCCTCTGGCTAAGTGCAATCAAACCCCTAAACATACACATGCAGATTCAAGTAGCTGAGCACACCCCAAACACGATAAACCCACAGAAATCCACACCGAGACACATCCCAGTCAGACTTCTGAACACTAAGAGCAAAGAAAAAAACCTTGAAAGTAGACAGAAAAGAATATTGTTGCTAGAGGGAAAAACACATTTGAAGGACAGATTTCTCATCAGAAGCCCCAGAGGCAAGGAAGTAATGCATTTTCAAGTGCTCAAAGACAATACCTGTTAACTCAGAAATCTATTTCCAGCAAAAATTTCCCTCAGAAATGAAGTAGGGAGCAAGACATTCTCAGAGAGGAAGAGCTAAAAGAAAATTACTTGATCATAGAAATTAACGTACAAAATACATTAATAAAATTCAACATCCATTCATGTAAAAAGAATCCGAAAAATAGGAATAAAAGGGGCCTTTGTAAATTTGATAAGAACAACAACAACAAAATAAAACCCATAAACCTGTAGCTAACCTGTGTAGGGAATGAAAGCTACAAAACCATTTTAACTACTCAAAAATTGTACCAAAAATCTCATAAAATGTATACACAAATTGTATCGGAAGGCTGCAAAATGACAACTAAAGTAAGCTTTAAAAAACGTTGGGGAAAATTTACTATGCTCATGTATTAGAAAGTTCAATATAATAAAATAACAATTTTCTCCAAATTGATAAATGCGCTTAATGCAATTCCTGTCAAACTCCCAGTAAGACATTGTGTAGATCTAGACAAGATAATATTCAAGTATATAGGGACAGGTAATGGAATTAAAATAGCTAAATTATTTTTTAAAAGAACAATAGGATCAAAGAAATGAGTATCTGATTTCGAGACTTATTATGTAGGGACAAAAATCAAGACTGGTATTGGCAGGATAGACACATAGGTCAATTAGACAGAAGACACGGTTCAGAAATAGACCTATACAAATATGTCCAACTGATTTTTGGCACAGGCAAAAAAGTAATTCAATGGAGGGATGGTATCCCTTCCAAATCGGATGCAGGAACAGTTGGGTATGCGTCTTAAATCTCATATCGTGTGAAAAATTGAACTCAAAATAGATTCTGAACTTGAATGTGAGATCTAAAACTATATGCCTTTTAGAAAAAAATAGGATGTCTTTATAATTTTAAGCTACTCAAAGACTTCTTAGAATTGACAATAAAAGCACAGTTCATAAAAGGAAAAAAATACTGCATTTCAGAAAAATTAAAAAAAAATTCCCTACAAATGCCCTGTTATGAGCAGAAAGGGACAACTTATAGTCGTAGAGAAAAGATTTGCAAAAGGACCAGAATCTAGAATGTATAAAGAACTCTAAAACCTCAACAATAAAAAAATGGACCATCCAAATTAGATGTTGGGCAAAACCATGAAGAGATGATTCAGTGGAGAGAATGTGCAGATGGCGGTAAGCACACCAAGTTGGTCAGTATCATTAACCACTGGGGAAATGCAGAATTGAACTGCAGTACGATCATCAGTGCACCCCAATCAGATGGCTAATGTAAGAAATAGTGAACACCAGTACTGGCAAGGATGTGGAGGAACTGAATTGCTCATATGTTTCTGGAGACATGTAAAGCATATATAGTTATTTTGGGAAATAGTTTCAGTTTCTTTTAAAAGTAAATATGTGACTTCCATATAACTTGGCAGTTGTCCCTCTGAGCATTTATCCTAGAGAAATAGAAACTTATGTTCATGTAAAACCTGTGCACGAATGTTTATAGCAACTTTATTCACAATAACCAGAAACTGGAAACTACATAGTATGTTTTAGTGGGTGAATATCTACACAATAGCATCACAGCACCAGACTGGAATACTACTCAACAGGAAAAAAGGACAACCTACTGAAACATATAACCAGTTGGATGAATTTCCAGAGAATTGTGCTGAGCGCAAATTATCCAATCCCCAAAGGTTACATAATCAGGTGAAGTCAGGTAAAAAGTGTACTCAGATCTCTTTGCATTTCTTACATCAGCATGTGAATCTACAGTTACCTAAAAATTAAAAGTTTAATTGCAAAAGAACATTTCTCATGTTAATATAAACAATATTAAATGCAGTAAAGAGAATACAGTTGGAGGAGACATTTAAAAGTATCCATGGATGATGAGAAGGAACCAGCCTTGTGGAGCAAAACCATATACCAGACAGAGAGACGTATACCTTCAGAGAACCTGAGCTGTGAATATTCATTTCTGGGAGGGCTCTTAGCCTACTTGTTTACAGGATAAAAATGGAAATATCCAGACATGCCTCTCCACCATGCCCCACAAGAGCCCCTGTCGGTAAAGGTCTTACTCCTGTCCATAACAAGTGTGTTTACACATAACAAGTGTGTTTACACACCTATGTGCATCAGATTATTTAGTCTAGCGGCAGGTTTAGCAAAGTTAACATCTTTCAACCGACAAAATGTATTGAACACTAATGTAATGATGGCTGCTGTTTATGCAGCTCTTCACTTCTCTCAGAATTTTGTCATGCATTTTATCTCATTTGAATTTCAGAACTACCCTGTGCAATAGGAATTAGTAACTTTTTATTTTCCTTTTGCATATCAGGATGTTAAGACTGAAATAAGGGTAAGTGAGGTCTTCAAACATGGTTGGTATGGTGAACTTGGGAATCATTCGCACGTCCCTATATTTTTCTATTGGGAATTCATGGTGGTACAATAGTATTTTTTACTATGATAATGGGAAAGACATTTTTTAAAAAAATGCTTTTGAGTAATGAACAATTTGTTAAGGGGACATATTTGGCATAGAAACTATTGCCAAGAAATAGAAAAGGTGCTTATTTTTGCTGATAGTTAATATCATGAAGGTCATAGATGAAAGTTGAATAATCGTCACAAAACATTTTAAGCAGATTTCTCAGTTCCTTTTACTAAATAATCCTTTTTGTCTCTCCCACTGTAATTTAGTTGTTAATGGCAGTATTATTACTATATACTGAGATAGCATATGTACCGAGTCTCTGTATTCTATGCCATTAATTCATATGTTGGTGCTAGTGCCATATCCTTTCAGTTATTATAATTTCATAATACATTTTAATTTTGCATATAGCAAGTTACCTCTCATCGGTGGAGAGGATGTTTATGAAAAGTATTTAAAATTGTTTCCTTAAGATATCATCTCTTATTAAATTAAGGCGTTTTTCTCAAGCAAGAGAAAGAGATCAGTGGAGATGATTCAGAGTAGAAGAGGTATTTTTCAGCACCACGGCCAAAGTCTTTTTAGATCAACATGCCAGATGTACAGGATATAGAATGACAGACTCTCATTTTCTCAGTTTGGAGAAAATGCTGATCAGGCAATGAGTTGGATGGTTGACTGTCCTATTTAAATGTTAGATTCAAATTTATCCCATACATTAATTGGTTTTGCAGACACATCACATCAAGTTCCCAGATAGTTCTGTTTTCTTCTATTACTACTATTCATCAGAGGATCCTGTTCCTCTCCTCATACCACTTGTTTCAGTCTGTAGGTATTTCTTTTGCTATTATCTCTGTTCCTGGCTGGAATGGAAGCTCTATGTAGATAAAGGGCTTTGTCATTTTATTTCATGCTTTGTATTCGGCTCTTAGAACAGTGTCTGACGTATAACATGAGTTTCACAGTCATTTGCTGAAAATTGTGTTGAACTTAATTTAAACAAAAATTTCCTCAGAATGATTAGGAAATGGGTTTCTCTGGTAAATGAGTGTTATGGATGTTCTTCTCTTTCCTGGGGGTAGACTATCACTTTCTAAAGCAAGAACCATCCCATCGCAATAGAACTCTGCTATATTTAACTGGTAGTGATTCAGAGCATAGTGCACATGTTGTAACAACTCAAACTGTGTCACCCCAAAATCTATTATCACATAGTTCTGGAAGACCCTGACTCGTGGACCCCCGTGCTGTAAGCCATGGCATGGTCTCATGTCCTTCAATGTGGAATAGAGGGAAGAGGATGGAGATCCAAGATCTGTGACCTCTAAGACTTTGATCGAGGTTGCTTTAGAACTTGTAATTTGCATGGAGTCAGAGTGCCTCCAAGCCCTCGAAGAAATACGGTCATCTCATGGCCCTGTCTTTCACGGCTCACTTTTACTTGGCCAGAAATTTAATTCCGAGTAATCACTGGGTAGTGATGATGTTCTGCTGCCTCCTTGAGCTGAACGAATTAAAATGTGAAGTTCCTTTAGTTTGTAAGTGGGTAGGAGTTCATTGGACAGAGCCCATTAGTCACTTAATTTTTATGCCGTATAAATGGGACATCTTTTCCATTTTGCATGAAGGGGCTTTATGGAAAGCCATAAAGAGGGGCAGTAAATCTGCAGGCATGTACTTTGTGACCACGCCACCCTCTCGCTCAGTCTCCTTTTTGGGGGCTATTCGTTGCAGGCAATTTCCTGCCCAGTCCCAGGGAGTAACTGTTCACCTTAAAATCCTTCCTTGCAAGAATGATTCCTTGCCTTGCAAGATCCTCTAGGTTCTTTTTTTTTTTTTTCCTTCAAACAAGGAAAATTGTGGGGCTCAGCAAAACATTGGAGGCACAATCCGGGCAGGATTTAGTTTGATGGCAGAAAGCATAAATCTGTGCATCACTTGTTACCTTAATAAATTACACTTCCGTTTCACAGTTGCTAAGTCTAAATGGGGCCAAAAAAAGTGAAAAGGTAATAATTTCGTTACTGTCTATGAGTACTCTTGAGATTTTTCTTATTGTCTTGAGTCTTTATAGAATTTTTTTTCTTTTACTTTGGGGATGTAAAGAGGTTAGTCTGTGCCTTTCCCCTCATAATCCTTTATCTGTAATTTAAAATATAGAGACTCAGTAGCGACAGCTCAGATATAGCTTAGATGCAGCTTAGAATAGTGTGGGTGGGAATTATTTTGGTTTATATCAGAAGCTTAACAAACTATTTGATATTAAAATGTAAATTTTAGGTGATTTTTATTTAGAGTTTCTTTTATCATCATGAAGGTTGAAACAGGTCTAATGCATCACATGAGCTTGAGTCAAGGTCAGTGTTTTATTTGCCATTCTTTTGGTCTACAATTTCATTAGACATTTTCTTCATGAAAAAAAAAAGTTAATTGATCCTGGGGGTGGTGGTGATAAATCATTGGAGGTGAAGCCAAATTGATTTTTTACACCCCCTCTCACTTGTTTCAATCTGAGTGGAATTAACTCTATTAGGTTCTGAGAGTGTTTATGGGCATTATAAAACATTTACATCTTGATGTATTGAGGTACTTGAGTGGTTTTTAGCCATTATTAAGGAAATTATATTAGAATTAGTCTTGTTATCAATCTCTGTATCTGGCACCAAGCTAAGAAAGAACTGTTTTATCCTCATTAAAGCCATAAATAGTACTTTATTCCATAGCCCACGCCGAGTGCCAACGCCAGTGGAGAAACTCTCTCTATTTGGGGGGAGGGCTTGTGTTCCTGAGCATCAGAACTTAAGTAAATAAGTTTTGGACATATTGTAAAGAGCTTCCATCTTGGAGTTTGAAAATGCTGCAATGATGGTGCCGTGGAGACTTTTACCAGTTGACACAAAGGGAGTTAATTCCTTTGATGTCCTCAAGCCATTCTCCCTGAATCTGGATCTGCTTCTGCACTGGCTTTGAAGGTGGCCTGGAGCAGGCTGTAGGAAGGCTGGGTGGAGAAGCGACAGGAAAACACCATTCAACCACCGCCTGTGCTTCCATTTGCTCTCAAGTGAGGCTCATTATGTCAGGGCTTCATTTTATTTATCTGAATTTTCCTTCTCCATCAAGATTAGTTCTAATCGGCTTAGATGAAACCTGGCTGAAAGATTATAAACAAAAGATAATGATAAATGGTAATGTTCCCACTTGGCTGGGATCTGGGGAGAAGGGAAGAGAGATTCATAATAGCTTGGTCTAGGTGAGGCTTTTTTTTAATGATCTGGAAGAGAAAGTAAATTGCATGCTAATGAAATTTGCAGACAATATTAAATTGGAAGGTGTTGCAAACAGGAGTGAGGACTGAGGGCATTTTACAAGCCTACCCTAAACAGGTTAGAAATATGAGCAGAAGAGACTAAAATGAAATTAAACTTGGAAAAGACAAGCTAATTCCTTTTGGGGGGGGGAAGGGAATACAATGAATCCTGAAAATGGAGATGTTGGGAAAACTCAGAGGGGAAGACAAGAGGCCAAAGAGGAAGAAGAGACAGCAGAGTTCCATACGGGTTACCTGTGCGCTTACGCCAGAGAGGCTCACCTGTGCCCTCATCTGGGTGGGAGGAGCTGGGGTCCGTCAGGCACAGGGGCTGCGCTGCCCGTCCTCCCTTCCTGCAGCTCCTGGCCTCTCCACTCGCTCTTCATTTTCCTCCCTCTTCTCTTTTTTATTTGTTCATATCTGTCAGCTCACCCACCCCTAGTCTGTAGCATTTATTTCTGGTAGCTTCAGTAGGAGAAAGATGGAGACAGATTGGAGAAAGGTTGGCAACAGAGAGTGAAACAGATTAAGGGAAGGGAAGTTTGATTTATGAGGGGAGATTAAAGGCGTTGCATTTGCATTGCCCAGCCAAGCAGCATCTGAGGAGGAGCGCACAGGCACTTAGGCGATGTGAACAGGAAGGTAGCCGTGACATTGTTTAGCCTCATGAGCAGGGGGGTAGCCAGAAGTAATTAAGATAGGGAAATTATATAATCAAAATTCATTGCAGGAGAAAACGAAGGGCTGGACGCATCATGGTCCATGTGTCCAGCTCAGTCCCCACCTTGAAGGCCTGGAGGGCACTGAACATGCTGTTGCTTCTAAGCAGGAGACCCGGTGTGCCTAGAACCACCACAGGCAAAGAAGCTGCTTCTCCTAGCTTGGTCTTTGACGTGTATCCCTGGGGAAGTGCTCTGTCTGCCATCCACAGCAGATCTCGCGTTGCAAGCCAGCGACCACAGGGGCAGGCGGGTAGCCGACACATGTGCGTTGAGCGTGCTGCGGGGAGTGTGAGGGGATCCAGCAACATGCTTGGGTGCGGGTTCTCTGCGGGGTCGGGGTGGGCACATCGCAGAGTATCCCATAGCCTTGTCTCCAGGACCTGGGGAGGCCGGTGCTCTACCCCACTTCGTGGACAAGTGCAGGTGACCTTGGAGAGGTGATTACAGTGTCCGGGTCAGCGTGGAGCTGGGGGATTGATGCAATGGTCCCTAGTATTGAAGTGCTAGGTCTCATTGGTACATCGGAGATGGAGAGGGTTTCCAGGACCGTGTGCAGAGGGAAACAGTCTCACCGAGGGTGTGAGCCTGGCAGGGCTTTGTTCTTGAAACCGTGGCTGGGCAGGGAGGTAGTTTTGGCACGAAGGACGAGCCTTGGAGTTTGACAGGAAGGGTGGCACTGGCGTGAGTGCAGTGCGCGATGTCCGGTGGTGGCGGTGGAATTCCCCCAAGGGCTTGCGAGTGCCACTGAGCGTTGTGTGACATATAGTCCTTGCAGAGAATGCCTCAAGGGGGCGCCCCGGCTCTCTGCGATTGCAGGGCTAGTCTTCCGGCTGCTCCAGGTTGGATCCAAGCCACTCCGCGGGGCTGCCTGCTCCCTGCCTGCCTGGAGTGGGGACTGGGGACGAGGCAGGAGGAGAACAGGCCCTGGTGGGATATAGGGACAGTTAACGCCGGGCCAAACAGAGACCTATTCTGTGTGGAGTTGGAGGTTACTGCATGCTCTGAAGAGAGAAAAAAAGTATTAGCTCAGAAGAAAACGTTCTGCAGAATCACCTGTAAGTCTTAATTTCTGGAGTAGCACTCTGCTCCTAAATTCACAAGTATTGGCTAGTTCCTGGGAAAAGTCCCAGACTGTGCATGGAGCACCTCTCTCAGCCCCGTGAACAGGTGGAGGTGGTACCGTCAGAAAGAGAGAAAGTGAAGGGGGACTTTTCACAAGGTGATTTTGCCTCCTTTTTCAGAACCGTGTATATTTATTATTTATTCACTTAGGTATTTACTTATATGAAATACCAATCTCTGACATCTTTGCTAAATTTTTGACACACAAGATTTCTTCCCTCAGCCCTTCCATCACCTAAACCTAAGCACCCATGGTCCTCCACCCTAGTCCACTGTTCTCTCCCCCACCCCTTTCACCCTCCACCTTCCCTCCTGGATGCCTCAGATCTGTGGTCAGTTTTCAAGGGTTTGTTTTAAGGTTTGTCTTTGTCTGACCCTTTGTTCGTGAACAGTGATTTTGACACCTGGCTGTAATTTCAGGGCCTTCCCAGTCCTTACACAGGGCCCCCTCTGTTCGGGGTATTGAAGCAGTCTTTCTAGATTCTTAGCCCCTGGATGTCTTCAGCACCTTGGAGAGCTCACTTTGCCCTCTACCAGTCCTACTCTATCATTGAGCATGTTGCATGTGCCAAATCCTTCGCCAAGCACTTTGCATGCATTGTCTCATTTAATCTGCCCTCACAAGCTACCTGTTAGGAAGGCTCTCATCCCATCAGGCCAGGTCTGAGGCAATACACACTTGCAGAAAGTGAGATGTGTGTATCCATCGTCACTGTTCAACAAGGTGAAGTGGGATTTGACCCAGCATCTGACCCGACAGTCCTCACTCCTGTCCACTGTCTCATCCTTCAGTGAACAGGTGCCACTTTCTGCTTCTTCAGGCTCATCTCTCCTTCTTGTGAAGACTCTGCCCCTGAATTGGAAACACCAACTGTCAAAGACCATTTTCTTGATTTGGTTATACCGATTGGACTTCAGATCTTACATGCCGTTTTCACCCAGTATCAGGAGCAGGCAGGAGGTTAACATTCCCTCCCTCCATCTTCCCCCGACTTGGGTGGTGTTAAAACCAGGAGGAATGACTTGCTGCGCAGACATATGTCTCTAAGTGTCATTTGCTTAGATTCCTGGTGACACATCATAGAAGACACGTCACATGCAGACACAAGGAGCCACACACCTGCACCCCAACCCCTTTTTCCTTTGCAGTCCTCTAATTACAACTTGTATATCTTGGGTGAGTTCTCTGAGGTTTGACAGTGAGCAGCAGAGATGTGGCCAAATTACCTGCCCTGGCATTTGTAATTTATTGTCTCCTCCTGGCTTGTCTGATGTACAACCAACTTCATTCCTGAAGCTGTTATTATTTGCAGAGAAAGAGAAGGGGAAGTTTTCCCAAGTCCACAGTTAAAATGCAGAAAAGCAATTCTTTGTGTCAATCCTCATAGGTGGGATGGTACCAAATGGATGGAGGAAGAGAGGCTTTGCTGTGCTTATTTTGAATGTTGCTCTCTAAAGAGCATTGGCCATTAATTAGACTCGCACAGCATCTAGGCCATCGGTGCCCAAATGGCGGATGGCAATCATTTCACCCCATTATTCATATTATCTACTTAGTAGCTAGAAAATATAATTCCTCTTGCAATTTTATCCCTTTTCATTCTTTGGCTTTGCTAATGGCACTGAAATTAACTAGTTTGCTCCATCCCTTTGCCTCTGCCACCCTGGCAGCTCTGGAGGAGATTCAGAAAGCAAGTTCCAACCAATTCGCACCTGTGCCCCCAGCACACACCCATGATGCGTGCTGGACGGCTGCCAACATGCAGAAGCGTCGCTGTGCTGCTGAGACCCTCACGTACCATGCCGGCTGGCAGGGCTCACGTGTGTTCTGCAGCATGAGGGCAAAAGTCTCCAGCCTCCACTGCCTCTCACCCCCAGCGGGCTGGAAGAATGCACCACTACCGCGATGTCCCATGACTTCTCACATGGAGTCAGTGTCTCCCTCGTGTCAGGACAAGCAGGCACAATTCCAAAAGGTAGGGGTCCCTTGGTTGCTTTGGGGTTCAGTTGAAGCAGGACACCCCGACCGCAGAGGTGCTGGTGGCCATGGGATCATTTTCCCGCTCAGCTGGTGCCCAGCTAAGTGGCACGCATGCGTCGTCTTAGAGGTGCTGGCTCACATCACACAGGAGTGCAAAGACATGCTCTGAAGATGCAAGGCTCGGGACCTTGCTATGGAAGCAAGTGCGCTTGTCCAAATGTCACACTTGTTCTCCCCTCACCCAATGCGTGACACCCTAGTGCATGGGGCAGGGCTTCCAGAAGCAAGGGCTTCAGAGAAACACGGCCACACAGGTCCACACTGAGAGGGGAAACCTCAGAACATTTGCTTTCACCACGGTGGTTCCTTTTCAGTACTCGGGACGATAGGGACTCAAGGAAAAGGACAACAGGAAACAATGGCTAAAGTCATCTGGGACCCTGAGTTCCTGTTAACTGCAAGTCTGGAATCCCAGGCACTGACCATCTCAAGCTAAGTGGGAGATGAGTTCTGTACAAGCCACCATGGCAGAGGAGTTTTACTAGAGACAGGAAAGAGAATGGCAGCTGGAAGACCATCTCTGGAAGTCTGGCTCTGGGGGGCCTGTGTGCCGAGAAATCTGGAGAAGGACCCCCATGCCAGTACTGAGAAGTGCCCTCTTCATTCTCAGAGGGTTCCCCCGTCCAGGGGCCAAGGCCTCTGAGAGCACATCACTACGTCCGTACCCCTGCAAGCCTTGATCCCCCAACACTTCTCCTGGATGTTTCTGGTTGTAGGGTGAGAGGTGGGTCTCTGTTCTGTAGCTTCCCCTCTCCCCTCTGCTGAAGGGTTCCTGTCTGAGGATGGAAAAGGACATAGCCTGTGGATCTCCTCCCTGTTCACCCTGCCCCTGATGCCAGCCCATCAACCTTTGTACACCTACAGCCTCCCTGGCCGAGAAAGGATGGGCTTTGTCCACAGTATCAGAGGAGGCCCCGGTTGTGCATCAGCTCCACACTTCCGCTCGCTCCTTCGTGAAAGCTTGCATTATCTTGGGGCCTCCAACCAAGAAGCTTCTTATGTGCATGGATGGCCCGTTGACACCTGTTACCCGGGGAGGAGAACCACAATGAATCATCAGGCATGGAATTAGATCGGCCGAGGCTTCTTGTCTAAAAGTGGGATAACACACAGTTGGCAAAGCATTATTTATTTCAAACCAAGCTAATATTGTCAGAGTAAACATTACAGCAGGTGAATGTGCCACATCAAAATATTAATTATGCACCATCTTGGCACCGATAGCGCATGCTCATGTGTGGCCTTCCTTCCAGGGCCAGAAGTATGTTACCAAGCAGAGCTCTCAATGACTCAGGAGCATGAATCTCAGCAAAAGGACAAGGTCATGGTTTCCATTTTAACCCCACCACTGGTTTCCTCTCTTCTCCAAAGGAATCCAATTGCCCGATCTCTTGGTATCTTACAATGTGTATTAAACACAGATTCTCAGTGTCAGTAACTTAGGGAAAGTCAGAACTCTTGACTCAGTTGTGCAAGAACTTTTGAAATGATATGGTGTGTGAAGTTGAGCTCATGTCTTCCCTCTGCCTTTGCCTTGGATGGTAAAGATTGAGTCTCCACCTCCCTCTAAGTAAAAAAAAAGATGTTAGAACTTCTTTCTTGACTGTAGTAGAGACAGGACACAACATACTCCCACCTTTAGAACATGGTAGTCTCATCGGTGACATATGATGGTGATGGACCCACCTCTTGTCACATAAACATACATTTTGTGAGTTCCAGGAGATGATGTTCATCTCCTTAACAAGTGCCCGCTGGCTTTCCTCGAGCACTGCATGGCTTGTGGTGATTTCTACTTGAGTCCTTTTACTTACCAGTCGACTGAAGAACCATCTAGGTTGATCTCGAAGAAGGAAAGGTGGGTCACAGATACTGCATGGGCTCACCGGAGCAGCAGAGATCTTTTCTGGTGGCCTCTGCCTTAGGTGAGCTTTCCAGTTGCATTCTGGGAAAGAGGCCTTGATATGCAGAACCGTCTTTGTTGCTTCTCTGTGTCCTTGCACTGGAATTTAAGGTCTGTGAGTGCAAAGGCGTCTTTCCATGCATGCAATAACTGCTCGGTGCTGAGGAGGGTGCCAGGCAGGCAGAGGTGGCTAGAAAGATGGAGTCACGAGAATTAATCAAGTCTTAACAAGTTGGGGAATTGGATCAAGAGGTGTCAGAGATGCCTACAGCATCTGCGCTTTTGAGTCGGGCTGGAGGTAACATGACCAGGAATTCCGAGGGCCACGGCCGGCGGGCCGGATCCTGGTGAGGGCGTGCAGCTGTTTGACCCCTGCGAGGGACAGGCCCAGGAGCACATTCGGCCTCCAAGAGTGACCTCAGCAGATTTACCCCTCTCAGGTGGAAATGGAGGTCTAAGGGGACAAAGTGGCGAGTCAGGATTTCAGCTGGCCAGCGAGTGCCACTGAAGATAGCCATGGTGTTGCTTGCTTCGTCTCTTCCATCTGTTCAGATGGAACAAACTGGTTGCATTTTCAGCCTGATTGCAAAACACACGTGTCCTCGGCGCTGTCTTATAGTGGGTGTTCGGGAATACGGTGGCCACAAATGGAGCCAGCGGACGTGTCTGTGTGCCTACTGTGTGCCAGGCTCAGCACTTGGCACGGTGGCTGAGCACCTAACACTGCAAGTCCTGTAGTCTCCTGGGCTTCCTCCAGCATCACCCTCACCACTGGTACTCTCTGACACGTGGATGCGCACCCGCTGGCTCTCACACACACTCATGGCCCCGCACGCATGGCTCAGACAGAAGTGCCATAGTGGAACGTTCTCTACTTCTCATCTCCTCAATCTAAAATTAAGACTATTGATTTCAATGCGGAGCATCTGTACGATCAAGCTATCGTTCCTCTATTAGAAACATCGACAGGGAATACCGGAGGACTTAAAATCTTCCGATGAACTTTCCAGTTCAGCTTATGCCTGTTTATCTTTCTATGAAAATGAAGCTTAAAGTTCTCGTTAAAGAGCACAGCAGAGATACGTGTTGGTGCTGGTTGCACAGTCCAACCTTTGGTATCCACAAACAAGCATCTGGAAGGCGGTTAGGACGACACTGAAGGACCCGGACGTTCCTCCTTACCCCCCACTGCTCTCAGCTGGCAGCGGCACCCCTGTGCATGCCCTGATTCGGTGTACACATCAGGAAGTTATTTCTTTAACGTGTCACCTCCATGTTGAAACTGTGGGTAACGTGTCTGTAGCCGACGTGCTCACCTGCATGGACTAAGTCACCCGTAGCAGAGACCCCACACACCTACTCAGTCTGGCAAAAACTGCTCCTGACCCAGCAGATCCGGGTTCCCGCTGAGATTCAGCACTTCCAGTGAACCCCAGCGACAGCGTCAGCTCTGCCAGTGCGCTCTGGGAAGTAAGGATGTGGGGCTTCTGATGTGACTGCCAAACTATTTCATTTCAGCTTACATGAAAATCCTACAATGGCCACAATTATGATTTTTTTATCTCTAATTTTAAGTTGAAAAACAATGAAAATGAGTGAATAACTGATGGGAAATTGCACTTCTAGGAAAAAGCAGAGCTGGGACTCGAACCCCAGAACTCTGGCGTCTGCGCAGGCTCTTAGGCGCCGTGTTCCCTGCCTGTGGTCAGTTGTCTCAGCAGCTGGGCAACGGGCAGTAGCAGATGTGCTCTGTGTGCCTCAAAGGGGCGCGCTGTCCAGTACGCACTTGGCCATCTGCAAGGAAAGGCAGAGCTGGGATCCTGGTGCCGGAAGCCTTCCCGGGACCATCTGTAAGTCTTGGGCACTAGTTTTTAAGGTGATGCTGCTCATTAATACTCTGTCACATGTCCCCGCCCCCAGAAGGGTGCAGAACAATTCTCTTCAGCACCCTGTAGGGTGGGAAAGACACGAAGCTATTGCACGCAGGTCCAGCCTTGGATCTATTGAGCTTTTATCATTTCTATCAACTGTGCCCTTTATTTGTGCACAAGTTATAGAATAACTTTTGGGTGCATTATCTATGAGAATAACAAAGACAAGTACTGATCTACTTAGTAATGGGGATGATCTCGCCTTCAAATCATACCACTGAGCAATCTCTGAACAATAGTATTTTTCTGCAGATGTCACAGAGGTATAGTTTCATTGATTTGTTGGGAAGGATGCATATGGATTGATGGAGTCAGTTGCCTTCTACCGTTGATTGGTGCTGTGAAGAATAACCCCCCCACACACTCTGCCTTTTGCATAATCAATAGGAAGTGAGAAAGTCACCCGTTTCAACTTGAACATTAGCTGGCTCCATCCTAATCAGCTCCTATTTTAATCACAGCAGTAAGAGGAAGAAAGACATTTATGAGCTCGCTAATGCTTACCTTACAGAGCGATTTATAGCTGTTTATAGGAAACTGCCAGAATGTCCCTGGCTTAGCTCATTTTAATTAGGTGTCTTCCCGTATTCCTATACGTCCAGCACTGGCCAGCCTCTGTCTAATCCACAAACAATAGTAATTTTGATTCCAAAATTAGTCGTACAAGAAAAACCTTGAATAAGAACTATAAAATGGGAAGGTAGCTATAGAAGCTTCCTGGGGGGAAAAATGCCTTCTCAGGCAATTTGAAGAAGGAAAATAATGCAAATGTCTTCTGAATGTATTGAGAATTTAAGGCCATTGGTAAAAGAGAACAGATTGAATGAGTAATATGAAGAATCAGCCCACAATACGAGAATAATGATTTCATGAAATAGTGGAGAAAGAGGCAGGAGGACAGGGAAATCGGAATACCTTTGATAGCTGAGAATGAAATGGAAATATAACAGCTTAATGAGGGGAATAGCGAGAAGAGGCAACAAGATCATAAGAGATAACCAATGCTTTTAAGAAAATGAGGGGAAGAGGTTTAGAAATGCAGAAAATTGTGGCCGCAGCATTTTTAGACAACAAGGGGTGCACCGCTTGGATCATTGCATTTACAAACTACCTGTTCTGTGAATTCTGCCACTTTGCTTGAAAGTAATAATTAGTCACATGTATAAAAAGAACCAGCATGGATTGTAATGATAAACAGCAGTAATTTCAGTCTGAATAATATGTGGGCTGTAAAAAGAAAGGAAAGTAATAACACAGCAGTTTTCCTATTGTGGCGACAATGAATTTAACACATATGGGCAAAAAAATGACAAAACAATGCAAAATGGAATTTAGTACCTATAAGGTCCTCCGTTAATACTGAAGGCGTTTGCGGTGGTAGAGGGGGTAGCTTCTATTATTGTGTAAAAGTTTGCAAATAAAGGACATTATCCTTTCATTCTAAACTACATGGGGAACTAATTTCTTCTAGATGAGGCTCATGATTCTCTGCCAGGATCAGGTCCTAGAAGGTGATGGAAGATACAGGGATGTGATTTCTGCCCCTTGTTCATTTTGATTTTTTCCCTCCTTAGAATCTTCTAGAAACCATAGACTTCACAAGGGTGTATGCATGTGCACACAAGTACTCATATGTGTTCAGTTCAGGTCATTATCACAAAGGAAAATCCTTTCCTTTATGAACATTGTTAGTGAATGCAAGTATACTTTGGATGTGGGCATTAAACTCAAAAAGCAGACACTTTTCTGTTGGAGAGTTACTCAGAGTGGTATGGTAGAAATAACTCCAATGACTTCTCATGGGGTTCCATAATTGTTTTAAAAGGTGAACTTTAGTTTCTTCCAGTAGTCAGTATGCTTGCATGGATTGATATCATCTGAAGAATTCTAGGTGGGCAAGGGGAAAAGGGAAAAGTTACATGGAAACTAGCCCTAAGAGCAAAGGAAAATATTCCAGTGAATAGAGTGAAGAGAAAATGTTTGCCTTATGCTTTAAAACTTTAAACCGTAGATCAAAAAGTCAACTGTCTACTACAGAGGGCCGGACAGGTAACATATCCGTGAGGAGGCTAGAGGCAATAGAGATGGGTGAGGACTGGGGAGTATAGACTCCTTCCAGTGGAAGCATCAGCAACTTAGTTCACCTAATTTTTACTATATAAAAGTGTGATCTCAGTGTGGTTGGATATGGTGATTTATCAAGATGAGTGAAAACTGTAGATATTAAATGTTATTTTTTGAATGCAACATTTATATATTTGTTTCAAATGGTGAGTGCTTAAAACATTAATTATGTGCAGGTCACTTAGACCCGCCCCCCCCCCAACCTCCAGCTTGTGATCTCTGGAGAGCAAACATGCATAGCCTGGGTTTCCTGTGCGACAGGCAAAGCTGCATGCCTGCGTGCCTGCGGGGAGATTATCTGTGACCATCAGATTGCTCAAGCACGTCTCACGCAGAGTCCTGCAGAGAGGTGGTGGAGGCTGTAGATTCACCAGAGCGCGTGGGAGTCCTTAGGTTTAAGACATGGTTGAAAATGTCTGTTTTTGCAATGGATACATGAACACCAGGCCGTCCTTTTGCGTGACTCTCTATCGTGATGTGGCATCCCAGCATACTCCTCTTACTTCGAGCCCCTAGTGGGAAAAATAAGGAGTGCCCGCGTGAAGAATTTAAATAGCAGCACTCGCTGTCGTGCTAGATTTTCAGGTTATTCCTTATCAGAGAGGGAGCCAAAGGGATGATGGACAGTTACTTCGTTTCTTCCCCAACCCTAGCTCCACCACCCTCACTGAACTGCTGGATTCTTTCTGGGGATTTTGGTGCCAGTTCTACCCCATCTCTAGTCCCCAGGACCGGGCTGCTCCTGTCTGCCGCTACCTCTGCCCCTGCGGCACTGACCGCAGAAAGCTCCGAAGTGAGCCTGCGCACTGGAGGTTTGTATGCTCAGCCTGTCCGTCGGCGGGCCTGTGCTATTACCGAGTTGCTGCTCCGAGTACGCGGCCCGCAGTTGGGCTTGAATATTAAGTGTCAGGCTGCACTGCACCGGTGAGAGATGCAGCCGCAGCATGTCCCTCCCGCGTTCCCGCCTCGCTGAGAGCTGCGGGTGCGCTCTTCACTGGGGAGCGTTCTCCCGTCATACGTGTCAGGTGGCTGGGCCGAAGCTGCAGCAGCAGCGTGTGAGGCTGGAGGCGTCTTCCCTGTAGCTGGCCTCTTGCTGGTACGAGGAGGGGACCCCCTGCCCACCTGGGGGGAGACAGTCACAGCTTACTGTTCACAGACCTGAAGGTTACTCCTGAGACCCTGGGGAGCGTTTTGTCAGTTTTGTTTGCAAAGAGATAGGGAGTGAAGGATTATGATCCTTGGCTCCGATAATGTCCCCCGGGCCACACACTAATCCAGCAGGACAGCAGGTGTAACACAGCCATGTCATTCGCACATTTCTGTACGGTTATTCTGGAGGGGCGGGATGAACGGCTTAAGAGATAGCCATCAAGCAACATCCTTCCTCTGCAGAGCAGAAATCAGACTCTAGGGTCTGCCTGCCTTTAGCCAGAGTCCACATGCATTTATTGAGTGCCTACTGTGTGCTAGGTGAGTAGGGGCATGGCTAGAAGGTGCCCAGCTTCGGGCCTCCCTGGTGGTGCAGGGGTTCAGCACCACACTGTAAAGCATCCGCGGCACAGCAGCGCGAGTTCGATCCCTGGCCAGGGAGGGAACCCACAGGGCGCAGCAGCCCTCTCCTGCCTCGCCCGCTACTCCCCTCAGCGGAGTGTTTCAGTTGATATGCCTATTCTGCTCCCCACTCTGTCTCTGGGGAGTCCTCTCACCTCCCACAACTCTTGTATGCATAAATAAATAAATCTTTAAAAAATAAAAGAAAGGAAGATCTTTCAGCACAACTTACATGCAGCCAAGACAGGAGGGGAAGACAGAACAATCGCAAAAGAACAAAAGTGACTTCTAGTCTGGGCCTTTTGTGCTTCTGAATTGTCATTGAAGGAACTCCTTGAGGGCTAGAACAGAGCCTGGGGACACTGGGGGGGAGCATTCATTTTCCTTCTTTCTGAAGCTTTAGATTTATTTTAGGTGTGACTGATGTCAAGCCCGGGGCGTGGCTTGGGTTTTCACGTGCTTGTCTTTCCCACGCGGTGTCCCCGGCACCCATGGGTGTGGATCAGGCATGGAAATGAAGTGAATTTTCTTGTTCCGATCGCCTGACTGGTAGTTTGCTTTAGGATTAAGGACTATTTTCTTAATAAATGATGTGGATCCTATTAAAGTAAGTGCTTTTCTACTATGGTGTGTTGCTGACTTATGTGAACAGTGGAAGCACTTGATGAAGCTCGTTCCCTGACAACCGAGTAGGAGAAACTCACGTGCTGTGAAGCGTCTACGTGAAAAATGGCTACAGAGAAAGTCCAGGGAGTTCCTGGAACAGCGTAAAAGTGCCAGAAACACTAGCGTCTACCTCAAGGTCTGAATAAGCATCTCTGGGAGCCTGGGCCACACCAGGGGCCCCAAAGTTTGGGGGGCAATGTTTGCCATTTGGTCAGAATCGCACCTGCCGGAATCTTGACAAACCTGTCTCTACCTGCACCGTCTCTCTCCAGTGGCGAATTTACCTGCATTTCCTTGAACCTTGCAGCTGCTGCTTGCCGCTTGCCAGAGAAGGTGTTAGGGTTCAGACAGGCCCGCAGAGACTCAGGCACGAAGGAGAAAGCAGAGGCCAAGCCCTGGTGTTCAGAGCCTGCTGCGTCACTTCCTCCCAGGACGAACCTGGAGGAGCAAATGCTTTTGTCTTGACACTTCCTCTATTCCTGTGGCTCCATCGACGGTATTTATTACTTACTTGAAGTCAGGCTGTAAAGAAAACCTTGCCAGAAGTGAGTTTGTCTGAGGTCTCGCATTAAACCATAACTTTTGATGGTCGCCTGATGTGGCCTGTGAAGCGCTGGGCGAACTTTCCATGACTCGGTCTGGTTTTACGGCTTTCCCTTCTCCACACGGGGCCGGTGAGTGGGTATTGATCCGCCTTCCCGCCTAGCTATTTTTCCTTCATTTAGTTGTCTTTGTTTTTCTGGAACATTGTACCAAAGGGCTTGGCGTCTCTTTGCTGAACATGAAGGATTGGCTGTGGGTGATTTTCTCTCAGTTTCTAAAATCCATTGCATTTTTTTTGAAAACTAGATATTCCCTTTTGACTACGTGGGCTTTCTCTATTTGTGTTGACTTTTTTCTTTGGGGGCGGTTCTGGGGGGGTTTCAGCATCATCTATCTTGTTATTGACTCCTGCTGAAAATTATAATTTTGGGGTGTCTTTGCTGTTGCCTTTGTTGAATTTTCTTCTTAGGAGAATGCAAGTGAGCCAGACGATCTGCAGAAATTAAAAGGAAAGGGCAGTTGTAAACAAGAATGTCCAACCTCTTTCTTAGACAAACAAAGGGGGATTTTTAGATATCAAAAACATAGCAATCATCTTTGAAAAATGCCCTGAATGACTCAGGGGGGAATGGTATTATCAGCAGAGATTCTTCACCTAGTTTATTTTTTTAAAGTTTTTGAATGGAAGAACTGGGGTGTAGGGGCCTCCCTGGTGGTGCAAGGGGTTAAGGCACAGCACTATGAGGTATCAGCAGCCACTGCAGCACGAGTTTGCTCGCCGGCCAGGGAGGGGACCCACATGGCATGGAGGACCTCTCCTGTCTCCCTGCTGCTCCTCTCAACAGCATATTTCAGTTTATCCACATATTCTGCTCCCCACTCAGTCTCTAGTGAATCTTCTCACCCCCGCACCTCTGGTCTGCACCCCAGCTCTTGTATGCATAAATAAATCTTTAAAGAAAGAACTGGGGTGTAGGCTAGGGATGTGGGAGTGAGAGAACACACCAGAGACAGAGTGGGGAGCAGAACAGGTGGAAAGACTGAAACACACTGCTGAGGGAGCAGCGGGGAGACAGGAGAGGTCTGCTGCGCCCTGTGGGTCCCCTCCCTGGCCGGGGATCAGCCCAGGCCATTGCCCTGAGACTCCATCCCTTGGATCCCAGAGGCCCCTCTTATATCAGGGTCTCTCCCATACGTGGGGGCAGACCCCGCGGCCGTGATGTGGTGGGGCTCTGGTGTTTCCGTTTCTGATCATGAAGATGGGGCGCGCCTGCCTGGTGGCAGCTTTACGATTTCCTCGAGATTACATTCTTGAGATGATGAGACCAGCTTGAAATTTCAGTGTAGTTGTGAGGCCTTTCTTAGGTGGAAATGAATTCTGATAAGCTGATTATCTCTCAGAAGAAAATATGATGTCCACATTTCATAGCTTAGTCTCTGTCACTTTTGTGCCATTTCTATTCTGAGACATCTTGCCCGGGTTGAATTAAATAAGGTAATAAGGTGCTGCGGGGCCCAGCACATATTAAGTAGACTTTTAAAAAAATTTGAGACTGGTGGGGTAGAGGATGGGGTTTATTTATAGCACATTTTCTTTCTCTGTGTTCAAGTAGGTGCTGCTAGTTTGCTTGTCTTTATAGGACTATGAGTTATGAAGCTCAAAAAAATAGAGTGTTCTCAGCAGTGTAAATAAAGCCATAATCTGAGCAAATACATCACACTATGTACCCAGAGCTTTTTAAATTATTTTGTTCTTTCCTTTTGTTTTTTGTTTTGTTCGGATATTTTTGGGGATCTCTTTCTTTCCCTCCCCTGCTGGCTCTCGCCGTTGTGCACTGTGGACACATTCGTCTTCGCGAGGGAAGTGGAGAGCTGTTTACTGAGAGGTGGATGGAGAGGGAACGGTGGGTGAGAACCGGTGTCCCACGGCCCAGCGGTGTCTGCAGCGCCAGGCACCTGTCCTCGCCGGCCTCTCGTGAGCTCTGCACCCTCCACCGCACGTGGCTGGAGCAGGCTGGCTCACCCCCACCTGCAGGCGTCCTGGACAGTGAGAGCCGCACCGACGACCTTCCCCCGGGGCTATGGGTCACACTGGGGCAGGGCTCCAATGCTGGAGAGCGATGCCTGCCTTCAGGGGCAGAGGTTACACTAGAACCACCCCGCCGGCCTCCTCTTGCTGAGCCTCTACCTGCGCTCTCTCCGGTGACAGCCGTCAGCAGAACTGGCCGATCGGCGCACACCCCACGTCAGCTCCCTCGTGTGAGAGCTGCTGGCCCCCAGGGCACACCTGAGCTCCCGGCCAGTGAAGGGCATCAGCACCGGCCAGCACCCTTGCTGGCTCGTGGGAAGCAGGGGACGTCTGTCTGTGCAGGACGCCTATGCGGAGGGCCGGGCTTGTCCCCATCCGATCAGGGGCGAGGTTTGTTTGTCACTGAACGAGCAGGCACAGCCTCGCTGGTGTCGTGCTTCCCGGGAGCTGGATGTGGCGCCCTGCTGGGGTGTGGCAGTGCTCTCAGCGGGGAGTTCTTCGCCGTGCGTGCGGCGCGAGCCTCGAGGGCTGCTTGCTGCCGCTATTCTCTCGTCGCTGCCCGTCTTTCATGCTCTCACATGCGCGGACCCCGGGTGTCCACAGAGACACTCCTTGGGTTCCTTAGAGACGCACAGCGTCCATCGCCATCACCTTCACTATTGCTTCGACCCTCCTCGGTGTGGGGCGAGGACTTGCCTCCCAGCGGGCTGGGCACAGCGCTCTGGCACCCGCCACGCCCTTCGCCCTGCGAAGCCATTACCCTGTCAGCCTCTGCAGAGTGACTTTCATGTCCACCGACACGTGCGAGAACTCAGACTCGCAGACAAAGCAGCTGGCTCAAGGCCACAAGCTGGGCGGGGCTGACGTTGGGGGTGTCGGCGTCCAAAGCCAGAGCTGACCCTCGCCTCCGCAGCCGCTGTGGCCTGTCCTCGAGGTGGCGTGGGCACCTGGAGCAGGGAGATGGGAGAGCTGGGGCCAAGGGCAGCGTGACCGGGGCCGCCCGTTCTGGTGGAGACCGTGAGGTGCCCGCGGGGAATGCACTTTCAGTGTAGAGTCAGCCCCGCCTCCCCTGCTCGGCAGGCGTGCGGTGCGTGCGGTGAGCTCCTGGGGCCTGCGAGTGGGCACCTGGTGGGGTCCTGCGGGCTGCAGTCCCACAGGAGGGGCGGGTGCTGATGAAATGCCGTCTTGCTGTTTGTAACTGAGCTCAGTGGACGGCAGACGAGCTGTCCTGGACTGGCCGAGACTGGGTGGCTGTGCCAGGAGCGTGAGGTCGGAGCTGAGAGCTCGAACCCACAGGGCGGAAACCGCAACGGGTTGTGTGTGTGTGTTGGGGGGTCTGCTTTCCTTCCGGTCCTGCTCCCGGAGCGGGGCACGCTGGACTCACTTCCCCATGCGCTGGATGCAGCGGTGCGTCTGGTGGCGTTTCCAGAGTGGAGCGCAGGCCTCGCTCATCCCACGTCTCTTGGGTGAGAAGTTCAGTGGTTTCTGCTGGGAGGACGTCTTGGGTGGGAAAGAAGTCGTTCCGTGCCCTCTGGGCTCTTATTTTTTTTATAGTCTCATTTATTTACGCACACAAGAGCTGGGGTGCAGGCCAGAGGTGCAGGGGTGAGCGGACTCACCAGAGACAGAGCGGGGAGCAGAACGGGCAGATCAACCGAAATCCACTGCTGAGGGGGCAGCGGGAGGCAGGAGAGGTCTGCTGCGCCCTGTGGCAGGGCTTGAACTCGTGTTGCAGTGGCTGTGCTTTGCTTCATAGAGCATTGCTTAACCCACAGCGCCACCAGGGAGGCCCCTGCCTCTGGGCTCTCATAGGTCGGCTCGTGACCAAACCCTCGGGCGACGGCTAGGAGGAAAGGGGAGGAAGGGCCTCGGGAGCGCTTGCGGGTGACACGCCAACCCCTGCATGTGGCTGCGACGGTGACTCTCCCGGTGTCATTTTAAGCAGCTCACCTGACACAGAAGGACTCTGGGGACCAAAGGAAGGTCCGTTAGGGAGTTTGCTGGGGAAGACCGGGAGACAGAGGCGGGCAGAGGAGGCTCTTCCTCCTTGAAAAGAGAAGCAGCTTGGAGCACCCCGACTCCCTTCCCTACACCGTCTTCTGCCCCAAAGGTGGATTTTAGGGTGATACCGCAAGTCCCCTTAACGCCAAGAGGGCACCAGGTCGGCTGACTCGCAGGCAGTTTGCTGCGAGGCCTCATCTTCTGGGGGAAGGAAGACAGAAGACCTCAAAGCGGCCGTTGCGCTGCGGCGCGGCACCGGGCGAGAACCACTTGCATCTCCAGACATTCTGCACAGAGCCAAGTGGCTGCAGCTCTGAGCCACGGCCGACCCGGCGGCGTCACTCCGCGTGAGGAGCTTCCCGCAGGAGAAGGTCTCCCCTCCCCGGCCAGTGTTTACTGTGCCCCAGCCCCTCGCGGGAGGCTCAGGCCACAGGGGTGCACCGGCGGGGGGCGCACGGGCTCCGGCTGGTAGAGGAGGCAGGGAAGGAAGCCAGTTTGTGCAGGTGGTGCTGGAACGCTCCCCCGGGGACCCCGCCTCGCCCACAAAAGCAACCCTCCAACTAGATAGAAACTTTACTTTTAAAAATGGCAGGAATAGCAAATCCTGGTTCAAGTATGACTTTAGAATCACAAGGTGGGTTTGGAACCTGGGTCCAGTTCTCCCGGAGTCTTGATGCCTGGGCGTCCTCATCCGAGGGAGCCAAGGCCCTGGCCGCGGGTGGGGCGGGGGTGGAGTGAGACTCCTGGCCCAGGCGGGCGTTAGTGCGGGAAGTGCGCAGTGCTGGTCCTCGCCACTGTTTTTGCGTCGTCATTTGCGGTGTTGTGCCTGAGCGGCCCTACTGGGCTGTTCGTGCACTTACGGGCAGAACCCTGCGCCTGTCTGCCTCCGCGGGCCCACAGGCCTTTCTAGAAAGGGTCGGAATGAACGTCCGCAGGCTGGAGAGCCCCGCGTCCCCGCGCAGCGCCTCGGCTCTGCTCTGGGGCACTCGGAGCCACGTCCCGGGCTGACCCCCCACTTCGACACGCTGCGTGCAGGGCGTGGCCTGCGGGCTGCTGGCGTCTGGTCTGCAGGCCTCCCGGGCCGTAGGCAGCCCGCCCGCCTCTGTCCTCGGCAGGGCTTACGGTGGCTCGCCCGTAAGTCGTAGGCCGGGAGCCCCAGAAGCCACGGCCACGGCGGGCGCCGGTACTAAAGGAGGGGGAGGTGCCCACGCCGTCCGGCCGGGAGTGAGCCCTGCCGTGCCAGTGCTGGGGTCTCTGCCAGCCTCGTCCTGCTGGAGCCGCGTGCGCAGAACCGCCGTGCTGATGCGCGGGGCCGCGTGACCGCAGGACGTTGTACCGAGGCGGAGGGGCAGGACGCGGACCCCTTGGCCCGACTCTGGAGAGCGAGACGGCCCAGTGGGCACGGCTCGGGCTGGGCAGCCTCTGGCAGCTTCCGTCTGTGGGGGATGGGCCACTTCTCCGAGCGAGAGTCCCAGCGGCGCCCCCAAACCTTCGGGACAGGGCTGAGGAGTGCATGAGCATCTCTGGGCCGCAAACTGGCCAGGGGCAGGCGATCAGGGCCACTGCTCAGCTGGGACCCCTCCAGACCAGGCCTGACGCCAGCCTCCACGCTGTGCTGCTCTTCAGAGCGAGCGGCTTCGTCCCGACATCCTCGGCTGCTTCAGCGCGGTCCCCCATCCGGGCCTCGCAACAGCAGCGCCGGGCCGCCTCTCCTGTGCGCCGCGCGGCTGTGCTCCCGCGTCCCGCGGACCGGCTCGCCTGTGCTCCGTCCCTGCTGTCAGAGGACACCCCGGCCTCGGCGTGCACCCCAGGCCGGGGCTGGGCCCCGCGCTGACACGGCCCGGTGTGCTGTCCTCGGTCGGGGCTCCCAGAGCGAGACCCCAGCTTCATGCAGGCCCCAGTGTCATGTGGGGTGAGCCCCAGTGGCCTTTCCTGACCCGACACCACACCCCGAGCCCTGGCCTGGGCGGCAGGTTCAGCTTGTGCAGCACGGAAGGGCCGAGGCCCCAGCCGGAAGCGCCTCTTCTGTCCCTCTGTCCCCAGAAAGTCTTAACTTTACAAGATGGAAATAGTCAGGCCTCTGTGCCGATCTCCTCTCGCAGCGTTTCTGTCTCATGCTTTGAAGTCCAGGGCATGCATGTACCTGGCGGAGAACTCAAGTAAAACACCTTGAAGCTTCCCTGGAGTCCCGCTTCCCTCTGCGAACCCGACGGGCGGGCGGCCCGGGAGCGGATGCAAAGAGCCTCGTCCCCTCCACGCCCCGTGGTCCCTGCGGTTCAAATGCAGTTTCTCTGGGGCTGCGGCCCCTTCGCTCTCCTGGCCTAGAATCTGAGCATCTCGGGTTCCTTCGGAGCACACGCAACTGCGTCTTTTGACAGACAGTGCAAATTAAAAGATCCCGCGCGGCCCAGGAGCCGAGGACCCAAACGCGCCCCTCGGGTTTTCATTTACAGTTAGACGCCGCAGACACAATTACTGCTGACAGCGGAAGCTGGTGGCTGAGCGGTGTGACGGGGGCTCATGCCAGCCCGTAATTGGGAGGATTATTTTTAATCAGAACATACCCTACAGCCCAAACACTAGAAATCTCCTGTAAGGCCAAGACAGGAAATTAAACACGCTAACAATAAGCGTTCGAGGCGGCGGCTGGGGGGCTCTAACCAAGTTAGCGGCTCAGAGGTCCCTGGAGCTTCGAGGAGACATTCGCTCCCCGGGGAGCGGCCCTACAAGGAGCCTCCCACATGGCCCCAGGACTGCCCAAGCCCCTACCGGCCGGGCAGCTCCGGCCAAATTAAATGCAGCTGGCGGACTAATTGATGTTTATTGCATTTAAGCAGTGTGACAAGTCAAACAGGAGCCTTGGCCTGGCAGCACAGCCATGAGAGCCATGCGGGGGGGCTCCTGATTCCGGGGGGCAGCTGCTGCACCCCGGGGCGGTGGGTGGCTGGGCCCTGGGCCCTGCGGTCACCTGGGTCATCTCCAGAAGCCTGGGGCAGAGCAGCGGGGCCTTGTGGGCTGTGTCCGGCATCGCTCCTGCCGGGCACAGCCGCTCTTTGTCCAGCAGCCGCACTGGCCGGCCACGCGTTGTGTGACCCATGGGGGGACACCGCCCTCCTCCGCTGCTTAGACAGGAAAAGGGAGGTGCAAATTAAACCAGCAAAAGTGAAGCCAAGCCCAGGCTCGGGCAGCAGACTGGTGCTCACCAGGGGCTGTGGGCGGCGACTGGAACTGGGAGGGGGCGACGGGACAGAGACACTCATGGCCGCTGAGCCGGGAGGCTGGTGCCTACAGCTTCTGCGGTGGAACGAGCTGAGTCGCCTCCCAACATCGTGGTCTCTGCGATGACCGGAGAACGAAATCATGCACTTTAAATGCGCGTGTTTGCGGCGTTTGTACCTCGAAGCGGAAGGCAGAGCAGGCTGCCCGGTCGCAGCGCCCGCGACCTTGGCTCTGGCCGAGCCCCGAGCTCCACCGCACCGTCTCATGAGCGGGGAGCCCGCGGGCCTGCTCCCCCGGCCCTCGTCTGCCCCACACCTGCCGCCGCCGCGGCCCTCCTCACCCCGCGCGGGAGGCCGACATGGTGAACCCGCAGCAGCTGACTTCCCAGTCCCAGGAGCCCACAGAAACTTGAGGGCCTTCCAAATTCCTGGGAGAAAATAGCTCTTAGCTCTATTAGAGCAAATGGCTCTTAAATTGAAGTCGGGTGAGGTTTCATCGCGCCCGCCGTGGCCCCGCGGAGCCGAGTCGGGCCTCCCACATGGCTTCTGGGACCAGCCTGGGCAGAGACGGGGGTGGGGAAAGCCAGGGGAGCTTTGTCTGGAGCGAAGCCTGCCTGTCTTCCCTCCCTTCCTGCCCCTCGCCCTCCCCTGCCTCCCTGTCCTCTCCTGCTGTGTCCCGTCTTGGCTTCGCTCAGCAGTGTCTGTGGCGCGCCTTCCAAGTCCGCAGCGGCGTGGCTGCAGCGCGAGCTGGGACGAGAGCCGGCAGCCCCTGCCCTCGTGGAGCTGGTCCCGGGAGACGGGCAGACTCTGCCCCCACTTCCCGCTCGCAGGGAGTCAGCTGCCACGTGCACGGGGCATGCGCGGGGGGAAGCGGCGGTCTGAGCAGGCTGCGTGTTCAGAGCACCCCAGATCGAGCATGTGGAACGGGTGAGCCAGAGCTGCGAGGACCCGGGGCCACGCCACCGGACCCCAGGGGCTCTGCCCACTCATGCATGGACAGAGAAAGCCAGAGCTGTGCTGGGAGGACATGCGGGTGTCGGCCGCCTCACGGGGCCTGGCGGCGTCCTTGGCAGCAGGAAGCCGTCGCTACTGTATGTCAACAGCCAGGACCTCGGTCGCTGACCCCTTCTGCAAGGGCTGCCCCACCCGCTCCGAGGCCGAGGGGCGCTGAGCTGCAGAGGCGCCATCTGCGTGCCCTGGGGAGGCAGTGTGCGGAGTCCGTGGAAGGAGAGGTTGTTCTTTTGGAGTCTGAGTTAGACACTGAGACCACAAACTGTTGGCTCAGGGTCATCACCACCAGTGCTTGGAGGTGGTTGGTTTGCTGTTCTGTGCATCCATTTGAAGGGGTGCAGAGGTGACATGGAGCAGGTTCACCCCACTCTGCCCGATGCTGTTCCTGGTTCCTTCACTCTCTGCTCCACATCATCTCGGCACGATGAGAATTCCACCCGGTTCCATGGGGGTTCGAGATTCTCCCTGGGTGCAGGCTGCTCTCTGGGTGGTTTGCAAGAATAATGGTGAATGCAGGACAATCTTAGTCTGTGTTTGTTTTGGCTCCATTGGTCCCCTGGAATGCCAGAGAGCATCTTAGCCTCCATCTAAAGGACAAAGGAAGATTAGGTGACTTGTTCATTTATAAAGCTAATAGATGGGATGGTCGGTATTATTCAAATGGTATGGATGATTGGAATGGATCGGTGGATGATGGATGGAGAAACGAATGAAAGGATGGATAAGTTGATGGATGGATGGATGATAGATGGATGGATGGATGGATAATGGATGGATAAACAGATGGGTGGAAGGATGGATGAGTTGATGGATGGATAGATGAGTTGATGGATGGATGATGGATGGATGGATGGATGGATGGATGGATAAACAGATGGGTGGATGAATGAGTTGATGATGGATGGATGGATGATGGATAATGGATGGATGGATGGATGATGGATGATGGATGGATGGATGCATAGATGGCTAGATAACAACCACTGTCCTCACCACTTCAGAGATGTGTATTCTCCAGGACTTCTCTAGACACCGCTCTCTCCAAATCTTCAGAACCTGATGTTCTCGGTGTTCAATTTGCCAATGCCAGTGGACTTACCAGATGTGAAGACAGAGGCAAACAGTTTGTCATGTTGAGAAAGGGGCGCATTTTTCTAAACAAGTACCTACAATATTGACGCTGGTGAATTGCCCTGGGCATCACTATTTCAGGAGAGTAGCATCAAGCACACTGACCAGTGTTCTAGAACCCTGCGCACCAGTCTCCACTACTCGCCTTCCTCCCAGAGAGGGCACAGGACAGGTCAGTGCAGCTGGTGCAGGGCGCCCTGTGAGCCTTCGGGTCTCTTGGCGAGTCTTGGCTGCTCTACTGGGTTGCGCTCCCCACTCCCCCAGGAGTTGAATGCAGTGGCAATGGCCACGCGCAGGTCAGGTGGTACTTTTAAATATGAATGAACGTGGTCTCCCTCCTGTGAGACAGTAGTCGTGTTTCTGACATCTGTCACTGACCCGTCGCCTTCTTGTCTGTTGCAAGCTGAAGTCACGTGGAACGCGTGCTGGCAGGGATGTGTGTGACGTCCTGGCATTCCAGCGTCGGAAGGACTTTCAGTTTGTTTCGTCCTTCCAAGCTCCACGTAGGAGAGTCCACTGTAATATCCCATCTTTTCTGGAGCACAGCCCTGGGGGAGACTGCACGTGACGTAGTAAAATGGTCTCGACTGCGGATCCAGCTGCCCCAGCTCAAACCCAAGCTCCATTACGCACGAGCCTTTGTGCTCCTTTTTGAGTTGTGCGGACCTCCATTTTCTACAATAATCGCCTTCCTAGTTGGAGTGTGGAAGCATTCAACACACACACATTTGTTTATTGTATTATTTAGCATTCTTTAAAAATTTATTTATTTATGCACACAAGGCCTGGGGTACAGGCCAGAGTCGCGGGAGGTGACAGGACTTACCAGAGACAGAGTGGGGAGCAGAACAGGCAGATCTGAGTGAAACACACTGCTGAGGGGAGCAGCAGGCGAGGCAGGAGAGGTCTGCTTCGCCCTGTGGGTCCCCTCCCTGGCTGAACTCATGCTGCAGTGGCTGTGGAAGCCCCAGAGTGCAGTGCTCAACCCCCTGCGCCACCAGGGAGGCCCTATTTAATATATTTTAAACTTATTTTTGCATAGAAGAAATGGGGTATAAGCCGGAGGTGTGTGTGTGGGGGTGAGAGGATTCACCTGAGATAGAGTGGGGACAGAACAGGCAGATGGACTGAAACACACTGCAGAGAGGAACAGCGGGCGAGGCAGGAGAGGTCTGCTGCGCCCTGTGGGTCTGCTCCCTGGCTGGGGATCAAACCCAGGCTGCCTTGGTGATAGTGCTGAGACTTAACCCGTAGAGCACCAGGGAGGCCCCTGGACACACACTCAAAGATTTAGCTGTAGCCCGTTTCGTCATGCTCACGCTCATCACCATCCTCACTGCTATCCCAGAGCGTAAGCAGATACTCCCAGGACAGAAAGGGCAGACTTAACTCCAGAGTGCTTTCCTCTATCTAAAGTCTCTTCTCTCCTTCCCTAGGAAACTACTCAAAGAACCCATGCGAGTGGGACTTTCGGCTTCCTTGACCGGACTCAGCATTCAGTAAGTGCAACCATTCTGGAACATTCATTACATAAATGCTTCCATTTCTTTGATCGTGTTCCCGCTGAAAAGCTCGCCTCTGCAGGCCTAAGGGTCTCGCAAACACTTTGCTGTCTGCTTGTGCCTTTCTTCTCTGCACTGCTGCGTGGGGTTTGCTGATGAGAGGTTCGCTGCCCAGAATCCCGCCATGGACACAGGGAGTGTGAGCGCGTCCTTGGGTTCGGGGACTACTAGGGACTGGGCTTAAAGAAAAGGTGCTTTTGCTTTCCTTTGGTTCCTTGAGTTTTTCTCCTCTGGAGGCATTTCATCCCCTGGCAGGTGACCCTGTGAAGGAGGGACACAGATGGGTTAGTGAGACCGCACATTTCTCGAAGCATCGAACAACAATTCCTTTTGCTCTTTGCGAGCCAGGACAAATTATTACTATATAAAAATTACTGCCAAAAAAATAAAATAAAAAAGAAATGCTGTATTTTAAGAGGATGGGGTACATTGTAGAAATTCCATTTATTTTTAGCAAATAAGCACTTTCCGCCGCCACCTCTCTCGCTGCACGCAAGGACTCTATTTTTGATGAAGTAGCAGTCTCTGTGCAGCTCTCCCACTCCGATGTTTTACGACAGGCTTGTTTTTGGGGTGCTGGTGCCTAGCACCTCCATAAAATCCCGACATGGTTCTCCTCCGCACTAGGCTGTCGGCAACAGCTTGTTTTATGACTAAATCTGTAATATGTTAACATAACTATCGACATCTTAAAAGGTTGGCAAAGGGCGGTATTTATGTTTTTCAAGGTGTAGCTTCCTTCATAGATTTTAAAATTTCTGAACATGTTCTGCCTCTGAGAGTGGTGGAAGATGAGTCGATTCATCCTGTGTCATAGGATGCAGGAAAAGGTGGAGGGTGGACTCCGGGCTTGAAGGGGGCTGCCGAGGGGACTATGCAGAGGGGATTCTCGCTGCCTGCCCATATCACAGGGCCCCCTCGTTGCTGTGACATTTGCATGTACAATCACAGAGGAGGAGGAGGAGAGGAGACAAAGAGAAATAAAAAGACGGTGCATTCCCTGTTCCCTGCATCAGAATGACTTTGTCTAACCCCGGCCAGCTACAGCTTGTATCTCACAGGAGATTACACCCTCAGCTTTTGTTCCTGGTAATAAAGGAAATTTCATGTCTAATACCCTACATGTCACATCTGTCTTTTAATGCCTTTGAAGTTCAGGCTGCAGCATTTCCTGAAAAGCGGGAGGTTTTGTAAGGGGGAAGGAGGGGCTGTTTGGCAGGAAGTCTGTTCCAATCTATGGTGGAAAGTTAAATATGCGTGTTACTTTAGAGTCCCTTTTGAAGCATGCATCCTTCTCTTAGAAGCTTTTGTGATGCAGGAGCAGGGAGGGGAGGGATGAGGAAATGATTTCCAGGTTTTCAATGAGGTAGGGTCCTCCCAGGCTTGTCTGTACCTTCTCAACAGGACACAAATTACTGCTTCTCAGATAGAACTCATGCTCCAGCCCTGGATGGGGCTGAAGTTTCTAACCGAGGGGAGGTGGTGGTCCCCGAGATAATTAGTACAGTGTTGTAAGGAATTCATGTTAATTTGTCTTTGGATATGGTATTTCCATATCTACAATTGCAGTCTGGAGAGAGAAAAAATATTAATTTGCTACTCCAAACCTATGCGCAGATATCCAGTAATTTCTTTAAGAGAATTAGAAAGGAAGAAATGGCCAAGTCGTGTTGGGGAATTGGGGAGCTCCGTCCGGGCCTGCGAGTCTCTGGGTTTCCCTGGCGGTGGCAGCATCCGGGGCGGCCCGCTCCCGGGTGAAGGGGCGCCCCCTGAGGACCACGGTCAGGACCCCAGGATGGGGACGGTCGGCACCTGTGCCGGCCAGGGCTTGGCGCTGTGTCTTCTCCCCGTAACAGGTGTGGCGACCCGCAGGCTGGGGAGCAGCCCCCAGGCCTTAGGGCGCAGGCGGCGGCCTCACGGGGGGCAGGGGGCCTGCCCAGCGCGGTCATTGTGTCGGCCAGAAGTTGTGGCTGTCCTCTCACTTGACGGGAGGCGGGTGCATGTCTGTGTTGCCCTCAGGACATCGGAGTCCCTTTCCTGCTTCTGCAGTTGAGTTCTTTCGCTGTTTGCTTCCTTCTGGTGCAGCTCCAGAGTACCGGCCCGCTGGACGCACGGGGACTGCCGTCCGTGGTGCAGGCGTTGCCTCATGGCGACTAAGGGTGGGGCTGAGGCCTGCGCCTGCCTTTATGCTCTGTCTGCAGAAGCATCCAGAAACCGAGAGAGCAAGGCGTGACCCGCGCCGCGGAGTAAGCTCCTGCAACTATTCAATTATCTCCTAATGGAAAACTCCCTTGACCTTGTCTGTGTCAGCTGATAATTTCATAGCATACTGCATCAAAATTGCAATGAATTGAATGAGTAAAAATTAATTTAATGTTTGTCCAGTAGAACTTTCCACGATAATAGAAAATTCTTTGTGCCGTCTACTGTGGCTGCGAGAGCTGAGGAGCCACGTTCATCATCGCACTTGTTTTGAATGCGCGCACGTGCAAGCAGCGTCACGTAGCTCTGCCCACACGGGACTGGGTAGCTGGACTAGAGGCCCTAGGGAGACAGCCCCGCTCCGACTCCCCTGCCCTTGCTCGCAGTGAAGGTCAGCTGGTGCGCAGAAGGCCGAGCCCAGGGTTGTCAGCGCTGCTGTGCCAGCCCCTGACCATCCGCCACCCCCGCAACGCCACACCCCTTCCCCTCCCCTGGAGGCCCTTGATCCAGAACCTGAGGGTCACCCTCTGGGCCTCCTCTGAGGCCGCAGCCCGTTGCATCTGACTGGGCGGTGCCCGCCATGTGCTGTGCTGGCTTTCGGGGTCATGCCACCTCGTCCACTGCAGGCCGGCCACGGGGGCAGCGGTGCTGGCTGACCATGGTGCTGGGCGAGCACAGGCAGTGGGAGAGGATGGATGGGTGGGCGGGTGGCGCCCCGTGCATGGCGTGCTGCCTGGGCGGGCACACGGCTGACCCCGCAGGAGACGGCTGCAGCCCCTGAAGACCGCGTCCGGCCCGTCCGTCTTCAGCGCTCTTTTTCGGAGCGCCCCTCTCTGCTTCGTCCACGGATGGACCCAGCATCACAGGCTCCAGACCCATCATGGGGTCCACTGCCCGAGCTGCCCGGGGCCGTACGGGGTCACCTCTGGCTGGCGCTGCTGGTGCCTCCAGCCCTGCATCTACACTGTTCTCCCACAGCCCCGGCCCGAGCTGGGGGCACTGGCTGCCCCGCTCTTCACCCCCAAGGCAGAGAGGAGCGATCCTCACGAGCCCCTGCCTCCCTCGGGGGGCGTGTCTCTGCTCTCACCTCCTGCTCTGGGAAACTTGCTACCGGGTTTATGCCGAACGCCGCCTCCCTGGGCTGCACCCTGTCCAGCGCAGGGGAAGCGGCAGGAGAGCAAATGCCCTGGAGGCACTTTTCGGCCTGCTGGCTCACGTCTCACCTTTGCCTCACCTCTGACGACCTCAACCACCCTCTTTAGCGCTGGTTTCAGATTTGCCAACAGGTGGCCCTAGAATCACAGGCCCCAGATCTGTCACGGGCTCCGGAGCCTGTGGGTTTCCAAGTGGGCCAGTTGAGCTGGTCATTGCAGACCAGCTCGCCTCCCGCGCCAGGCACCGCCCGGCTGTGGTCTCCCCAGTGGACCGTCCTGCACTGTGCCTGCCCGCTCCGCCCAGCCCTCCAGAGACCCAGGCCTTCCCTGCCTGCGCCGGTTCCCACGCTCCCCGAGGGGGAAGCACTAAGCTGCTTTCCGGGCAGGGGGCTGGCCCCGGGTGCTGCTTGTGGAGCCTGAGCTCAGTGGAGCAAGGAGTGCCGAAGCCTGAGGGGACAGCGCGGTGCTGTGGTCCAGGGAGGGCTCCTCGCACCTCCAGTCAGCGGTGTGGCCGGAGAGGGGAGTCGGCGTCCGAGGGCATGCGGGCGGACGGGCGGAGCGGGCGTGGGGGGCAGTGACCGCGGCAGAGGCGTGAGGCGGGTTTCGTGCCAGCTGCGTCGGCAGCGCCCGGGTCTGGAGGGCACCTGACGGCCACAGCCCTCCCCGCGCCTCCGGGCCCCACCGCTGCTGCTGGCAAGCCCCGGTCAGCCCTCGTCGCCCCTGCACCTGCTCCCAGGTTTGGTGTGATGAGCACGTGAATGCGAGAGGGGCGAGAACGTGTAGGCGGAGAAATGGGAGAAGGAAAACACCGCTGCTCCCTTTGTGCGCATGGAGGAAGATAAGACGGAAAGGGAGCTGCGAGGGCGTTTCTGTGTGAGTGGGGTTTGCGGAGGGTGGAGAAAGAGGGAGACGCCTGCAGCGACAGGCTTCGGTCTGCCTTGCCGTCCGTCTGTCATCTCGCTGGCCTGGGCCTCCCTGGCATCTCGTCACCGCCTTGCTCCTGCGGGTGGTCACCTGTCCCACCCCATCACAGCAGATGCCCCTGGCGACTGTGCCCACTTCGCTCACGGCTCTGGCCCCAGCGCCCAGCGGTGGCGGCCACCGCACATGTAGGTGAATCGCTGGGGCGCACGGATGAAAGCTGTGAAACAGGGTCACATGCTCTCTATCCTGAGGCCACTCTTCTGTCTTCTGTAATCCCCGGTCACGTCGCATTCTAGGTCAGTCTTGGCAAAATCAAGAGGGCCAGGCTGCCCATGGGCTGAGGACGGGGTTCCCAACTGCTCTTAACGGTCGGCGAGCAGCCTTCCTGCAGCCCCCTCGTTGAAGGTGTCCACAGGACTTGTGCCAGGATAGTCTGCAGCGAAGGCCCGTCCAGCTTGGCGTTCGGGGAATGACCAAGAAAGACAGAGGCAGACGAGGCTCCAGGGAAGTGTCATTGTCTCAGCCAGCAGAAATGGACAAGCCAGGCCAGCCTTGGGCAGAAGCGAGCCCCTGTCTGTGGGATGAGGAAACGACCCAGGAGGTCTGGGGCCGCACAGCCTGTGTGCTGCTTTCTCTGCTGCTTCAATAAACCCGCTGGTGTGGTTTTGCCCGGGACTCGAGGCTCTCCTTGGAGAGGCGAGGGGCCTGAGAGCAGGGGGTGCTGCCTGCTGAGGAAGGGGCTCCGAAGCTAAGGGGTGACATTCCTGCATCCTCCTCGCTGCTCATCAGCCCCCACCCGCCACTGGCCCCAGGAAGGGGCTCTCCCCACTGAACGACCTAAACAAAGCAGTGACTTGGGTTTCTGCTAGACCCATCCAGGGGGGCTGGAGTACATCTTGCTGTTTCTCCTCCACAGGCAACAGGAGCTGGTTTGTCCAGACACCGGTAACCCTGTCACAGCGGCCAGAACTGCGAAGGACAGGATGTGCTCTGTGGGAAGGAAGGGCTCGAAGTTAGGCACGAGGACTTTGCTTTCTCCAAAAGGAGGACACTACTGACTTCTCCAACTTTTGAGATGCCCCTAGAGACACACTCTGTCCCTCCAAGGGCTGACGGTCAGATTTGTTTTCTCAAGAACCACGTGACTTGGCCTTGGGACTCAGCGACTTCTCCGCACAGAGGCGTGTTCTGGCCTCACAGAGCCTGGCGCCCGTGCCCGGTCTGCAGTCAGTACTAGAGCCGTGGCCGCCGCTCGCTGTCACTGCCGCTCAGAACAGACACGTCCCGCAGACGAGCGCGTGTGCCCCACCGACGGCGCTGGCACGCAGTTGTCGGCAGCTGTTCTTCCGCCCCCTGGTGAAGGAGAAACTGTCCCGGCAGTGGTGTTGTGGGGTGCGCTGCAGCTCGGGGTGCTCCGATGCCCGTGAAAGTCAGCATCTTGCCTGCTCGGTCTCATCTTGCATGCACGACTTGCCATGGCCGCATCGCTGTGGTGGCCGTGCCGGGTGCCGGGAACGCTGCAGGGACAGACCCTGCGCTAGTGACGAGCCGCACGACAAAAGCAGAACGTGCCCGTGGAGAGTGCACCTGTGTTCATCAGCCTGGACTCCAGGGCGCTTGGGTGGGACTCGGAATGCAAGGACGTGCCTCATCTGTCTCTGCAGGGGAGAGGGCCGGGTGTCAGCCCACTGCCGGCCAGCGCCTCCGTCTCCCAGAGCCACCTGCCCTCCTCCCCGCCTCCCTCCCTCTCCCCCAAGGATGCCCTTGCGGGGCGCCTCCTCCCCAGCCTGCCCTGTGTGCCACAGCCCAGCTCCCCCTCCGCGTCCATAAGCCCGCTCTCCATGCGGATCAATGCTCGCTAACAGCTGCTAATGCATTAATAACAGGAACGTCCCTGGCCGTGACCTACCTGAGTCATTACACACTAATCATCGGAGGCAATTTCAGGCAGATTGACTGGTGATCGGTGTCCTCCCGGGCGTCCAGCAGGAGGACACGCGCGGCCTCCGAGCCCCGAGCAGATGGCCCGGGAGCGCGAGCATGCCGCCGCCGGCACGGGCCTGGCGCCAGGTGGGGATCTCCAGCCTCACATGCAAAGCTGGCCGGCTCACCGGGGCTCTGCTCCGGCCGACTCTCGTTCTGGAAGAGCGTCCGGCTGTCCTGACCTTCTCGGTCCCCACCTGAGACTCACCACACAGGCAGCTCTCCAAAGCTGCAGGGTGAGGTTCGTCTGCTCCTGGGTCGTCCTCCCCTGATGCGCCGTCGCAGGGCCGGACTCACTGCCGTCCTGTTGCCCACGCAGCCCTGTGCGCGCGTCCGGGCGCCGGGGAGCCCCCTTCATGTGAGCCTGAACAACCTCACGGCCGAGACTGAGGCTGTGCCGTCCGCGGTCCGGGCGACGCATCGCCCCTTTGTGATGGACTATCTAGCACTGTTATCACCAGGTTGATTACTCAGGCCTCAGGGTTTGCTTCTTTGGGGTAACTTCCTGAGGATAAGCACCCCAGAAAGGGATCTCCAGGCAAAGGCTGTGTCTTTCTGGCTTTGGGTGCACAGGGTCCCCTCGTTGTTTGACCGGGTGCCGGTTCACAGCTCAGGTCTTCTGGGGCTCCTGCCCTTACCTGCCTGGTTAATTTCCCTGTAAGGAAGACTCGGGGTACGTTTCAGGGGTACCCAGCGGTGGGGCTGGAGACAGGAGTCTGATCCATCTTTGCCTTCCGTATCTCACGGGACGGAGGAGACTCGGAGAAGGACGCGGCCGCTGCCACGCCCTGGAGGTTCCCGCACGCGTGGGCTCTGGCGCAGGCCCTGCACCCCTCCCTTTGACTGATCAGAGGTGGGGTTCGTGTTGTTTCCCGGCTGGGCGTTTCTGGAGGGCGGGGCGCGACGGCCCGTGTTGTGCAGCCGTGAGCTCGTGAGCAAGAGCACGCGTACCTTCCGTTCTCAGTCCAGTTTTCAGGGCAGGGCCTCGGCCGCGCCTGGAGCTCGGCGCCGGAAGTCCGCGAGGGCCGGGCAGGCAGGGCCGCCAGCTGTGGTCCCCGCTGAGCGTGGGCAGGGCCGCAGGGGCCCAGCCGGCCCGTGCCTAGAGCCAGCCACGCAAGCTGCGGGTCCGGTTAAAAGCAGAGATGCTCAGACAAAACCAGGACGCAAATCCTGACGCGCGTCTGGCCATGTCTGCAAACTGGAGAACATTTCTTAACCTTTCTCAGTCCCAATTTCCTCTTCTGTAATGAGGATGCGAGAGCGACCGCAGGGTGCTGGTGGGGGTGAAATACAATTTCCTTTTGGGGGGGCGGTGGCTGGGAAACCTGGCATGGAGGGTGGGGCCCAGGCCCAGCTCGGGTGAGGTACAGTCAGCCCAGATAGTAGCAAAGATGAGATCTCTCCCGGCTGCTGAAGAGGAAGAGCCACGGCAGGAGTGAGCCGGCGGGCGGGGCCCGAAGCTGGTGGGTGAGGTCGGCCCGAGCAGTGCGGGCTGCTACGAAACGAAGGCCTCTGGCTCCCTGTGGTCTGTCCTGGGCTCTGCCATCCCGTCGTCTTCCCCCAAGAATAAAACCAAGCTCTTCTCTCAGATGGCTCCTCTGCACCGCATGATTGAGAGCTGGTGTTTATGGGGGGTACGTGATGGGGACCCTGGGCACAAAGCATAGGTACAGGTTCTGTCTGTCTGTCTGTCTGACTATCTATGGTTCAGCCGTATACACATTCACCCATCCATCCATCCATCCATCCATCCATCCATCCATCCATCCATCCGTCCGTCCATCCGTCCATCTGTCCATCCATCTGTATCCATTCATCCACCTCCATGTTATCCATCCACCCACCCATACCACACACACACGCACGCACGCACGCTCAATCGTCTATATGTCATTCTGAAAATAACAGAGACTATATTGGAAGGTTGCTCCTGGGCCAGGCTGGGGCTAAGCATGCTGCCTGCATCACGTCACTGCACCCCCAGTGCCTGGGGCGGCGCCCTGCCAGCTCCGTGTGGCCCTCGGGACCAGGGCGAGCACAGGGCGGCTGGGCTGGGACGTCAGCAGTTTCAGCTGAACACTGGGTCGCTCTTACACTGAACTCTTTATCTCTGCCAGGCCTGGGTCCGAAGCCCAGAAGGGTTATAAATGAAAACATGGTGGCAAAGGCTTGCGGCTTGGTGGGGCTTGGGGACCGTGGCGTCTGCAGGTTATTTTTATAAGTGTGCGCTCACAAGGGCAGATGGAGCTGGTGCCTGGGATTATCAAAGGTCAATAGGCATCTACTGTGGAAGGTTCCTTTCTCTTCCTCTTGTCCATGCAAAGAAAGGGCAGGGCATGGGAAGTAGAGTTCCTTAAGGAAATCACAGCCCAGACCTTCTCCGTGGCTACCAGGGCCTACGCGCTGAAAATGATCGTGTCCGCAAAGGCAAAGCAGACGTCCGCCAAGAGCCCATCTCCGGCCGTGGGGCCAGCGTGTCTGAGCCTCAGAGGGCCCTGACGGTCCACTGAGGGGTTGGGGCCCCAGGGGACCTTTCATCCTGGGGAAATGAAAAAAGAAAAGGTGAAGGAATAACAAGGAACTGAATTGTGCCTTCGAAAACATGCATTATTAGTATCTTATTTATGTTAATAGTTTATTTTTCAAAGATTTATTTATTCATGCAAGAACTGGGATGTAGGCCAGAGCTGCAGGATATGAGAAGATTCACCAGAGACATCGGAGTGGGGAGCAGAACAGGCAGATCTACTGAACACACTGCTGAGGGGAGCAATGGAGAGACAGGAGAGGTCTGCTGCGCCCTGTGGGTCCCCTCCCTGGCTGCTGGCAGGGATCGAACTTGTGCTGCAGTGGCTGCGATTTGCTTCATAGTGTATCGCTTAACCTGCTGCACCACTGGGGAGGCCCTAAGTTAATATTTTATACATGCACTTATGTATGTGTATAATCTATGCATGCATATTTTTGTACATATGGCTTAGTGCTATGAATGTTCAGCTATTTTAGAGTTATGGGGCTAAAGAAGTGAAAGAAGAAATATGGTTGCTTCGGACCAAAGCAGAAAAGACCTTATTATTCTGAGCGTGGTGGTGGCTGACACAGGATGTAAGCTCCTTGCACCCAAGCGCAGTCTCTGGGGTGGCGCAGGACATGTGGAGCCTTCGAAGAGTTAAAAAGGTGTGCTTGGGGTGGAGTGCAGGGGCGGGGTGTTGGAAGCGTAGCTGTGAAGTGCAGATCTCAAACTTTGTCCTCAGTGTCATGCAGCCACGGTTCTACTTTGTGTTTGTCAAAGCATTACTCTGCTTACTACACCCAAGAAGGCCTGGACAGAGGTCAAGTGGAAGCAAGGCCGTGGCAAAGTACCCTGAAATATTCTGAGAGGAAGGGGTGACTTTGACTTAGAATGAGTTTGTGAAGATGGAAAGGATTTGAAGGCTTGCTTCTACCTACCTACCTACCTACCTACCTACCTACCTACCTACCTACCTACCTATCTACCTCTCTATCTCTCTCTCTCTCTCTCTCTATCATTATCTATCTATCCACCCACCCATCCATCCATCCATCCATCCATCCACTCGTCCACTCCCTCATCCACCCACCCACACATCCCCCCACCCACCCATCCCCTACCATCATCATTATTCAAGATTGCAAAACTCTACCCTTGTGCTCAACTTTCTGGTGCATCAGCGGCCACCCTCAGGACAGTCTAAGTCTTGCAGCCATCAGGAAGCTGATTTTGTTTTATTTTTGTTTTTGATGTTCTTTTTTGCCCTGGGAATGAATACATCATTTCTCTTCCCTTATTAAAGTTCGCTTGGAGTCAGTCCTGTTGGCTCTGCATTTCCCTTTGCTGCTGTCCCGGACTTTACCTTGGATGACACCGCTTGCTTTACATAAGTTCCTCATGCACTGAAGGCTGACATTCTTAATAGTCCTGTCACCCGTGTTACAACAGGTGCTGAAGGATCCAAGGATGCCTGCGGGAGACGGGGCCGTCTCAGCGGTTTCTGTAACACCAGTGGGGTGTGAGGTAGCAAGGAAATAATTAGTTAGACGTAAATGCAAGACGAATGAAGACACCACTAATACTCGATGCCTGGGAGGAGGGGTAGCCTGCTTCAGCTTAGATTTCAGGGAGAATAATTGAATCAATAGCTATGAAAATGAAAGCGATATTAAGAGACTTTTTGTGGCCATGCATAAGGCAGGCGGAGCTCAATTCAATCAACATGCATTTACTGAGTGCTTATTATGTACCTGTCATCGCGTGAGGCATTTTAGCCAAACTAAAGGAGAAAAATAATTGCACGATATAAATAAGACTTTACACTCTCCATGGGGAGTTAAGATTTCAGAGCAGAGGAATGCTCCAAGCATGTATTAGAAAGGTTCCGTAGCAATCGTAAGCTACGTTAACAGGCAGAACTGTTAGGGATAGCGGGACTCACGATGACTGTCAGGAACCCGAGCGGCACTGCAGCTGTGGTTAATTCACTTCACCTCTCTGAGCGTCCTCGGTTCTGTCCTGCACACAACGCTTGTGTCACAATGTGCAGTGCCATTCCATCCGCACACACACACACACGCGTGCACGCGCTTTCAGGCATGAGTCCACTCCTCCAGGCTGCGTGGCTGGTACTGGGGCTGAAGGTGGGTGGAGAACGTGCCCCCTCTAGTCTCTGGGCTTTTAGGTGCTTACTATTTTCTCTGAAGGTTCTAGGTGTTTAGAGAACATTCCAGATGTCCAGAGAATAAGTCAGCATCGACCATGGCGTGGGCTAAAAAGGGAGTAGGTGTTGGAGCAGGTTTGAGGGCAGTCTTCGGGGACACGCCGCTGTCTGCAGACGCTGTGGGGCGTGGACAGGCAGACGCGTGGGCTGCAGCGCTCGCTAGTGGAGAAGCCACACGCAGGGCCGAGGAGCGTCCCCTCGGCCGCCAGAGCCTCAGTGTTCTCCCCCTTCTCGTGGGGCGTCTTGGCGCGTGTTGCCCAAGGCTGCTTTTTGCTTCTATTTCTGATTTTTCAGCCCAAGATTTCTTCATTTCTGGTCTGATTTATTTCATGATAGCTTTTGAAAATCTCTATCATAACTTTTCTTTAGTCTTATAGTCTTTTATACAATTTCTCTACTCTGGCGTTTCATTACTGATTATTCAGTGTAATCTTTACGGCGTGGCCCAGCCATTTCTATACATCTGAAAATAGTTAAGATTTAAAAATTTAAAAAATAATCAGAAATAGGTACAGATATTCGTTGTACATTGTGTTAAGTTTAAAATAGATGACACATTTATAATTAATATCTCTTGGGCATTATAGCTGCATTTAAAATAGATACATAAGTACATGCTTTAGAAATCTGTGGGTTACGATGTGCCACCTTGTCAGTTTTATTATTTATCCATTAACAGAAAAGAGATAAGAGATTTTTCCTAGTATGAAGTGATTCCTATTTCCTCATTTGCTGGGGAAATATAAAGAAATCACCCGGGCTTACCTTTTAAAGGACCTCACTATTCAATCATCCAAGGGTTAGAGAATCATCACAGTGAATTAAGACCACTTTGCATCTTAGAGTGGGGGAGCTGGTTGACTGGAGGGTTTTTCTAGAGATGACTTTAACACTGAGTCGATTTGCTTTGATTCAAGAAGGAAATAAGAACTTGGAGAGGAGATGCAGTTGTTTCTTTAGGGTTGTTGAGAACAACCAGCCAGCGGTATCCAGAAAGACGAGACCGTGCAGGCCACGGAGGGAAGTAGTTAGTAGTCTTGTTAAACGTCAGCGGACGTGCCTGCTTGGTCCTTGTATAGGAGACCCGAGTCCTGGCCACTGCGGACTGGGCGCACTCAGCGCTGGTATCTGGATGGGGTTGTGGGAGTCTCGTGTCTAGGCTTGGCGAAAGGAGGACTGTAGACAGAGGACAGGCAAATGGATTTCTCCTTGCTTGCCAGTTCTGATTAGGAAAGGCTCCCTGCGGTTTTGTTGAGAAGAATTCATCTGAGCTCAGCTGGAGAGGGCTGTGATTGATTAGTGGTGTCTTCCAGGGGCAGAGGAAGGGGGATTGTCGCCAAGCGAGCCAAGTCTTCCATTCTACTACCCTGGACAGGAGAACTTTCCTTCCACGGCCGGGGGGCGGGGAGCTGGCTGCTTCCAGAGACGGGGCGGATAAGTAGCAGGATGATTTCACTTCACGTTACCGCTAAGCAGGAGGGAGAGATGCCTTCCTAGAGTCTCAGGAGAAACACACCGTGGAGTTGGGGACGCCCATTAGTATTTCTAACCAAATTCCTTTCCAACACAATGGTTTAATTGGAGGAAAAATTGTTTAGGGAATACCGTTCGATGGGGTTTAATCAATTTATGCTGTTGGATTCTGCCGCAGATTACATTGTTCGACACATGGGTAGACCGGGGGCCTCGCCTCCTTCATTTCGGGGGGAGGCGATTAAAAATGGAAGAGGAAGCCTTGGAGTGGGTGTTCTCCTTCTCGGGTCTGGGGCCCCAGGTGGAAGGACTTGGCACTGGGCGCCACTGCCTCCTCCCTGTGTCTCTCCGAGCAGATGCTTCACCCGAGAAGAGAGCCAGCTCGGAGGAAGTGGTAGGCATGTGCTCTTGGTGAAGGCAGCCAAGGAAAGTGACATTTTCTTCACCAACCCTATTAGTCAAAATACGAGTCTAATAAATAGGAAAATAATAAATAAATAAAAATGGAGAATGTGTCATAAACTCTGCAGCCCGCGGTGTGATGTTTTACGGAGTTATGGCTGGTCGAGGAGCAGCCTCCGGTGCCCAGTGCAGACACAGTGGGGAAGGAGCCAGGAGCGGGCAGCGGGGACCGCGGGATCAAGCCCCTGTTGCTGAGGACCGTCCGGGACAGGGTCTTTGGTCTCTCTGAGCCTCGGGCTCCCTGGTTTCCCTGCAGACTGCTGAGGGAAGCAAACGCTCTGATCGATGTGACAACGGTTCCCTTAGCTGAGCACACACAGCCGTGCGAGTAGCCGTGCAAGCAAGCCCAGGCGCTGCAGAGGTCAGTGAGGATGTGGAATGTTCTGCAGCCCATGAGTGGAGAAGGTCTGCAACACGGGATTTCACGGCTGCTTGGAGCCTGTTACACGTGTATCATATTAGATAAATATCAGATCCAGTGAACACCATTTATTGAGCGTGTGCTGTATGCAGGTCGCTTGTCGTGGCTTCTGTTGCGGGGCACAACCCCTGACGTCAAATGCAGTCAGAAGCCGGCTTTCTATCTGACCCATTTTGGGACTCCCAAACATTGAGAACATGTCTAATACTCAGGAGTTCCCTCCGGGGCTGTTGTGTAAATGCCCGATTGAGCTGCCCACGCTGTGAACTTGTGCGTCCCTCCAGAAACGCATGCTGTGGGCACACCGTTGCCATCTTCCTTCCCCCGTAATAACAACCCCGGTGTCTGGAGCTCTCCCTTAGGGGCGTCTTCAGCGTTGGGGCGGCGAGTCTTGTGTCTTCCGGGAGGGCTGGTTTCTGAGAAGTGAACCTGGGGTGAGGGGTGGGAATCGTTGCCATTTGTGTGACCAGCCAAGGCCGCACAGCGGGACCCAACCGGAGCCAGCCTGAAAGGGCTGTGAGAATGGAACAGAGCTGTGGCGTGTGCTGTGGGCTGGGAGTCAGGTGCAGAGCCCACAGGCGGGCGGCCCAGAGCTGGAAGGTCTGTCGACAACAGGGAGTCGTGTAGCTGGGGGAGGAGCACACGGGCTCGAAGGCTCGGCCACCGGTCTGCCCCATGTGCTACCCCGCTCCCCTCTGGTTCATACGTGTGTGAGGGAGGGCTAACCGGCCCTAGGCACCGTCCGCCTTTACAAGAGCATCTTTGTGAAGAAACGCTGGAGAGTAACAAGCAGAGCACCGTGAGAAGTGCCCAGCTGGAGAGGAATTCCCTGTCTTTGTGTGGGTCCCTGCAAAGACGTCTGCCACATCTCCCGGTGCGCCCACGCCCCTGGGTACCAGCTCGCCCACATAAGGAAGGCCGCGTGCTCCTATCTCAGTCCAGTTGTGTGCATCTCACATGCCAGAATCCTCTCGGATTCCAAATTATGCATCAGCTGTGACAACGAGCCCTCTCCACTGGTCCTTAAATGTAATAGTCTATGAGTGTTTTATTACCACCGCCCCTCAACTGAAAGCCTTCCCGCCAGACACGGACAGCTTTCTCTGTGTTCCATAATTACAAGCTTTCAAAAGCTCATACCTGTTATATCTCTGACAGCTCACCATGCCTAAGGGGTATTGGGGTGCTGCCCTTGGCAGGTTTGGGCTTATGCAAAAATTCAGAGTGTGCCTACATGGGAATCTAAACTTTTAAGAGGCACATAACTTTGACTTTATTAATATTTAAGCTTAAAATCTTCAGCCTTGTAGAGGAAAGCAAAGACTGATTCTCCTACAGTGAACATCAGGGTGAAAACACCTGCTGCAGCTTGGTCGCCGAAGGGACCCAAGTTCTCGCGCTCTTCAGAGAGGACTTCGGTGGCTAGCCTTTCCCAATTGCGGGTCCCTAGCGATGTGATTCTGAGTCACTCTTCTTTTAAGACACAAAAGAGCAAACAAGAGGACTGAAGAAGCAAATTCTTCTCCAGAGAACCAGCCTATCAAAGATGGACACCATTATCATTTATATTCATTTTCAAGAACACAGACTATCTCAAACTCTAGAAATTTGTTAAAAAGCATTTGCTTCTGGCACTGAGGTAGCTACACAATGACTGTTTTCTTCATGGAGTGATTAGGCCAAGAGCTTATGATAAGCAGGAGGATGAAGGCAGACCAAGTGGACAGGATGGCGTGTGTGCCACAGCCACAGCTGGCTGGTACCCTCCCAAAGCCAGGTCTTAGCCTGGGCAAAGACACGTGGTTCCAAAGAAGAGTGAGGATGTGGAGGGCCAATGCATAGAGATGTGTAAGGATGCAGAAAATGATGATGGCGACACAAATCCCATTGGTTCGTTAATATTTTATTGGGCCCCTACTAGACGCCAGCCTGGTGCTGCTGAGGTAGAGACCCCGCAGAGGAACCAGATGTCCTGACCCGGTTTCAGGAGTTGAGATCACTCCTGAAAGGTGGGGCTTGCACACCAAAGCCAGGGACGTGCCTTGCACATCAGGGTGAGTCCGTCACGCTGGACTTGAAAGAGCTTCACGGGTGCAGGGTGCAATAGGGACTGAGGGACCATCAGCTGGGGGTGTCTGAGTATTGGCCAGCACAGGGGAGCCCCCTTTAGACTGGGTGGGTAAACAGACTGACCTCAGACAGATTAGAAGGAGAAAACCCCCAGATAAGACGTGGATGGAAAGCTGGCGTGGCTGTAGCGCTAAAGAAGCCTGGGCTGGAGATGTTTATGGTGCTTGGAGGAGCCCGAGGTCTAGAGCAGAGAGGGGCATGATGCCCCATGCTGGACAGATGAGCTTCCCCGAGAGAGGACCCCCAAACCACAGTCTTCTAGGACATGAAAGGGCTTGACTAGGGGAGGGCGGAGGACAGAGGCCTTCCTGAGGCCCGACGCTTCCCTCGCCTCCAGCAGTCTCCAGTGGAAGCGTCCGTGTCCACTGAGTCGTGGTGACAGGTGGCTCCGGCCCCCCTGGCCCCGGCAGCCACACCAGGGTCACGAGGGCCAAGGCTGGCACGCTGAGAAAACTGTGAGCCAGCAGGGGAGAGGCCACCATTCCCAAGGGGACACGCAGGGAGGTGGGGTCGTGGGGAAGTCAGTGACCTCAGTTGTGAGCCAGGGTGAGTGGGGAGAGACGACCTCAAAGAAGAGGTGAAGGCACTTTGGGGGTGGTGCAGCAAGGCCCGTACAGCAGGACCCGGAGAAAGCCCATGGACCCCTGAAGCTGTGGCTGACGGGCGTTCCCTCCCCAGGGGTGGGGGCGGGACGCCAGCTTCCTGTTGCTGACAGCTCTGGCTGGCACAAGGCGGGTCATCCCCTTGCAGTTCTGGGGGTGCGGCGTCAGGTCGGCCTCCCTGGTCTAAATTCCAGGGTGCAGTAGGACTGTCCCTTCTGGATGCGCTTTGGATCTCCAGCCACCTGAGGCGTCCTGCACTGCATGGTCCTCTTCAGAGCCGGCCGCTGGGTCGAGTCTCTCTTCACACCTGTCACCCTGACCCCGAGTCCTCTGCAGACTTCCACTTGCCCAGAGCTGGCCCTGAATCCACGCAGGGGATTGGAAAGTCTGTGGTCAGCAGCAGTGACTCCATCTGCAACCTCGGTCCCGTGGCTACGAGCGGTGAGCATCCACGAGTGCCAGGAGCTAGGCAGGGGCTTGGGGAGGGGGCAGCTTCTTCTGCCTACCACAGGATTTAGTGAGGATTTTGTGCTAGCCTAGAAGGGGATTTGGAAAACTGTCAAGACCTGCCTCGGGTGTGGAGTGAGGGCGCCTGTTAGATTCTGGAAGGGTCTCTCCGCTGCTGCCGTGTGGGGATGAGGAGGAGGTGCTGATGAAGGGCCACCTGCTGGAAGCTCCTCGGGCTCTCGGGGCGGGGTGATGGGCTGGCGCAGTGCAGATGGGCAATTGTACATTGTATTCCACGGCAGAGCTGACATGAAACTAGCAGTAGGTCAGGGACGAGGGAAAATGGGGATTCGATGCTTTTGGTTTGTAATGGAGAAGACCGTGATCACGGACACAAGTAGCAGAGAGAGCTGGCCTCAGAATGTGCGTCCCCATCTGCGTCTTCCCAAGGAACATCCGCTCCTCCAAACGCTTTGAGAGAGGTCTTTGGTATTTGACAAATCTCTCCTCTGAATGTGTTCAGCCTTGGAGATGGAACCTTATCGGGCTGCTTCTGTTCTGGGCTTCGTTCATGCTAATCACCTTGACATTTCGTATTCATTCAGTGTGAGAGGGCCGCCTTATCCTGCATCGATGGGGACACTTGTTTCTAATGAGAAATCTGATGAAATCAGGTGCTTAGAATACAGAGCATCTGCAAACTTTTGTAGCTTTTTAATTCTCCCGAAGTTTGTTTCTTCCTCTCAGGAGAAGACCAGGGTTGGTGTTGATGCAAAAGTACATCTGATATGATTTCTACCTGATGAGGATTTTACTTGAAAATCCATCAAAAGGGAGAAGTGACATTTTCAACCAGGAAGATGGGGAAGTGAGCTCTGGTCCACCTTGAGGTCTCCTACCTCTCCTCCACTCTGCTCTTTTCACAAAAGATCATCTCATCAGAAATTCAGAAAAATGGCTTTTCATTCTTAGTCTCATTTTCTGACATTCTTACTCTAAAAGTCATTATTAATGGAGAAAACTCTGCCTATTAGGTAATCTGTGCCTTTCCCCCAGCCCGGTGGTATTTCATTATCATTTAAATATGCCACCCACTGCTCCTTCTAAAACCTTTTGAATGGAGGGTCTTCAGTAGCTCTTTTTCCCCCTAAATTATGCTCAGCAGTTGCTACAGCAAGATGGTCTCCAGTGAAGCTCCTTCTACATTGAAAAAGTGAAGTGGAGATTGAGATAATTATCTGGATAATTCAGCCTCCTGTTATCTCTCTTGAAAGGGAGCCTGTTTCTCATTCTCTCTTTCTTCCTTCCTTTCTTCCCGGGCGGGTTATCTTTGCCAAAGAAAGGCACCCCTGCTTCCATGCTGCTCCAGAATCCAGTTTTAAAAAAATGTATTTCCGAGTGCCAGCGATATTTTCAAGGCACGTCAAACTTCTAATGCTACATTTTAAAGCAGGACGCAGCTTGTGATCTGGATCAGCCATCTTTCTCAGTCATTTCAGAGGATTAATTCCCTGTCTCCAGGTGTAAGATTCCCTTCCGATTGAGGATTACTCAGAATGGAGGAACCTAGACTTTTCCTTCATTCTGAAGAATCACGATGCCCCAGAGAATGAAAGCAGCTTCTTCTAATGTAAATAGCTGGCTGTTTTCAGGAGGCTGCTTAGAATGCCAGCTGCACACCCTGGTTCCACTCTCAGCAGAGTCCCCTCTGCTGGGCTCAGCTCCCCATGGTCAGTGGCTCTTGATCTGCACTTCCCGCAGCACTCCCTCACCCCCGAGGGGGACAAAGGACAGGACTAACTTTTTGGGCAGCCACTGCCTGGGCTTACCGACCTTTCTGGACCCCAGGTCTTTCCCTGAGGAATGGGAACTATCGATGCCCTCATTTACAGTGTTTTATTTTGTATTTTAACAAATATTTATGCACACAAGAACTGGGGTGCAGGCCAGAAGTGCGGGGAGTGAAAGGAGTCACAGAGACAGTGGGGAGCAGAACAGGCGGATCCCCTGAAACCCACTGCAGAGGGGAGCAGCGGGGACACAGGGGAGGTCTGCTGCGCCCTGCGGGCCCCCTTCCTGGCGGGGATCGAATTGTGCTGCTGCGCTCAGTACCTCGCGCCGCCAGGGAGGCCCTGCAGTGTCTTAGCGTAAGGCGGCATGAGCTGTTGGGTCGGCGAAGACACCAGGAGGAGCGCAGCCCTGTCCTGTTCGCCTGCCCCCGCCCCGTAGACCTGTGGTTCTTCGTGTGAGCGCCTGCCGCGGCGCGGACAGAGCCCCAACTGCAACTACTCTGGGGCCCAAACTGCGTCCTTGCCCTTGTTGGGACCCAAAGGAAGCGCCCCGCACCCCTCTGGGTTCCATTAGCAAAGAAACCAGCATCAGACAGAGAAAAGAAAAAGCCAAGAAGAAGCTCGAGGTCGACACGGGCACTTCCAGTGTGCAAGGGAGCCCCAGTAACACTGAGCGCCACCCGGCTGGCTCCAGATGCCTCCTAAGGGCTGAGGAAGGTGGATGCTGGGAGGTCAGCTGGGAGGGTGCCAGGGAAGCGCCCGGTGGGCACGGCCCAGTGCAGTCTGCAGCACCCTTGTCCTTTGAGGCCGTCTAGCAGATGTGCTCAGCCCATTCGGGGAGGGCGTGTGCTCAAGGGGGAGGGGTCTCCTGAGTGCAAGAAGCCTCACCCCACCCTTTCAGCCCCTCCCATGAAGCAAAGCTCTTGCCAAAAATACATATTTTGGGGGCCTCCCTGGTGGCGCAATAGGTTAGCAACGCACGATGAGGCAGACCGCAGCCACTGCAGCACGAGTTCCATCCCCGGCCAGGGAGGGGCCCCACGTGGCACAGCAGACCTCTTCTGTCTCCTGTTGCTCCCCTCAGCAGTGGATTTCAGTCGACCTGCCTGTTCTGCTCCCCACTCTGTCTCTGGTGAGTCCTCTCACCCCCCACACCTCTGGCCTGTACCCAGCTCTTGTGTGCATAAATAAATATTTAATAAAAAATGACATATTTGGGAGTGGCTGACTTTTTGCTCCCCTGCACCCTCAGGCAGCTTATCCTGTAGAAGAGCCAGAATGTAACACGCAAGCCAGTGAGTGTTACAGAGCCAGACAGCGAAGGAGGACAAAGGTCAGGGAAGGAAGGGCAGGGAAGGAAGGAGGCACCAGTGGAGAGTGTCCTGGCAGCAGCAAGGCTTCCTTGAGGGATGGAATCGGAGCTGAAAACCGAAATAACCGTCACCGAGGCTGGTCTTGAGATGGTTGATATTAATCATGTCAGAGGCTGGTGTCTCTTCTGTCGCCAGAGCAACCTCTCGACGTGATGACGCCGAGCGTACAGCTTACAGAGTAGTCAGCGCGTGAGACTCAGTGGTGGCGGCTGAGGCACGTAAGGTCACGGTTTTTCTGATAGTTCGGGTTGTGCTGGAAGGTGGGCGTGCACACGCAGAGGCTGGCTTAGTGTTGGGCGAGGGTTACGATGTTGTTGGGGTGCAAGGGAACCATCCCTTACTCCTCTGGGTTCTTCTAGGCTGGAAAATAATCAAGGAAGCACCAGGCAGCTTGATGGGGGAAAGAAGCCAAAGGGGAGTTGAGTAGTGCTGTGGGCACCCCCTGCAGACACGCAGGGGCCAGCTTGACTGAGTCTCGCCCTTGCGGCTTCAGACACCATCATAAAGAGCTCAGCGAAGGGCTTTGGGGGTGAAGGGAGGTCAGTTAGGGAGGTCAGGGGTAGCCACCGCGGACAGAGGTGTGCAGGCCAGTTGTCTTCTCCCCCAGAGGAGACAGGAGGTGAGGGCCTCCCGGTGCCCACCTACAGCAGCTTACATGCAAGTCTCCGCTTCAAAGGACACTCTCCCCACCCTCAGGACCCTCCCCACCCTCAATTTTTGTTCCCCTTCAGTATTAGTGGCTTGGGATCGCCTAGAGAACAACGCGAGGGTGGAGGTGTGAGGAGTTCAAGAGTCTCGGGGTGGCAGCGCTGATGCCTTCTGCTGAAAAGTGGGTGAGTTCTCCAGGGGGTCCTGAAGGGACAGGTGCAGTTACTTGGACTTTTAACTTCCTCGGAAACACTTCCTGGCACGCGGAGCCGCGTGATCAAGAGGATGGAAGAGTGGACAGCGAGCAGCAGGGGTTCCCGAAGCGCCTTCATGGGGTGTATGTGCCCATGCCTGGGGGCTGGTCTGTGCCCCACAGATATGCGCCGGCCGATGGTGCTCTGTGCACAGACAGGCTGTTTCTTCCCTCTCTGTGGCGTCCGTCTACCGCGGCGATAGCTGTTAAACAAGTAGGTGTGAATGATGAATGACCCGTATGCTAGATGCTGGGGCCAAAACATGTTTCCTACCCTGCCAGAGTAAATCAGAGGGTCCTCAGGTGGTTTGGGGGGCTGGCAAAGGAGCTTCTTGCATCTACTTAGAGGCTCCCTGGGTAAAGGAGGCAAGGGGGTCTGGTGGGGGGCCGGAGGAGGGTGAACTTCACCAAAAGAACAAGGAGACAAATGCCCTTTGCAGCTGCCAATGCTCTGTCCCCACGTCCGCGCACATCGGACCGCTAACATCCTGATGGACTTGCGGGCACAGAGATGGTGTGTGGGATCTCGCAAATTGGCACAGCCCGCCAGCAATTGCTTGGCCTTCTCTTGTGAGGACGCAGCAGTTGTTTGTTGAAAGAGTGAGTGGACGTGGAATTAATCAGCACTGTTTAGGTCCTCGGTGACCTCCAGCGGCTCATTTGCTTATGCAAAGCATACAGAAGCTGGATAGAAGACAACTTGGCATCAGACCTGCCCTATTCTGGAATGCAGGGAAGCAGGCGCCCAAGGTCACCCCAGTTCTCCCTCCCACTGGTTCAGTAGTTCTGAGAAACACCAGGAAACTTGCATTGTTTCTCAAGCCCCTTGTGTGAGTCTGACATTCGGCCATGTGGGCGTCTCCTCTATTTGGGATTTGTCTTCTGTGCCCCCAGGGACTTGTTCTGACCTCACTGGTCTTCCTAGAGCAAGGAGCTCCAGCGTGGAGGTGCCTAAGCCCGTGAGCATGCATGGGCTGACGTCTAGCTCTTCAGGTCTGGGGATGGACAGATCTATTTGCTCTTCAGCAGAGGCACTGTTGGAGGTGAGGCTGCCTGGTGGTAAAATCTAGGCCATGCTTGGGGTCAGGGGTCAGGCGGCCCAGGCTGCACTCCAGCTCCTGTGCTCAGAAGCCTGGTGCACTCGACAGCCACTTAACTCCGTCTTGCCCGGCTGCCTGTCTGCAGAAGACAGGTGCTGTCGACAAGGGTTCTAGGGTCCAGGTCGGCGTTTCGATGAAAAGCACTTAATACAAAACCTGGAGTGTAATGGGGGTGCTGGGTGGCCAGAGCGCTCCACTGTAGCCTGACAGCACCCCATCCTGCGAGAAGACTAATGAGGAGGAACAGATCCCGAGTCTGGGCACGGAGCTGGGAGGAGGCAGATCCGCTTGTGTTTGGAAATCAAGCGCTTAAGAGGGGACTCTTATCTGGAGATTTGATTCCTGATTTTATCAGCCCCTGTCACAGGCCTCTTTCTGGGGAGCAACAACGATGGCCCGGGAGTGGGATGCCGGGGGGCGGTGTCGCCTTCAGACGCAGGTCGGAACTCCCCTGTGTCTCTCTGAGGGACAGCCAGCCTCACTCTCGTTTTGACTCGCATTCTAGACAGGGTCAGAGCACCGGGATAAAGCAGGAAAGTGCCCTTCAGGACTCAAAGCAGATAGAACTTTCTGTCATCCCCCTTAGCAGTGAGTTGGCTGTGGACCGCGCTTGGCTGATAAGAATGGTGACATATTTCCTCTCTGGAGTTTATCAGAGAAAAGTTGTGCAAAGTCATTTACCATCCACTCTGTGTATTTCAAAATTCGGATACGATATTAGAGAAAACCTTGCCTCTCTTACAGGGGCAGAGAGGAAGTTTCCCCATCTTTCTTGTTCTTTGCGGGGGTGGAGGAACAATCAAATGAACATCAGACAGATTAGTATAAGCAAAGAACAAATTTAGTTATGGCAAACTTAGTATGTGGCAAAATGGGGGGCTCATACCCTGTGCTAAAGAATGGGATAAAGATCTCAGTTACAAGGGGCGGGGTCCATGATGGAGACCAGCCGTTCTGGAATTAGGTGTTTGCCCCGCCATATAAAGACATCCCTCTGATAGAAAGGTTATTTCTAGTAAAAACCCTAGTTCTAGGCAATTTCTGTGATTTTCATTCTTCCAGGCAGCTAAGGGAAGGGCCTTAGATGGATATAACCCACCTGCCAAATGACAGGTCTCAGAGGTGTGTTCTGAACACCCGGGGGGCAGAGGAGACTGTCCTTCAGTGTGAAGATGGTGGTAAAATCGTGTACCTCGTGGGTGTAACCATGATGCCCCTTCCGACCGATGTAATGAGGATGGATAACAAGCTCAAACCGTTCAGGATCCTTTAAAGGAAACGCCTAGGGCAGAGCTCACCCTGTGGGTGTCGTAATGGATCCTTCACCAGGGTGACGCTAGTCTCCCAGTACCTGGCTCCAGGTGGCCAGCGGCGTGGGCTCCCCACCCCCCGCATAAAACGAGTGCTCAGAAGGAAACACCTGCCATGTGAGTTGTGGCACATTCCAGTTGCCAAGGACAGCCTCGGATATTCCCACAATTCCCACTCACTGTTCTCCTGTACTCTATGGAGGACGATGGTACATAATGCAAGTGGATTCCAGCCCAAAGGACGCAGAGGTCCATGAAGACAAATAAAAGGCGGGCGGTGTTGTCCTTCCTCTTACTAGATCTCTCCACGGCGACGGCGCTGGGATGCAGGAGAGCGGGCTCTTGAGATCTCCAGGGTGACATGCTTCTCACTGACATGTATCTGGAAGAAGATTGACTTTATTGTTGATTTCGCTGGAAAGCTCAAGTATCTTTTTCAAAATCCTGTAAGATTCCGACAAGTCCTAGATTTGTGAAGAGTCTGGTAGTTGATATTTTGGGTGAGGTTTACTTGTGGCATGTAGACAAGCCCGCGCACGGAGCAGTGTGATGGAGAACATAGTCCTCGACTTCTCTGTCTTTGCTGGGTGTGCTGATCCGTGCGTGTGACCCGGCTGCGGTTATGTCTGCAGCTCTGGCCCTCTAGCTTGGAACGACCCTCCCCTGGCGCCTTTTAAGACCCCTTCTCTGCTGTTATCACCGCCATTTTGTGAGCGATGAATGAGCGCCAACACATTAACCAGGCGCTCTCGTGTTTATACCCCACCAACAACCCAGGGCTGAGGTGGCATCCATTGTACTTCACTAATTGATTGCTTTTACAAATGACTGTGGACCAGGACGTGGAGAACTTTTCAGCCCTTGCTTCTAACCAATCCTGGCCTTCCACAGTTGGTGAAATGGTGCCTGGTCCTCCTTATGGAACAAAACCAGCATAAGGAACCAGAGCAAGTTTGTGCTGTGTCATCTGCCCTTACACCTTTCCCTGTTGCCCGTCAGCCACGATATCTGGCAAGAATGCGTGAAACGGGAGCTGTCTCCTGTAAAAGAAGACTGTGGCTGTGTGCCCGTCTTCCCCTTGAGGGCGCGGCGTCGGCTTGCAGGAGTGTCTGTCCGGGGCAGTATCTTTACGCGTGTGCATCCTCAGCGTGCAGCTGTGCGAGCATGTGTGTCCACACGTGTTCTAACTGTATCGCTATGAATCAAATAAGTTCAGAAGCTGGAGGAAAGAAGAGAACGTTCGCATTTCTCAAAGCCTGCAAAATGCTGTGGGTTTGCACACATGGCTGAATTTGTTTGACGGCGTAGCTGAAGCAGCGTATTATTTTGCCATTAGACAGTTGGGGAGTACGAGAGAGATGATGTGACTTGTCCACATTCATAGGGCTAAGCTACAGAGGCAGCATAGACATCCAGGGCTGTGTTTACCCAAGCCCACCCTCTTCCTTGCAGGCAAAAGGAATCACTAGAATGACCTAGAAGTACGGCCGATGGAAAAGGTGCAATTAATAGTAGAGCTTCTCCAATCACTGTATTTACTAAAAAGCCTTCAGTGCGCCCAAGGCCCTGCTCTCCCCGCCCTAGAGTCTCTGCTTTATCTTTCTCTTAAGTGACCTCACCGCAGCTTATTGTTCATTAACTCTTCCCTTGCGCTATGAGCTGCTAAGGCATGAAACCTGACACCCTTGGTGCCCGGTCCCTGTGCCTGGAAGGGTGTCGAGGCTGTGAAACAGGTGTCTGATGCGGCTCTGGTCTCACATCCAGATGCACACGTGTCCTTTGTACACTGCCCGGTTCTCAAAATGAGTGAGGGTCACACCTGTGACAGAATGCATTGAGGACGCGTGTCCTGAAGAGAGTATTTGCGTGGGTTTAATGATCAGTCATGGCTGGAGGTCACAGTGGAACCTTAGTTTGAACGTGTTCCCCCCAGATTAATTTTTTGTGGCCCAGGGAACAAAGGTGAGGAGTGTGAGCTGTGAAGTGGGGGGAGTGAACATCCATGCAAAAATCCGATTTAGCCTCCCCTTGCTTCGGGTTAGCGTGGGGTCATGGGTCACGTCGAGTAGGAACGTGTATAGTCGCGGAAAGGACGTCCTGTGAGCTGGGGAGGGAGAACCGTTCATGGTGGAGACAGCTCAGTCTTCTCACCGTGTCCTGTCTGCAGCTCTCGAAGCTGCCCAGCGTGCAGACCATCTCCGTGCAGCACAGAGCAATTTGCTTTTACACAAGTTCCTTCGTGGCACAACACGACATGCACCACGGACAAGGAGTCACTCGGGCGCTGAGGAGAATGAGGGTGGCCGAAGCAGGAGAGGGGCTCTTTGCTCTGAGCCACGAGGAACAATGATTCCAGCAGCCCAGGGCTTCCTGGGAAGCCAGGTGAAGGGGATCCCGAGCCCCGGGCCCACTGCCTCCTGGGGCAGCCTTGCCTACGTAACTTTTCCTTTTCAAGGATGCCCATGGAGCCAGGAAGGCTTTCACACGGCCAGCTCTGCCTCCTAAAGGCCTGGGCGTGGTCTTTCCTTTCCCAGCGCCCCCGACACCCCATTACCCCAAGGTCACCTGCTCTCATGCCGGCCAGCGATGGGAATCGTGCCCTTTCTTCATCAGCCTGCACTGGACGTGCACTTGCCGCTGAGCCGCAGGATGGAGAGCACAGTCTTGGGATCAGCTCTTTCTCTGAAAGCTTTCCACCTACTTATCTGTGTGCCTGTCTGTTTGTTGGGGAGGGCTTAACTAGATGTATTTTGGTCAACTTCCTGTGTGTCGACTGACAGATGTAGCCAGTCATTTTTTGGGTTTCTGTAAAAAGGGGCAAAGTTGGGGCCACCCTGGTTGCTTAGAGATTAAATCTCAGCGCTGTCACCACCCCATTACAGCCTGAGTTCGACCCCCAGCCAGGGAGGGGACCCACATGGTGCCGCAGACCTCTCCTGCCTCCCACTGCTCCCCTCAGCAGTGTGTTTCAGTGGATCCCCCTGTTCTGCTCCCCGCTCTGTCTCCGGGGAGTCCTCTCACCTGCTGCACCTCTGGCCTGCACGCCAATCTATGCAAAAATTAAAAGAATAATAATAAAGGGGCAACGTGCTGAAATGCCTTATGTGTGGGCTGTGTGCCAGGGTTTAGAACCAGAGAAGGCATGCCTCAGGAAGTTTTCTTGGCCTGAGGGAGCATGGGAAGACCGGTCTTTAGTTCAAAGCCATTCATCACCTAGGAACATGGGTCTTGAAGCCCAGATCTCCCACTGAGGCAATTCAGAGACTTCTTCAGGACCCCACTTCAGAGGGGCTCGTGTCTTATGCTCCTGTCCCTGCGCTGACTCCTCGTTTTCTAAGCTGTGTCTTGGGTCCTTGCATTGGACATCTGAACTCCTCCCTGTACTGGTCTCCAGAAAACCAAGCAAAGCGATGACGAGTTTAAGAGATGTGATGACGGTGGGAATGACACGGGCGGGCTCTGGCGCCACCGGCGCCGTCCACATGCGTCCTTGATGTTAAGCATCGTCCTCAAAGAACGATTCTTCCCCAAATGCAAACGAGGGAAAGGAATCGGGAAGAGCGTTTGACAGTGCAGAAAGCCACAGACACTTCCCCAGCCAGAGCGGCCACGTCACAGTGACGTCAGGTTGATGGGATATTCCCTTGACAGCATGAGGTTAAAAAAAAATAGACTCGGGCCTCCCTGGTGGGTTGAGCAGCGCACTGTGGGGCAAACCGCAGCCACAGCAGCATGAGTTCGATCCCTGACGCTGGCTGGGGAGGGGACCCACAGGGCTCAGCAGACCTCTCCTGCCTCCCCGCTGCTCCCCTCAGCGGTGTGTTTCAGTGGATCTGTCTGCTCTGTTCCCCACTGTCTCTGGTGAATCCTCTCACCCCCCCACACTTCTGGCCTGTACCCCAGCTCTCATATGCATAAATAAATAAATCTCTAAAAAAATATTTAATAAAAAAAATAGATCCCTGTAGTCCCTCTCCCAAATGTATAGGCCCTCCCCAGGCTAATCAGGAGGAAGGCATCAGACAAAGCCCGAGGGGGCACATTCTACAGGATGCCTGAGCAGCGCTTCTCAGAAATGTCAGGGTCTTCAAAAATAAGGTAGAACGGAGAAATGGTCATGGCCCAGAGGAGCCGAAGGGGCTGTGTGGACAAAGGACAGTGTTGCAGGGCAGGGGTATCCTAGGCGGGCCCTGGAACGGGAGGGACTTCAGGGGAAGCCCGGGACCCGGTCCAGGTGCGGACTTGAGTTAATAACGCGTCGACATTGCTTCAGTAATCTGACACATATACCCTGCTAATAAGGAATTATGAACAGGTGTAGGCCTCATGGGAAATCTTGCTGCAATTTCTCTGTAAATCTAAAATTGTTCTAAAAAATAAACTCCATGAAGGGCAGACAGGAGCCCCAGGCACTCTCTGATGGGTCCTCGAGGAGCTAGTGATGGATCCCCCTTCCCGCGTGGTGCCGGCCAGGAGGCCAGGCCTGCACGTGGTCTGCCCGCGCTGGCCCCGGGCAGCACAGCGAGATGTTGCAGAGCCTGGCTCTCCCCGCCCTCCCTTCCTGCCCTGCTTGCAGATTTAATTTCCCGTTGCTCAGACAGCGCTCAGCTGTCACCACAGGCCAATCTCTGGCTGCCTTGCACCATTGTTCAACGCGCTGTGGGGTGGGTGAAACTTCTTGCAGGAGTCGGGGTCCATGGGCAAACAGCCAGAAAACGAAGATGGTGCACGTGGGTGGTGAGGTTGAGAGCAAGACAGGGCCCGGTGAGCAAGAAAGTGCGTGTGGGTGCAGAGTTTGGGGCGGCCCTGGCTGTCCCAGGTTACACTGTTCTCCAGAGTGCTGGGCCCCCCCACCTCACCGGCCAGGGTGGGCGAGGAGAGCCTTGTGTACCCTGGGGTTCCCCCGCCCAGGCTTCCGGTTGCAAAGAGCTGGCTTTAGTGGGTGCGCAAGCCCCTCGTGCTTCTTGCTTTGAGTTGTTTCGTCCTGGGCACCAGAAACACGTCTGGACTGAAACTGATGTTGCACCAAGACCCGTGGGAATCGCTCCCGGGTGGGTAGGCGTCTGCGCCGGCACCTTCCAGAGCTCCGGGCCCTCTGGGCTGCCCGGATCCTCCCTCCAGCTGGGAGGGTGCCATCGCGCCTCCATGCACCTGACGTGCGGGTGGGAGACACGGCCACGTCCCGCGTGGAGATCAGCTGCCTCCCATGGCAGGGGCAACGGCTGTGGCTGCGGCCGGCAGGCCCCCAGCAGATGCGCACCCCGACAGCAGAGCAGCCGTGAGTCTGGTGTCACCGTCCCTTGATGGAGGGGGGGATCCCCCATGGTCAGGCCTTGTCTTATCGTAGAAGAAGTGGGCCTTGCCAAGGAAACATTATTTGCAAGCGAGAGGATGCAGTGGAGTTTGGCTCAGCGGCAGGCTGGCCGATCGGCCCCCAGGCCAAGAGCCAGCTGCGAGGTCTCTTGTGTCCGGTGTTCTTCATGGTACTGGGTCTCGGTCTGTGCCTGGCTCTGCGCAGTGCTTCCCCAGCTGTCTCGTCTGCTCTCGCCCTCCCAGCACTGGGGGCGGGCGCTGATATCCATTTCACTTAACCTGATGCCACAGAGGTTAAGTGCCGCTCTGGGCTGGCAGGAGTTTTGGGGGGCCATCAGGCTCCAGATGGGCCCTGCAGACCCCAGCGGGGTGCGCCACATGTCCACGCCCTGCCACCCAGGTCCGTTCAGTTCCAGAGGAGACTGCAGGGGAAGGAGGAGGACGCGCCACTGTGGGGCGTACTGGGCGAGGTGTGTGGGGCGGCAGAGCTCAGTTATCCCGGACGGCTGTGGGTTCCATGGAAGGGGGTTGCCCTCTCTGGCTGGGCCTGAGGAGTCTGTCTTTAACAGTGAACGTTCTGGTTGCTGACAGCGTCTCCTAATGGTTCATGGCCCTCGTGAGTCACTCACGATGGAGATGTTTCAGCTACCTGAGAAAAAGATTTCTAGGACCTGCTTTATGGTGTATCAGGGCCAGAGTGTATTCTCAGGATGGGAAAGCCAGTAAAAAAAGTTAAGTCTCTTGGTGGCTCCCTCCTCTTCCCACCTGCTGCTTTGCCACCGGTGTGTGCGTGCAAGAAAACTCACTTCGACTGGGCGGTGGTGTTCTCTCAGGTCCTGCTGTCTCTTGTTCCTGTAGCTGGCTGCTTCCTTCATGAAGTGATTTCATAGTCCTTGGGTCTCCTGATCCCTCCAGCTCAGCTGAGTGTGGCAGGTAAATAAACCAGCTAGCATTTGACGTCCTACTGTGCGTCACGACAACATATTAAAGCCATTTAATCACATCTATATAAACGATCAAGCTTGATCCAGTGCTTAAAATTAACCTTGCATATTAAACCATTCAATTAATGGGAAGTGATCTATGTCCTCCAAGATTTCAGAAACACTACTCTTTTAATTGTTAATTAGAGAAAGTAGTGATCATGAAATACAAGGAACAATTTTGCTTATTTTCAGTGTGCTGTGTGTGATTATGTGAATTATTAACTCTGAGTAGCATTCAGTGTAGTTTATTTCTGTGGCTTTATGAACTATTTCCAGTCTGCATCTGTTCTTGTTTTCAATTAAAAAAAATATGACATATAGATCTCAGCCTGCGCCTTGTAATGAAAATAAGGAGAAAAAAAATTTCTAGGGTCTTTATGTAATTGTCCCATTTTTTAAATAGAACTATTGTACTGTGTGCCCGCCCTGAAAACTCACCTGTAAGAAAGTGTGATGCGCCAGGATCAGGCAAAGAGAATCTAGAGTTAGTGCTATTACGTCTGCATTGCTGAAACCGAGTGCTCTTATCAGAGTCACTGAAATGACTTCAACGTTCTGAAACAACCTATCCACATCATATTGGAAAAGAAATACCCCAGCAAAAGGTAGTTGCATTTGTGGCTTGCATTGCACGCTTTCATTACGGTTGACATTGGGCCACTTGCCACTCTCTGCTCCTCTGTTTTATAGAAATGGCACTGCCAGTCAATTCCATCTAGTCTCATCATGTAACATTCCGAGGAAGGATGGACCATCTGTTACTTGACAAAGTCTCGAGTAGATAATGCAGTTTCAGGAGTATTTGAAGTATCTTTCCAGAATGCATTTGCCCGTGATAAGGTTAATACATTTGTGCTCTGGCGGTGAGACTACTCATCTGTGTTTCTAAGACGAGGGGGCGGGGCTCTGGGCTGCAGGTGCCACGTGTGCAGGTGAGTCTCAGAGCATCCAAGGGGCCTGAGGTTTTAGGCTAAAGACCAGCATCTTCACTGTAATGGGGTCCTACCACTGCCTGTTGTCTTTTATTCCAGCAGAGGGGTTTACTTTACATTTGAAAGGACCCTGAAAAGACCTGGCTGAACCCCAGGTCTCCAGTGCTCACCTTCAGGCTCTCCTGTCAGCAGAGCATCTTCCCCTGCTAATGCATTACAAGCACAGTCACGCGGTGTCCTGTTACCCGGTTAATTTCAGTCACTGAAACAGGCCTAGAAGGGATCGGATGGAGTGTTGTGCATGAGAAAACCAGGCAGCAAAGATGCTGTCCTGAGTCACTGTTCCGGGGAATTGGTTGGATGGGTAGACACACAGAAGCTCAGCCCAGGAACAAGCTGGGAAAGGGAGGGGGCTGAGAAAGATGCAGGCTGCCGCTCGCTCTGAAAGCTGGCACAGCGCACCACTGGAGACTTGTGTGAACTAAGCTCAGGAACCCCTGTGCTCTGCTCCCAGACCAGTGGAGTCAGACTGTCTGGGGCGGGGACAGGTGTTCCTTTATTTTTTCTGTTTCCCCAGGTGTTCCTTAGGTCCTGTCAGAACTGAGATCGGCTAGGCAAGAGGAGCATCAGAAAGGAAACTGATAAAGGGACTCTTCCATTTATTCATTTGTTCATTTAACAGATTCATTTTCATCCACCCATCTAGTCGTTTATTCCCATTCACTCATTCATCTAATACTTATTCCCTTCCACCCACCCATCCACCCATCCGTTTATTTATTTAATGCTTATTCCCATTCATTCAGTTAACAGATACTTAATGAGAACTTCCCATGACCACACACTGTTCACGAGTTGGAGATATAGCTGCAAACAGAACAGACGGGAACGCCTATCAGGAGCTTTCATTGTAGGTAACACACTGAGTCAAACCTTGATTCACTACAAACCTAGTATGTGAGGAGCAATCACAGAGCACAAAGTCTTACCAAAAGCACAGACGGAATCATGTCATTCTAGTATTATTTTGGACCTTAAAAAGGAAGTTTTGCTCCCCAGTTCAAAATTGAAACTAAAAGCCTGTATATATAGTGGAATCACACCCCCTGGCGTGTGACAGTTTCCTAGTTCAGGTGACCGTCCTCCTCCCAAATACTCCTGTCACCTGCTTGTGTCTAATTTTTCAGGACAAAACTTGTAACAAATGCAAAACTCTTACAAAGACTGTGATGCTTAGATCCACTTCCCAAACGCTTGGGATTTTCCATAAAACTGAATATACGTCAAGAACCACGGTCAGGGGTGACAGAACCGATGTGGGGTGCTGCATTTGTCTAATATGAGGCCACCTGCTGTGTGTCGCCACTGGCACAGCCCACGCGTTCCTGCGCCAGGACACGAGATTCCGTTTACCTGACGCTCCCTGGCAGCGGCTTTCCCTTAGAACGGCGGGCAGAGCAAATGTGTGGCTTCCTAGACGGAGACTAGAATGGGGATGGCTTTGACCAGGGACCACCTGCCCTCCAGCCAGTCCTGTTATTGATGGTGGCGGTGACCTGTGGGGAGAGGTGTGGTTTGCTTTGCGACGGACTCCCATGCGGCCCAGCAACTCGCAGGTGGGGGACTTCTCTGCATCTCTGGGGTGCGTGGCACCAGGGTGCATGGGGAGGACTAAGGAAGCGCCCACCTGCTGTGCAAGCCCCATTCTGGACGAGGGGCAGACACATAAGGAGGGTGCCAGGGTGCAGAGATGTCTCCTGGGCCAGGCGCCCTGTTCACGGCATCCCCCAAGGCGCCCTGGCGCCCACACTCTTGCGCCGCTATCTGATCTGCTACCAGCTTGAGATTGACCGAGAATCACTTTCTACCTACAAGGAACTCCACGTGGCTCCTGTCTCATTCAGTAGCGCCACTGACCTCAAAACCACTTTTCCTTCTGCTGAAGGGGAACTTCCCAGCATCATCCAACTCTTGAAGACGTGCTATCCGGTGTGTGATAAGCTTTAAGAAAACCCCCCGGTAGAGCTTCGTGACAGCGAATGGCACGCTATGGTTTGGCAGCATCAGCGTCAGGGGAAAATAAACCAGGTGTTTAAATTAACACGCGTGAAACCTAAGTCATGCCTTAGAGAGCGACCGGTGATGCCTAGAACGAAAGAGAAGTCACTTTCAAAGGGGTTCGAGAACGACCCCCAAGACCTTCGGGGTGTCGTAGGTGGGGCTCTTGATTTCCTCAGGTAATTGGTTCTTTAGCTGTGGCCATTCTGGACTGGAAGCAGAGCTGCCGTTTCTGGGAACAACAAAAGCTGCATATCTGAAGGTACCTCACGATGAACTCAGGGACTGAGCGCCATTTTTAAGGTTTCTGCACATGAACCAGAGAAGCACTTTGGGGCGAGCTCAGCAGCTCAGGGAGAAAGGAATTTCACATGAAAATCAACGGTCTGCTCACTGACACCCAGTGACAGAAATAATAATTGTGTCCATGTAAAATCAGACCCCTTGTTACTTTTTAATGAAGTCTGTCTGATTCTGTGGTATTTTTGGCCGAGGAAATGAAAGAGATGTTTTATTAAATGAACTAGGTCTACACAGGTGAAATATCTGAGTCTGTGTCATCTTCCCCGCAGTAAAAAGCAAACATGAAAATGCAGAAAAATGCCAATGTAGTTCAAACAGCCCCTCCCCAGCCTCCTGGGCTGTCCCTGGAACCCTGGGCTGCTTTTTGCATTTGAACAATGGCAAGGAGGCTTTGGAAGGGAAAGAGAGCTTTTGCCTACCCCCTCTTGAATCCTTATGGCACAGCGTCTGTTGTCTGTCCCTGCTGCAGTGAGAAGTCCAACTCTCCTGTGCAAGCCAAGAAAAACAGGCCCTTTTTCAAATTACGTGCGAGGACGGTGCTGGCAGCATGCAAAGTGCGTTCCCCAAAGAGGATAAAGCCCAGGTTGTTTGGTTTGACAAGGTGAAAGTTTGGTTCTGTTCTTTTGTGCCTTTTTCCTGTCTTTCTCTCTCCTCCCTTTCTTCCCTCTCTCCCCTTCCTGCTCCCCCTATTTCCCCTTCCTTTTCCCCCTCTCCCCCTCCACCCTCTCCACAGGAAGACACTGCCAACTCAGCATTATTATTTTGAACACTCACCTGGCCAGGAAATAACTCCAAGGGAAGCTCTTTTTTTTTTGAAAGCTGACCTCATTTGTTCTCTCTTGGGTCCTGAGTGGGCCCCTTCTGCTCTGTGTGTGTGTGTAGCTATATGTGTGAGTGTGTGTATAACTGCCTGTGTGTAACTGTATGCATGAGTGTGTGTATAACTGCGTATGCATGAGTGTGTATATAACTGTGTGGGTGTGAAACTATGTGTGTATAACTGTGTCTATAATTGTGTGTATGAATAACTGTGGGTGTGTGTATAACTGTGTGGGTGTGTAACTGTATGTGTGAATGTATGTGTATAAAAATATGTGTGAGTGTGTGTATAACTGTGTACAACTGTGGGTGTGTAACTGTGTGAGTGTGTGTATAACTGTGTGTATGAGTGTGTATCACTGGGTGGGTGTATAACTGTGGGTGAGTGCATGCATATGTGTGTGTATCAGTGTATGCGCATATGTAAGAGTGTGTAACTGGGTATATAACTGTGAGTGCATGTCCATGAGTGTGTGTATTACTGTGTGTGTGTGTATGAGTGTGTATAACTGTGTGGGTAACTGGGTGAGTACATGCATATATGTGTGTATGAGTGTGTGTAACTGTGGGTGTATAACCGTGGGTGAGTGCATGTGCATGTGTGTAACTGTGGGTATAACTGCGTGTGAGTGCATGTGTGTGTATAGCTGTGTGGGTGATTAACTGTGTGGGTGAGTGCATGTGTGTGTGTGTAACTGTGTGGGTGTATAACTGTGGGTGAGTGCATGTGCGTGTGTGTAACTGTGTGAGTGTATAACCGTGGGTGAGTGCATGTGCATACGTGTAACTGTGGGTGTATAACTGTGGGTGAGTGCATGTGCGTGTGTGTAACTGTGTGGGTGTATAACTGTGTGGGTGAGTGCATGTGCATGTGTGTACAACTGTGTGTGTAACTGGGTGCATGTGTCTGGGTGTGTCTGGGTGTGTCTGGGTGTGGGGCACGTGTACTCTTTCATGCGGCTTGTGCTGCTGCGAGGCCTCTGTGGTCCGTGGCGTTCTCTCGTCTCCAGTGTACTGTCTGGCCTCTGTCGCGTGTCTCTGCCATGCGATGATGTGATGCGATGGCCTCGTGTGTCATGCCCGCCCTTCAGTGACACACCCAGCCCTGCCCTCACCAAAGGGCAACTAGAACCTCCGTGGGCCTAGGGGAGCGTGTCTCTCACTGCCCGTTCACTGACCTGGGGAGGAGACGGCAGGGGAGGCACCGCATGCGGGGAACCCCAGCAGCACCCAGGCAGGAGGCTGCAGCCCCACTGGCCCGGTTCAGAGCACCCCGCTTCTGCCCTGCACCGCGAGGAGAAATGCCAGTGGTGTGCGAGTGGGGAGGGCCCCTCCTTAGGGGGCAGCCTCACAGGGTGCCTCACAGGCTGGGGTGAGGCGCGGTCACCAAAATTGATGAGCCTGAAATGGGATTCACCTTAAAAAAAGAAGTTTTGAAAAAATTAGCTTTCCTTTTAGCGCTCTGGCTGTGCTGTCAGGAAGTGAGCCATAAATCTGTCTGGCAGGACCCTCTGTTCCTAAAATAGATAGAAGATAGATGGACGGACGGACGGACGGACAGACAAAAAGGTAAGTGGGTAAATGGGTGGATGGAGAGACAGACGATAGACAGACTGGTAGGCAGGTGTAGCTTTAGACTAGAACGTGTGCAGTGTGGACTCACCTCCGTTCACGAAGTACACACACCTTCGCTCTCCAGCCTGCCTGTCTCTGGGGGTGGAGCTTGAGGTGGTGGCATATGCAAAATTATCTCGTCAGAAGAACAAACGAATGGAACTACTCTACCCCCAAACTTCTAGACATGTTCACGGTGTCGTTCAGTGGAATGTGACACTGGCTTTAAGCCCAGGGCTTTAAGTCACCGATTCCTGTCCTGGCACCACTGCTTTATAGCCTGAGTGACCTTGGTCGAGAACTACCTCAGTTTCCATGCCTGGCCCGTGGGAGATCAGGCGAACGGATCTCTGCTTAGAGCTCCACCGATGCCTGGCGCCCCCTCAGTGACAGGACCGCAGCGAGCACGGCAGTCAACGGGGGTGGCAGCTGCAAGGGTCTCCCCGTGCTCACTCTCTTACCTCGGACTTAAGTATTTTCCGCAGTACTTTTAGGGACAGAAGTCACATCCCAACCCCCTGCTCCTTGTTCGGTTTTCCGCTGGTCTCCGGCTCCAGTGACAGCTGCTCACCATGCAGATACACACGCACCCACGCACGCACACGCACGCACATACACCTCTATGCAGCAGAATTCTTTCTTGCTGTCTCCCTGCCTTCTGGCTAACGTCCACACTTACATCACCTTAGATACTGAACTGCCAAGGTTGTTCTCTACTCCTAGCTCACCCAGTCAGAAGACGAAACTTTTAATAGCAGTTCTCATGGATCACGTCATCTTCACACCCTCAGGGAACAAGGGCTAGTGAGCCTCAGTTCGCAGACGAGGCCGCGAGGCCACAGGTGGCTGGTGTGGCTTGCTCGCGTTCTCACTACCGCATGCAGCGCACAGTGGACCCAGGTTCTCTGGCTGCAGTGCTCTGCGCTCCTGGACCTTCCCACCCCACAGATGGAAACACCGGCGATGTTCCCAACTGCCCGTCCTGCGCGTCCCACGTGGGTCCCTCTGCGGCGGCCGCCGGCGCAGCGCCCCCTGGCGGCGTGCGCCGCGGCCCTGGACGGGTGGGCTGCTCGCGTCTCTGCTGTTCCACGCCCACCACGGTGTGTGCCGCTGCTTCCTTCCTCACTCAGCGCTGGCGGCCTGTGGCTCTCCGCGGGGCTTTGGAAGTCAAAGCTGAAATTCCCTCTCAACGCGGGTGATGAAACCAGGGAGGAGTGGATCAAGTGGGAACCCTGATGTTGGCAGCTGGTCCCAGAAGTGGGTTGAGTTCAGTTACCAGCAGGTCCTTAGGTGGCTGCAGGTTTAGCTCTTCTTGGATTTCCCTTATGCATTTGAAATTAGGTAGCAGCAGGGGCGGGGCGAGAGGGCTGGGGTTCAGCTTTCACGGGATGGGACCTGAGGTGGGCATGCGATCTGTTGTCTCTCTGGAAAGGCAGAATAATCGCAGGTAAGAACAACAAAACCGGGGCCTCCCTGGAAGTGCAAGGGGTTGAGCGCCACATTGCGGAGCTTCTGCAGCTACTGTAGTGTGAGTTCGATCCCCGGCCAGGGAGGAGACCCACGTGGCCCAGCAGACCTCTCCTGCCTCCCGCTGCTCCCCTCAGCAGTGTGTTTCGGTTGATCTGCCTTATAGTCTCCCGGCTCTGTCTCTGGTGAATCCTCTCACCCCCGCCTCTGGCCTGTGCCCCTGCTCTTGTGTGCATGAATAATAAAACCTTTAAAAAAAACCCAAGCAAACAAAATATGGTGCAGAGAACAGAAACCAAAGACAATTTAGGTGGACACGTCGATGTTCCAACACCCAAGCCACGTCTGCCTTCATCCAGCTGCAGGAGGAGGCCTGGGCCACAGGGACGGCGTTGCCGGTTGCCGTTTGCGGCGGGGGCGCGCGAGGGGCACGGCGCCGAGAGCCGTGTGCCAGCCCGGAGCCGGCCGCTGCAGCACACGTCCTTGCGCCTCTCGTCGGGAGCGCGCGGGCCGAGCTGACCTGCGACGGCGTAGGAGTGAGTCCGCGGGCGGGAGAGGAATGCGGACAAGTCTTCGGAGGGGCGTGGTGACCACGCGTCCGGCGCCAGTTGCGTCAGCGAGTGTCGGATGCTCGCGCGGCGGAGTTACCGGGACCACCGCGGAGACGGCGCGTGGCGGGGTCCGCAGCGCCTTGGCCACCCGGCCTGCCTCGGGGCGGGCCCTGGCCGTAGGTGGTCGAGGGTGCTCTGCTGTGGCTGCCGGTGGCCAGTGGGCCGCAGTGCCCACGAGTGGCCAGCTGGTAGCCAGCTCACAGGGCCCACCAATGCCCGCAGTCTCAGCTCCTGCTTCAAACTCAGTCCCCTCCCATTTTTGATTTCACTTTTTAATCTTCCCAGTAACATACTGGGGAAGAAATATGAAAGGAAAAGAAGGGGGGTGATGTTGAAGGCTTTTGCCCCAGGGGTATCTGGAATCAACAGTGCAGCTATCAACTCGTCCTTTGGGGAAGCATCAAGTAGCATTTGGGGAGAGTGGTTAGCTCAGGTGCAAGTTCTGGTTGGGCACTGCTCTCCTCAGAACCACCGTGACTAGGGAGGCGCAGACCCTTCTGTGCCTTGAGGGTTGTGGGGGAGCTTGGAATTCCCACTCCCGTCTTCCTCTGCTTTGTAAGACCTCTGACCCTGAAGCCCGCCTCACACCCATTTCCAGTATCGTTCACGTCTCTCCCCAGTCCTCGTCTTACACGTTTAAAGACCCCAGGCCAGTGATTTTGTGACCTCTTCTTTGGGTTTTCCGGCCGCTTGTATGGTCTGCATCAGGGTGCAGTGGCCGGGGCTCCCGCAGGAGGGGCTGCTGCTTTCTGCCACACAGCAGACCAAGAGGCACGGGATTTGGGCCGCCCCAGCAGTGGTGGGGCCAACTCAGTCACTCGATTCTCACGGGGGCTGCCAGGTATCGCCACTGAAACGTTCCCTGTTGTGCTCAATTAGTCGTTTTCGGGGGACCTGTCAAGCCTCCCTCCACTACTTCCTCCACCGCCGCTGGCTCTGGCCCGGTTGCAGGGGACTGTCCAGGCCGCGGCTGTTCCGGCCCCGGCGGGGTGCAGTACGAGCTGGCATTCTACGGCCTTCCTCGGCGTTCACGTAGCCCTTCATGTCATGTGGGGTCCTGAGGTGTGCTTTATCCACGGGCCTCGCCTGCTGTCGTCGCCGCCTGCTTCAGTGCTCAGACTGCCCTGCGCCTGCCGCGGGTGCCCCTCACCGCTCCTGGGCCCCGCTGACGCGGCCTCGTCATTCTTCGGTGGCGTGCGTCCTGGCACCACGAGCTGTGCTGAGCTCCTCGTGTGCCGTCCTGCCCCAGCTGTGCAGCTGCCACTTCTCCGGAGTGCTGTGCTTCCAGGGAGGACGGCACTCGGGGACGAAGTTCTGGGCGCCCGAAGTGGGAGACAGACACATCAACACAGGGATGGCTCCCCCCTTCTCTCTTTTGCTTTGTAAACTAACATTGGTTTGCAGCGCTCTGTGATTTAGGGGAGTGGAGGCACACCCCTCCGAGCTCTGTCACCACCCTCCCCTCCATCAAGCACCCACAGTGCTTTGTCCCCTGCCCACCCTCTCTTGCCTTCTCCCAGCCTCAGTTCTGCAGGTATATTCTGGGGGTTATTTTGCTTTAGCTTTATCAGTTTCTGTGTTTGGTTTCTGTACAGTCCACATGAGTGAAATATCCAGCCTTTCTCCTCCTTAGTTACTTCGGTTAGTGTACTTTCCCCAGCTGCATCATGTTGTGCACTGGCAAGGTGTCATCATTTCTGGGAGCGGACTTGTGGTCTACAGACGCGCCACTTCTTCTGTATCCGCTCCTCTGTTGACGGAATCGTAGGCTGCTTCCATGTCCTGGCTGCCGTAAATGGTGCTGTGTGGGGCAGGAGTGTGGGCAGCCCTTTGGAGCAGTGCTTTGCATTCTTTGGGTAGATCTAGGCATGGACTTGCTGGATCACAGAGTAGATCTATTTTTTTTTAAGATTTATTTATTTATGCGCACAAGAGCTGGGGTGCAGGCCAGAGTCACGGGAGGTGAGAGGATCCACCAGAGACAGAGCAGGGAGCAGAATAGGCAGACTGACCGAAACACACTGCAGAGGGCAGCAGTGGGCGAGGCAGGAGGGGTCTGCCTCACCATGTGGGTCTCTCCCCGGCTGCCAGCAGGGATCGAACTCGTGCTGCAGTGGCTGTGGTTTGTGTCATAGTGCGCTGCTTAACCCACTGCCACCAGGGAGGCCCCAACAGAGTAGATCTATTTTGAATATTTTCAGAAACCTCTGAGCTGTTTGCCCTGGGGCTGGACCACTCTGCGTTCCCACCCACAGCGTGCAAGTTTCCTTTCCCTCCACACCCTCACCCACATTTGTTGTTCTGGTCTTTTCTTATGCACACACATCACACATGTGTGTGCACACATCACATGTGTGCATGCACACACATCACACACGTGCACACGCACACACAGCATGTGCACATATCTATGTATTTCATCCTCACATGCATGAGGAGGTGTCTTGTGGTTTTGTTGTGCTGATGACTTCCCTGGTGATAGTGATGAGGAGGGTTTCGGTGTGAGTTGGCCCTTGTGCCACTTCTGTGGGAAAGTGTCTGTGTCAAGTGTCTGTGTCACCCGTCTGCCCATCTTTGTTTTCACTTGTTACCTTGTGCGGGCTCTTTGTAGATCTTGGACATAGCCCTTGTCAGATGTAGGATGTGCAAATATTTTCTTCCTCGAAGTCATGAGTTGATGTGCCACCTGCAAGTCTCACACTGCAGCACTTATTCCGTCTTCTCCCCTTTCCCCACTCACGGCTCCCTTCTCCAAGTGAGATTCTGATGTTCGCTGCTATCCTCTCGATCCTAGATGTATGGAAAACATCTTCGAAATGTAAACCCAGACTCTTTGAAAAAATAGTTCTAACTAATGTGAATACTTGTATATAGTTATTTTATCTCCAGTATGAATATATATCATCAAAATGTGTTTCATAGTCACGTGGATTAGTTCACTGTCTGTTTCATAACTGCTATAGGCATTCAAAGTGCAGATAGAATCATTTTTTTCTGTTTCTATTCCATGTTTGCACTTTTTCCTTTATCTGCTGATTTTACTTATCATTTTTTGTAAGTTGTACATTATCATCATTGAAAAGTCAAAACTATTTGAAAGTTCTACTCCCAAAAGTGTTACTCGTCCATTCTAAACCCTTCTGCTCCATCCCACTTATCTGCTGCAAATAGTCATTTTCATTATTTCTGGTTTATTCTTCCTGTCCTTTCCCCCCAAATAGTGATGCGCTTGTTCTGTTTTCATTTTCCCTTTTCTATTACACTAAAGATGGCAGGCTACACGTCCTCTTCTGAATCCCAACCCTCCTCCTACCAAGCTCACTTATGACAAGCAGGCACTTAGGCCAGTCACATTAGTTGGCCCTTTATGCTCCTTAAAATGTTCCCACTTTGCATTTGGACAGTCCATTCAAACCCTTGCATAAATGACCCACTTGAAGCAGATGACATGATATGTTTCTTGTAGAATCAAACATTTCCTTTAGTTTACGAATAGTCACCAGTGCTCTTTAATTTTCCAGGAGATCACTCCATCACTTCACAAACAACTCATTCTTTTTTTTTTTAAAGACTTATTTATTTATGTATACTGGAGCTGGAGTACAGGCGAGAGTCCAGGGAGGTGAGAGGATTCACCAGAGACAGAGTGAGGGCAGAACAGGCAGCTCAGCTGAAACACACTGCTGAGGGGAGCAGCGGGCGAGACAGGAGAGGTCTACTGTGCCATGTGGGTCCTCTCCCCGGCCGGGGGCAGGGATTGAACTTGTGCTGTAGCAGCTGCGGTTTGCTTCATAATGCGTTGCTTACCCCACTGAACCACCAGGGAGGCCCTCATTTTTTTCACAGTTATCTAGTACTCCATTGCTTGATTGATCATAGATTGTTGAATTAGTTGGCTAGGAGCACACACATAGGTTGCCACCCATATTTTCTATCTACAAACACTATTGTAGTGAATTACTTTGTCCATATGTTTTTTGTTTTGTTTTGCATATTGTTGGAGGGGTACCTTCGAAATAGGATGGATGAAAAGGTAAATGCATGCATAGTTGTGTTATATATCGCTAAATTTCCCTCCATAAGGATTAGTATCCACTTGCAATATATGAGAGCATCTACATATTCAGAACTTTCTCAGAATATACTTTAAAAATTGCCAATCTGATGACACTTATTAAACAATTTTTGCCAATCTGATAACACTTCTTATACTGGCGATCTCGTATCAGTCTTATGGGCTGGTAGCTCATTGAGGGACAATTTTTGTCACTTTCTTCTTTGTGCTCCCATTGCTAGAACACTGTCGGGTATGTAATAGATGCTCTAATATGGGTTGGTCGTTTGCTGTGTGAAAGCGTGGGCTTTTGGTTGGATGGATGATTAAATGAAAGGATGATGGAGTGAGAGGGAAGATGATCGGGTGGGAGGATTTTTTAAACCATTATGTGACTTTTTGGTGAGGCTTCTATGCTCATTATGCCAGCTGAGTCCTCTGTGCACTTGCAGATGCTCTTGCAGATGTTTATGGACTACAGGTACTGGGCCGTGAGTGTCACCTTGAGTTCATGTCCACCACTGTGCTTGGCACAAAGAAGGTATTAATATTCAATTTGTGAGTAAGTCAGTTACAACAACAGAAAGTTATATCCTCTCTTTAACTTTTCATGAAAACTGAAGTTGCTTTCTGTTATTTCAGAACTGAGTATAGGCTTGATTCACTCTGCCTGAACAGACATTTGTCCTGAAATAATTTAGCAGTAGTCTAGTTAAATCTGCAATATTCTAAGCATGGTTGGCTGTGTGAAGTCTTGTAATTATCCGCTGGATCAGATCCTCTGGGAACAAACTCTTGCTTTGGAACCAGTGCCTGACACCATTCAACTGGGCCCTCTCCTGACCTGACAGCTGAACTGGAAGGAAGATACTCGTTGCGTTGACTAGTTCGTGTTCTAGAATAGCCAAGGGGACGAACTATTCTTACTGCTGAAGTGAGCAGCAGATCTCCACACTGATGCTGGGACAGAGCAAATGCTGAGAAGAGAGGGTGAGCCAGTCGGATGGCCTGCGCCCCTCCCTACAGCTGCAGGAGTGAATAAAAACCAGACACACAGGGAGAAGCCATACCAGGATTTATTTACATAGGGAGTGAGAAAAGGGAGGGGGAAGGGATGGGAGAGGGAGGGAAGGGAGGGAGGGAGGAGAGAGATGTGTAGGATGGCCTGTGACTGGATGAGTTAGGAGAAAATGGAGTCCGAGTCTAGCCAGAATTAAAGATGGCGCCGGCTCACGTAGCAGAGCAAGCAGGAGATGCTGTGCGAGCTGGGGCGTGCCTGCGTAGCCTGCGAGCTGGACCTGCCCCTTGGAACGAGGGCCCACCTGCCAGTCAGAGCCCGGAGTGCCGCCCAACAGGTGCAGAGAGCAGGGCCAGGCCAGCGTGCATGAAGCGAGCCAAGGCCCTGGTGTCTAGCAGGAGACTGGCTGCCTGTGTTCTGGCCTGTTAGCGTCTTCGTGGCCGCTTCTCGCCTCCCCTCCCTCCCAGCTGCCCTGTTCAGGGGTCAAGGGAGTTCGCTGTCCAGAAAGCCCCTCCTTCTGTGCTCAGGCGCCAGCCACTGCCCCGAGGTTGGTGGTCACAGCCAATCTTGGGTCCAGGGCAGGGACAGGGTGTCCACCTGGAATAGGCTCGAGGTGTGCTGCACCTCCATGAGGTTGTGCCGGCCGCCCTGTGTGCTGTGGCGGAGGGCACGGCGCGGCCGTTTTCTCCCAAAGCACATGCTGGGCCTCGCTGAGACCCATCCCCAAAGCCACAGCGGCTCAAACGTGGAGCCAGGACTGTCACGCGTGTCCGTGCAGCCCATCCGTGTAGCTCCTGGCTGCCCGCGGTGCCGTGGGGCCCCTGAGCGGGCCACAGAACCTGGGGTCCTGCGGCGGCTGACGCGCTGAGACTGTTGCAGCTGCAGCCACATTCTCACGCAGGCCGCTGGCAGCGGCTGGGCCACGGGGTTCCAGGGGCTGGCAGACGGTACCGGAACTGGACCCCGCAGCGGCAGGCGGCAGCCACTGCATCCCCATCACACAGGCTCAGCGGATGCACCTCCGACATTTGAAGGAAAGAAAGGGATCCCGTTTTTCTAAAATTTATTTATTTATGCACACAAGAGCTGGGGTACAGGCCAGAGGTGCGGGGGGTGAGAGGATTCACCGGAGACAGAGTGGGGAGCAGAACAGGCAGATGGACTGAAACACACTGCTGAGGGAGCAGCGGGCGAGGCAGGAGAGATCTGCTGCGCCATGTGGGACCCTCCCTGGCCGGGGGTCGAACTCTTGCACTGCTGTGCCGTGGATGCTTCACAGTGCGGCGCTTAATCTGTTCTGCCACCAGAGGGGCCCAAGAGATCCCATTTTTAAGATATGGTTTCTCTTTTCCCTTCTCGGGCCTTTTATGCATTCCAGTGTCTTAGAGAAAAACATTCATAAGTGAACCTCAGAAGAGAAGAAAAGAGGCCAGGCGGGTGGGTGAAACAGGACAGGCTCGCGCAGGTACTTTGCACCCTGACTACGTGTTCTCCTGCAAAGGTAACATCTTCCCCTCCAGATACCCAAAATAAGCAATTGTTGGCATCGAGCATTTGTGCATGGGGGAGCAGGGGCAAAGGCACTCTGAATTATAAAACGCCTTCCTCTGAAGTCAAATCAATTTTTATTCTTAATCTGTGAGCATGAGATGAGAACAAATAACTCCTGAGTGAAATAAAGATTTCTTAGGCTGTCAAGATTTATCTTATCAGTCTGAAGAGGTGGGATTCCTGTTAGGACTGGCAGTTTTAACATCCATTCGCCGGAGGAAGTGTGAAAACAGCCGGGAACCGGGCTGGGCTCCGCTCGCTCCTCCCGACGTGCCTGCTGGACGCGCTGCCAGGCCCGCCCGGCGGCGCAAGCTCCTGGGGCAGAGGCGGACGGACGCGGGAGAACCCGAAATCACCTGTCGGGTGAGGCGTCGCGGGGCAGGATGTTGCTGCGCCGGCCCGGGGAGAGGGGCGTGTCCCGTGAGGGCCTTCGCGGGGAATTTTCCACGTGGGTCTGGGGAGCCTTTTCTCCCCATGCTCACTGCCACGCAGTGACCAGCCCCCAACCACCCCGTGCTCACTTCCCCTCGGGCAAATCAAGGGAAAGCAGACAGCTCCGCCAACGAACCCCAACCTCGCGCTTTGGGGCGGCCCGGCAGTGCCCCCTTGCCCACCCTCTCGCAGAGCCAGAAGAGCGAGCTGGGCTGTTTGATGGACACTCGGGCGGGTTCTCCTCTCTGGAAGGGGAGAAAGCTCCGGCTCGCGAAGCTTTGGCTCATCTGGAACCGCTCCGCCCCGGGGAAGGAAGACCACTTCCCTGGGAGGTGTAGATGAGCCATCGTCTCCCGGGCTCGCCTCACAGGGACGCACCGGCCCCAGCCGCGCGGCTCGTCGGTGGACTGGTGCCAGACTGCGCCCAGAATCTGAACGTGCAGGTGTCCGCCCCCAGCAGAATCCTCGCTACCTTCTCTGAGGCGCCTCCCCCTAGAGAATGGGCGGGTGCCTACAGCAGGGCCGGGAGGCCTCCTGGAGCCTTCTGGACAGCGCGGCCTTGCGCAGGGACCCCTGCTGGCCACCGGCCTCTGAGCAGCCTCCCGCCTCCCTGCTGCGCTCCTGGAGCCCCTCCCGCAGAGCGCCTGGGGCCCTCCCAGCAGCGTCCTGGCGGTGATGTTGCAGGGCTGTCTGTGGTTCTTCCAGTGGCTCCTCTCCCCGGACTCCGGCGGCTCCGGGGCTCGCATCACCCTGGCGCCTGTGGCACCTGCGAGGCTCAGCCGGTGCATCAGCTCTGGTGGCCGCTCTCACCAGGCGCCTCGGCGTGATGGTTTAAGAGCAGAGAAGTCGTCTCTGGTCCTGGTGGCCAGAGCTCTGAGCCCAGCTGGGGCCGGCTGTGCTTCCTCCGGCAGAGGAGGTCCTCCGCAGCTCCGGTGGACCAGGCGGCCAGCCCTTGCCCTGCCCGCTCAGCCGGTCTTTGCCTCCGTTGGCGACGTGTCTCCTGGCCTGTCCCTGGGCCCGAGTGTCCCGCTTCCCACGAGCACAGAGCCACGAAGAGCTCTGCCTGGGGGCTTGGGGCACCCTGTGAGTTTCCTAAGGCACCCTAGATCTGCGCAGACAGCAGAGCCAGGCTTCGCTAGGTTCTGGAGATGGCGGGCCTGGGATCCGGGCATTGAGGGCCCGGCTCTGCCACACCCTGGAGGACGTCTCCTCTGGCTGCCTCTAGGTGGGGTGCTCCGCGGGGTCGTGTTCTCCCCGTGTCCTTTGACCCCGGCACGCCAGCTGCTGGGTCGGGGCCACCTCGGCCAGCATGACTCCCTGTGTCCATCTGCACACAGCCCGTTTCCAAACACTCGTGTTCTGAGAGCCGAGCAGACGTAATTGTGGGGGACCCTCCTCCGCCAGTACGGCCCCACATTTGCTAAGTGGATGGATCAAGTGACTGGGGGTGACCTGTGGGCCGCTGAAGGTCAGGAAGGGGGATGGGGTGGCCACGGCGCCCTGGGGCCAAGCGCGCGAGGAGGCCCAGGCCGGGCTGGCAGAACTGCGTCCCCAGCAGCCCCGCCCTCTCCGAGCCCCCTGGGATTGCCGCGCTGCCCCTCTCCTCAGCTGCGTGCTTTTAATATGTCCATTTAAATGCAAATTCTGACTTTCTGTCTGTAATCATATGAAATGTTTGGCACTAAAATTTTAACCAGGAGTGTAATTTTATATCGAGGCGGCAGTGGAGCGGTAGGCCACACGTAACGGGGGACGGCCCAGGCTGGGGACCCGCGATGGAGCTCAGCCTCCTGCGTGCAGGCGAGTGAGACGCCCCGCCCTGCTGGGAGAGCCCAGGCGGCCCCGTGCCCCCACCCGTGCCCTGCGCGTCACTCGTCCCGCTGCCGTGTCTGCGACGCTCGGGACGTCACCCCGGGCCGTGGCGACGCCTGGGAGGGCGGGGAGCCCTCAAGCAAGGGGAGGCAGGTGACAGATGCGGGCACGCACCCCCGGGAGGGAGCGGGTGCCCCGCCTTGGGCCTGCACCCCGCCTGCCCGTGCTCTGTTTCGTTAGAGGACACCCTCCGGACACACGCACACTTGCTTTTAACAGGGTTTGACTTTTTACAACAATCAACAACACCGCCTCGGTTTTCTTTCAGTTCTTTGACATCGTGGGCTTCGTCCCCCGTCCCCCGGAGCTTATGTGTGGGTCTTTCTGCTGATGACTCTGAGGCATCTCTAGTAGCACCCCCTTCACTTCGATGTCCCATGCAGAGACTGGTGTGTCCCCTCTCCGAGCACAGAAGGCTGAGACAGTCCCAGTCTCGAAGGCGGCAGAGGAACTAGAGACTGGTGCGGCCGGTCTGCAGCGCAGAGGGCAGGTGAGGGGCACACGGGGCCCCACCTAACTTCGCTGGGAACGAGCCGAACACAGGCAGGCGGCCAGGGGCAGCTCCGTCCCCTGGAGACGATGGAGCCTGTCTGCGCTGGGGAGAGCTGCGCGGGTCTGGTGGGGCCTTCACGGGAGTCTGCGATGGGATCACCAGAGGGACTGGTGGCTGTGGAAGGGGCGCCTTCCGGGCCATCGCAGAAGGAAGTCAGGGCAAGGACGTCCATCGTCTTCACTGCAGGGGCTGGAGAGTTCCTCTCCACCAGCATTTATTTTCTCTTCGGGAGTAGGAGGCTTCTGGAAGGAGGTGGGGAGGCTGAGGATGTGAGCGAAGTAGACAGCGCCTCAAACAGCCAGGAGAGCAGGAGGGAAGGAGCTGCTGCTCTGGCTCTCATCGGCTGCTTCCGAGCTCCGGCTCTGGGGGCTCAGGAGCGAGCCAGGTGCCCCTGTGCCATCGTTCTCCTCGGGAAGGGGCTGCGGCCTGCACGCGGCTGGGCGTGTGTCTGCAGGCACGGGCTGTCCCTTCCTGCCGAAGACTGGCTCGGTGCTGCCGGCCTAGACTCAGACGAGATCGGTAGCTGGTGCTAGAGAGGAAGCAGGGGAAGGGCGTGTGAGTTGAATGTCTGGGGGCAGAAGCGGTGAAAGATCCGGACCATTAAGTTGCATCTGGGTGTGGAGTAAACACACATTTTTCTTTTCCCCTGTCAAGAATCACTGTAGCCAGTGGTCTTGAACACATCTGTCTGGGGGCTTAGGCCGGTGCTCCCCTAAGGTGGTACCCAGAGGGGAATGTGGGTCAGAGGGGAAACGTATGCCGTGTGCTAATGACCCTGCAAGCCGCTGTGGAGCACAGCCCATGGCCACCTCTCACAGACCTCGCCAGCACTGTGTGGGACTCGTCTTTCTAACAGCCGCCAGCGGGACAGCACGTGGAGACCTCAGCACTGCCAGGACGTTTCAGTGGGGGGTGTCCTGCGGGCTCTTCCTGCAAGCTGGCAGGGAGACTTAGGTGTCCCGTGCCGGCCCTGCAGACAGTCTAGAGGGAACTGGATGGGAGACGCTGGCTGGATCCAAGAGCTGAAAAGGAGGGGAGAGATTCTAGGACCTTCTGCGAAGGGGGCGTAAAGAGCTCAGGGACCTCCTGGGGGAGCAGGCAGGAGAGGGCTCAGCTTATAGAGGTTTGTGGCTTGGCAGTTTGAGTGGCTGCACTGAAGACTGGATCAGGAGGGGTGCAGCAGGTGGGAGGCAGGTGGGGAGGGTGGGGATGTGCTCCTCCCCACACCTGGCACACCTGTCAGGATCTCAGACACACCTGCCCAGTCTGCGGCGGTCCCTGTTCTCCCTGGGGACAGATCAGTGTGCTTCACTAAGGTCTTGGGGGCCGTGGGGTCCTGTTCTTTAGACCGGGTCTTGGCCCTCGCGACCTCATCTGCCACATCTGCTGCAGCTGGGGCAGCTCCAGCTGTGGTCCCACGGGGTTAGCCATTGAAGTCCATGGCCACACCAAGCCTTTCCTGCCAGTTCCTGGCCTGGTGGGCCAGGCGGGCTCGGCAGGGGTCCTCTGTGCGCTCTGCAGTCTCCAGGAAGGAAGCCCACGCCCGCCTGCGCAGGTGTCGCCGGGCAGGGCTGGTGTTTCCGGAGAGGGTGAGAGCAGGTGCCCCGGCTGCTGGGCGGGTGGGGTCCAGGGTGCCCCAGGCCTGCCCGAGGAGCGCGCTGCAGGCAGTGTCAGGGCCGTGCGCGTGGGTGGGCGGGCGCGGCTGTGTCCTGATAAACCCTGACCCGCCACTGACACTTGACCTTCAAATAATGTTCATGTGCCATAAAGTAGCCTTCTTTTAACATCCCCTTCCCAGCCGTATAAAACAACCTTTCTTAGCTCCCAGCCGAACAAAGTCAGGTGGCAGGTGGCAGCCCGAGAGCGGGTTTGCCTTGGGGAGCCGAGGCCGGGCTTGGGCTGCTACACGGTGAACCCCAGTGAGCGCTGTGTGAGGAGGGAGGAGGTGCCCGGATTGTCTGGGCGCCTTCTCCCACGGGGTGCCGTGGGACCCTCCCTGGGGGACAGCACAGCAGGCCGCAGACCGGGTGTGCGTGAGCCTGCGGCCGCCCAGCGGACACAAGACCCGAGCTGACCGTCCGCCTTGAGCCCCGCCGAGTCTGGGCAGCGGAGAGGCCACGTCAGGGATTTGGGTCCGGCCCTTGGACTGGCTGTCGCCTGCGGCAGGGCGGGGGCCCTGGACCGGGGAAGTGGAAACCTCCACAAACCAGTATCTGAGCAGCGGCCAGCTCGGCCCGGCTGCAGGGCGGCAGATTCCCAAGCGCCAGAGGAGCGGGGACACCTGGTGCCCGAGGCGGTGCCGAGGCTGCCCAGCGCCTCGCCGGCACGAGTGAGCAGCTGTGGACGCTCTTTCTTCAAAAGCGGGACGGTCTCCCCGCGGTCCTGGCCAGTGGCCCCAGGGTTTGTTCCATTAATTTTAAAGTTGGGGCTTTAATATGGACTGGGTGGTATAGCCGTCGGTCTGGGGGGTGGCCTGCCCGTCGAACGCTGAGCCTCATCAACATGGTTCCCGTCCCTGCGCCCCGCCAGACCCCCTGTGTGCGCCCCGTGGTCTGGGGTCACCACTGCCCGCGTCTTTTCTTCCCCGCCTGAGGCCCCGGTGCAGTGCGTGGCTTAGTACCCACCTCACCCCCTTTATTTGGGGGCACAAGCCCAACTCCACCCCTTGCAAGGTGAGCAGCCACCACTGAAGACTGGGCCAACCGCCATGCCCAAGTCCTGACCGGGGTGGGTGCGGGCCTCTGTTTTGTCTCGCTTAGTCCCTGAGCAGGCAGCTCCCCACGGCACGGGCTCGTGAGAGAAAGGCTGATTTCTCATTCTCCGCAGTGCGTTTGCGGTTTCCATCATTCTCTCTTTTCTGCAATGTCTCTCTCTTACTGCCATTCATCTCTCCTGATTGGTTTTGCTTTTCTTTTCTAAGATGTTGCTAAATTGGCTTGTAAAGTTTTGTTTATTCATCGGCGCTCAGTTGAAAGGTGCTGGATCATTAATCTAACTGTTCAAGGTTAACCACGCTTTATGCTGAAATTGCCTTTTATGGAACAGATTTCAAGGTTTTGCAAGAGTTGAGTGCTACCTCATTTTTGACATTTCAGCAATGAATCCTGTTTGAAATGTGATTTGAATCCAATCATCATCTTATTTGTGGAGGAAGATAAAAATAATATACAAATATTACAGTAGAATTGCATTTCTCTCGCCCCCTCCCGCATCCTGCTCCTCCCGCCTTCGCCGGGCCGCACCGAGCAGTGCCAGTCCTGCTGTCATTCTGTCTTCAGTGTTTCTCCCTCTGGACCTGGAGTCCCCTCCCAGAAGGCCAAAGCGTGTTTCCCCTCTCTCACTTGAGTCGTACTGGGTTTCTCGAGAGTGTGCCGAGGTCGGAACGGAGCTCACACAGCTGCCCTGGGCCTCCTTGGGCAGAAGGACGGCCGAGGTCGTCTGTCCAGCTCCTTATGCCATCACAGGACTCCTCTGAAGGAGCAAATGAAGGGCTTAATCTTCCAGGCCACTCTGCAAACGTGTGAACAAGTTTATAAGTGCCTCCGTCTTTCAGGGCTCGGATGTGGCGCTTTAATTAAAGTGCGAGGCCACCGCTCTGCTGCTGCTTCTGTGATTGGGAGCAGCCTGCAGCTCTCAGCCCCGTGGGGCTCGGGTAGCAGGGTGCCGCTGCCACTTGCTGGTGGAGGTGCCTCTGTCCTCGGCGCCGCTCCGCGGGCAGCCGCTCGGAGCCCCACAGGGCGGTGCCCACGCTGTTCCTGGGTGGCCGCACCTGTTTCTCTGACTTGCCTTCCGGGAGCACGTCAGTCCTGTGTGCCAGCTGTAAGCGTTCCTCCTTCTTGAAGACTGCTCTTCGAGGGTGCATTTCTGTTTTCTTCTTTTTTAAAAGACTTTAGATTTATGTATTCATGCACACAAGAGCTGGGGTGCAGGCCAGAGGTGTGGGGGGTGAGAGGACTCACCAGAGACAGAGCAGGGAGCAGAACAGGCAGAGCGACTGAAGCACACTGCTGAGGGGAGCAGCACGGAGGCAGGAGAGGTCTGCTGCGCCCTGGGGGGTCCCTCCCTGGCCGGGGATCGAACTCGCGCTGCAGTGGCTGTGGCTGCTTCACAGAGCTGCACCTTTACCCCTGCGCCACCAGGGAGGCCCCTCGAACATGCATTTCTTTTCTCTAATGTGTCCATGGGTGGGTCGGAACACTTGCCCCCAGCAGGGGGCTCAGCACAGAGGGTGCTAATGCTGGGGTGACGATAAAGAGAATGGGTGCTTGGCCCCCATGAGGTTGTGGCAGAGATGTGGGCAGGCGGCACCACTCAGCGTTGAGGGCCATGGGGCGGGCCCGAGTCCCAGCCCAGACGTTTGTGATGACGGCTCATGGCTTTCCACGGCTGCCCTCTGCCTCAGTTTCCCCATCCTGGAGGGGCCTCTTGACAGGTGTGAGAACGCGCAGCGCTCATGCACACGACGGCTGGACATCCTGGGTCCCCCACAGGCATGCCCTGAGCCAGGCACGTGCCCCGCTGTGAGGCAGGGTCTTGGTCCCAGGTGGCAGGAACGCTAGTCTCGAGGGGCAGACCCGCGGGACCTCAGGAGGGCACCCCCCCAGCAGTGCCCCGGGGATGCCATCTGGGAACACATTTCCAAACGCCACCGGCCGGCTCCGTCTCGTGCCCGTAGTCCCGGGCAAGCTCCTGCAGGGCCGCTGGCGCGGGCCCTTCAGCTGAGCAAGCCGACACGCATCAGGGGCCATTCCCAAGCCCTCGGGGACCCTGCCTGTGCAGCCACCGAGCTTCCCGCTGCCAGCTCGCGTCCGCTCCCTGTGTTAGCCCACGAGGGTCCAGGGCCTCCGTCCATTCAGTCGCCACCGGCCTCCTGCACTTACAGGGCCCTTACTACAGAGGGGAGGCTGGACGGGTGGCAGCAACGGACGGACCGTGACCACGGAGTGGCAGAGGGGGTGGAGGTGGAGGAAACGAAGGCCGCTCGGCGAGGGCCCCAGGGAGCTCTTTCTGTAGACCCACTCCCCGAAGCCTCGGTAATCACCAGTGTCGAATAAACGCTCGAGGGAGAGGGGATTTTCAGGTAGGGCAGCCGCGGAGGTCTCTGGGAGCTGAGCTCGGAGACACCTGCTCGGGGGGATGGCAGGGCAGGGCGGCAGGGCCGGGGGAGGCTGAGAAAGCAGAGCCGGGGAGCGCGTGGGCTGTCCGAGGAGCCACAGAGCGAAGATCCGTGTGCCCGAAGGGAACAGAGAGAGGGACGAGGGTCCTGGGAGATGGCCTGGAGGTCACCGTCAAGAAGTGCGAGGGGCCGCCGGGCTGGAGAGCGGGTACGACCTCCTGGCGTTAAAACACGCGAGGCAGGCCGAGAAGCATGCTTACACGTGCTCGGACCGTCTGTGTTTCCAAGGTCTTCCCTTGCCCTGCGCGCTGGGGTTGGCATGCAGCGCAGTTGGCTTTGCGCCGCACTGGGCCCTTCTGTTCACAGACTGTACGTGCCCGGTGCAGCCCCAGCGTGCTCAGAGACCCGCTGCCTTAACGGTCACCGCCTGGTTCAGCCAAGCGCAAAGAACAGGGTATTCCTACTGCCTTTCACGCTTTCACTGCAAAGCACACAGAGGCCTCTGCTGGGCACGTGGTCAGCTTCCGGGAGTGACCAGGCCTCACCTGGCGAACACAGGGACGAGACAGGCTTCGCAGCTGCTGGTGACCGCCCGAAGTCTGAGCGTTGGGGGCTGGGGACCTGTGGGTGAGCCCCGAGCTTGAGCACGAGGGGCTGTTGTAGGTCAGTCGTCCATCCAGTCCAGCCTCTGTCACCCCCTCATGGGGTAGTGACTCGCGCCGCGGATGTCCAGGAGGAAGGCGGGAAGTGACCTCGATGTCATGAAGCCGCTCAGGTCTCAGGCGCTGCCCCAGCACACCTCGCGGGGCGACGGCGTGCTTCTCAGGAAGCGCCGTCTGAGACCTAAGTGGGCTTGATTGGGGAAAGCCTCTCACGCCATCAGCTTCAACTTAAACGCAGGATACTGGGGGTGATAAAGCTCGCAGCTCATGACACACCCACCAGCTCAAGGTTATGTGAGAACGTACCAGGCGCTGCCAGCAGTTCCAGCTGCTGGTTACTGCGTTTCCACCCTGCGTGCACTTGGGGCTCTGCTCTCCCTGCGGTGAGTCGTGTCTGTCGTTACGCTGAACCGTGGCGTCTGCCAGGCTGTAGCCAGCAGACCAGTGAATAAACGGGCAGCAGATCTGTGCAGACAATTCACCAGGAAGAGACCCGGGGAGCCAGACGCATGGAATGCTGCCCCCTGTTGCGCTAACTCGGGAAGGCGCAGGTCAGAAGCATCATGAGAGTTCGTCTCGCACCGAGAGAACAGCTCGTATTAAAAACCCGACAGCAGGTGCTGGAGAAGATACAGAGAAGGAGGAGCCCTCGGGTACTGTGGCAGGGATGCAGGGATGTGAGCTGGTGCAGCTGTGGTGGAAACTGGTCTGGATGCACCCTGAAAAACTAGAAATGGAAGTAGCACCTGACCCTGTGTTACAGGGCAGAGAGAGGAGCACCCCAGAACCCCCATACCTGCCTGCTCCAAATAGGTTCTGCCATCTGCCGCATCAAGACAAAACATATTCCAGTGCGTAAGGTCCTCGATGGAAAGGGCCTGTAATACAACTAGTGTGCAACAAAGAAAGACAAAAATATAGTTCCCAAATCAAGCACCCACAGTTACCCATCCCCTGGTGGGTAATGCCCAGCCACACAGGGTTGGCCCGAAGCAGGTCCACTGACACCGAAAGACTGCCTCAGGTCTAAAGCACCTTTGGAGGAGGGGGCCATGGGAAAGGGCAGAAGGGACCAGACAGGTCTGGAAGGAAAAGAGCAAAGTCACAATCAAGAGAAAAGCTGTCTTCATCACCTCCCCACGGGTCTCTCACCCGCATCTGTTCCAGCCAGTCCAGGACCAAGAAGCAAGCGCAGCTTCTTCACCTGTCTCTGCTCCAGGCCTCCTCCTGGCTGTCCATCCTGCTTCCTTCCTTCTCCATTCCCTCTCCAGCGACTTCTCCTCCCTGCTCAGCGACACCCTTCCTTGGGTGGGGCAGGGAACCTGGACCCTCCCATTTTCCTGGGGACCATCCTGTTATACCAACAATCCCAATCTTGGGTGTCTTACCAAAGAACATGAAACCTCTCGGAAAATAACAAGCTCTGTGGTGTTTTTGGTCCCTCGATTTACCATCTTTAGGACATGAAAGCAGCCCACGCGCTCACTGATAAAGGACTGGATCAGGAAGATGCAGCCCGTACATGCCGTGGAATATTATTTCACCATAAGGAAAGATGAAATGTCATTTACTGCAGCCTGGAAGGAATTCAAGGGGGTGTGTGTAGTAAAGCATGTCAGGCCGACAAAGACAAACACTGGATGTTTACGTAGCAGATGCATCGGCAGAGCAAAATAACTATGAAAACTAGTGGACACTTGAAAATAAAGGGAGGCTTCTGCAGTTAAGGGGGAGTGGAGGAGGGAGAAGGGGCCAAGTGATGCTGGTGGGAAAATTTAAAAAAAAAATGAAAGATTATTTGAACTTGGGAGGATGTAGGTCTGAAGCCATGTTGGCACCATGTGGAAGCCGAGAATGGAATCAGCTTCACTGAGACCACGGAGAACAGAACCCAGAGAGAGAGAAAAGCAGGACCCAGTGCCGTTGTTTGGGAAGTCCTTGCATCTGCCATGTCCGAATTCCTCCCCTCCTTGAGCCATTCAGCTACCTGAATTGGTATATTTCCCCTTTGTTGCACCCTGGCTTTGTGGGTTTTTGTGGGTTGTAACCAGATGGCTTTTAACTGCTGCCAGTGCCTCGGTATTTTAGATCAGAGAGAATGTGCACACCACAGGGGGTGGGGGCTGGGAGGGACTGAGCTCTCCACCACTGCTGTCCCAGTGAGCACTGGCAGGGGAGGAGAACCCCCAAGGAGATCAGAGAGGAGAGGCTTGCTCAAAACCTCTGCTTGCTGTTTGAAAGACATTTCCGTGGGGCCTCCCTGGTTGAGTCTTAGCGCAAGGGCTTAAGTCTCAGCACTATGAAGCATCTGCAGCCACTGCAGCGCGCTGCCCGGCCAGGGAGGGGACCCACATGGCGCAGCAGACCTCTCCAGTCTTGCCTGCTGCTCCCCTCAGCAGTAGATTTCAGTAGACCTGCCTGTTCTGCTCCCCACTGTCTCCGGTGAATCCTCTCACCCCCTGCAACTCTGGCCTGTACCCCAGTTCTTGTATGCATAAATAAACCTTAAAAAAAAGAAAGCCATTTCCGTCATTAAACTACCCCTTATTGTGCTTAAAACACGGAACCCGCTAAGGGAATCCTCGTCAAAGCCGTCCTGGCTTTTGAAAGCTGCATGCCGGCCTGCCCTCCCCTCTGTGGCTGGGTCCCCTCACTGCGGCCTAAGCCTGCTAACTCCAGCCCAGCAGCTTGGGGACCGAGTGAGCATGCAAGCCGGAGCCGGGTTTTCGCAGCGCTGGCGGCCAGGCCCTGCAGCCATCAGCTCGGTGGCGAGCGGAGCAAAGGAGGAGGACCGGCCCCGTGAGGCCCCAGGAGAAGCCAGGCTGGGGCCAGTACGGCTGGTAAGACACGTTGGTGCTGTCTCCTGGAGCGGTGCGCTCCTGGGCCACCTGCGACCGCGTGCCCTGCCCTCTGGGTGGCGTCTCGCCGGCCGTGGCGGGGGTGCGATGATGCAGCGAGACTGCCGCAGCTGCAGGGTCCGGCCGCGCGCCCCCAGCTCCGTCCTGTCTTCTCAGAGCTGTGAGCTGAGTGGCGCTGGGTCGAGGCCGGCGGGAGCGTCAGTGCCAAGGTCCTGCACACAGGCGCCGTCCACTGCGAGCCCGAGGCCCACTGCGCTTTGGGCTGGGGCGGGGGTGATCATGTCACCGGGTCAGGCACCTTCACGCCCCCACAGCCTGCGGGCGGCTCTCCAGCAGTGCTTAGAGAGATTGCCTGACTGGGAGGAGGCTCGAAACCCCAAGCCGTGCCCCACGTTCTGAACTGGAGTGAACTTGTGATTCTAGCGTCGCCCCAAGGGACGGACCAGACAGTGTTTGACTTCAAGCAAGTGGCTTTTTAATAAACATGTGCATTAGGCAAGGGTCTGTCCCTGCTCCGATACGGCAGGCCCCGTGTTGATCCCTGGGAGAGACACAGAACAAGAAGGCAGGTCTCTGTTCTCATGGGCCCGAGTGTGGTGGGGGCTAGGCCAGACGAGCAGTGAGAAGGAGATTGTGACTTACGGTGCCACTGGAAGGCGCCGCAGCCGACTGTGGTGGGGGCAGGGCTGTGGCCAGCTGGGCCGTCTGCCACCCTTCAGGAGGGGCCTTTGGCTTCCAGCTGGACCCGCACGGTGAAGGCAAGCGCGTGGGGAACAGCTCCAAGCCAGGATGGTTAGGACCATGCTCTGGGTTCTAATTCTGGGGGCGAGCACGAGGTCCTGCAGAAAGAGGCCGTGCGGTTAGCTGCCCGGGTGACGGTGGGGGGAGCAGGGCAGAGGAGTTGGAGGGGCGAGTGGGCCGCGGACCCCACGGAGCAGGCGCTGTGCACCCCTGAGGCTGGGTGGCTCTTCGCCGGGGTGTCTGTGGGTCGTCAGTGGTGCAGCCGCGCCCCTGGCCGGGCCCACTGCAAGCCGGCACGCTGATGCTCCGGGTGGGGCCCACCACGCTGGCTGCGCCAGACATTGCCCCATGTCCCTCCAGACGCAGCAGCGAAACCTCCCTCCGTGGGGACCCTCCCTCCGTCCAATGGGCTGCAGCGGTTCTGGCGGCTCCGAGTACTCTGTTCGGCGGGAGTGTCACGGGTTGCGCTCTGCGTTGGAAACATCGCTTTACCCGCTGAATGCTCAGGTGTGGGGGGAAAAGCGTGCACGGGGAGGGATGCCCCCACGGAGGCGCCAGGGCCATGTCGAGGGGGCACCCAGGGGCGCTGTTCTGGGTAGAGTCACAGGCAGAACTGACAGATGCCCTGGGGGTGCGGGGGCGAGGGCGAGGGCGAAAGCCCGGACTTCTCAGCCGCTGACCAGATTGCCCTCCCTGCCTCCGCCTCCGGGGAGCGATGGGGCGGTCTCTGTGCGTTCTGTGGGGCGGGCGATGCTGCGTGGGCCAGCCCCCGGGGAGAGTCGGGGGGCTGAGAGGCTGTGACCTTCCGAAGCGCGGGCGGGGTGTGCTGCGTGGGGCGGGCCCCCTGTTCTGGGCAGTCCAAGAAGGAAGCCCTAGGAGGCAAAGCTTCCCCAGATCTTCGTGGTCTTCTGCTTCATCTGCCGTTGTCAAGGAAATCCCTGCCCAGACCGAGGCGGGCCTGTGTCTTGAGTGGGAAGCCGGGGCGCACATCCCTGAAATGTCTTCATTGAGAAGAGCGTCTTCCAGATTTCTGGGCCAGAGCAGCCTTTTCCTGGTTCGCTGTGCGTGTGCAGGCGTTTCTGCATGTGTCAGTGATGTAAGACACAGAATCTAATTTTATTTTGGTTGAATTTCAAAAGCAGCACGTGTGGGGGGCGTCACCGCACACTCTTTAGAACCTCGTTTCCTGGACTACAGAGTTGCAAGCAGGTCAGAGTCTACAGTCACTAATATGAGATGGTTTCACAAGAAACCTGTGGTACCTCCTTCCAGACTGCTCATTTGAGCCTCCGGAGCAATAATTACTATTTCCATTTGGGCAAATAAAGAGATATAAAGGTGAAGGTAAATGTCATCATCTTCTCTGCTGCCCGAAAGGTCAGAATATATGGTCCTGATGGAGGATGGCAATTCCCGTCTGCTCCGTGCCCAGCGCCGTGAAATATTCCCCTGGGGACCCCCCCCACTCATGGAATGACAACAGTTGGCCATACATATTTGGAGACACTCCAACGTGGAACCTGGAGAATCAGGCAGCATGTTAAATCCCTCCTTCCTTTGCAGGGATTAAAAAGCATCTCTCAAATTGACAAGAAAATTGAATAATAAATTAATTGTTTACAGTTTTATAAACATATGCACGATTGAAGCTCCACATCATGGGGGTATTTCTATCAGATGAAAGAGGAGAGGAGGGAGAAAGCATCCAGCCTCCCTCTTCTGCCATGGAGGGGCAGACACCGAGGTCTTTCGTGATCGCACATTTCAAGATGCTCCCTCAGCCGGGCATGCACTCCTGTCTTCTGTCTTCAAGCCATTCGGGGCAATGGAGCAGGACACAGCCGAGCCGGGACACAGTAAATGAGCACTTTGCTTCATGGGGACATTCCTGGATGTTTATGTTTGCGGGTTTTAATGATGGCGATATTTTACAGCTCGCTTTTTGACAGTAGAGTAGGCATGAATTTGACTCTAGCAAATGGACGTGTAGAAAATGTCACATTATTTCACTTTTTACCTCCATCAAAGGAAATGGGCCTGAGTAGCCAGAGTTTTGAGAACTTGCATGATGGTGGGTGGTGGGAGGTGCGGATGGGCGCCGCCACCCTGTGTCTGTGATACAGATGTTCATTGGTGGGGTTCATGGGTGCCTGAATAGAGGGAAGGACTGCTCATCGAGGGGACATCGTGGGCCTTACTGGACTCAGAGCTGCCCAGTCCCTTAGCAAAGGGGCTGCTTGACTCATTCAGTGCCAGCCTGGAACAAGAGCTGCGTGCTGGTGCTGGACACTCACCTCCAAATGTCCCCTGAGGACCAGTGGAAGCCCACACCCTTCCTTGGGTCCCTTCAAACTGGAGGACTCTCTCCTTTCTCAGAATTCGCCAATTCTGCCAACATCCCTTTGCTCGTTTCCTCCCTTCTACTTTCTCACCATTCTGCATACACTCTGCTCTCTTTCTCTTTGGACATTGAATCCTGGCCTCTTTCCTGGGCTTTCAGTCTGGAGAGGAAAGGCTGCATGCTATGCTAGTGGTCCAGAGGTGTTATCGGTCAGTGGTCAGTGAACTCGTAATTTTATGCCAGGAAAACCAGGAAAAACTATGCCAGGAAACCTCACCAGCAGTGCCCTGGAGAAGGGGGAGGTAGGCCTGATGGAAAGAAGGAAGAAGACACGTGGGAGGAGCTGCCTCCGATGCTTTGCACACAAGCTTGCGAACAGCTCCATTTTGGAAGCTGTTCAGGTACCTGGCCTGTGGCCCATGGTGCACATGCCCATGTGTGCAGTGTTGGGAGACATAGACACGTCTTGCGTCTCCAGTGCGCCAACAGCCCACCCGTGCTCCAGCCTGGACCTCAGGTGCAGGCGGAAAACCCAGACTCCAAGTTCAAATCAGGCTGTGCTATACACCTGTGGCTGACCTTGAGCCATCTGCTTCATTCCATTGTTTGTTGGTTCATCTGAACACAACAGGGATAATGCTGATGCAAGCATAGTGTGGAGATTAATTAGTTTCTGAAGTGCTGAGACCAACAGATGAAGAGCTTTGAGTGGAAATTATTTTGTTTTTAAAGGAATAATCGATGTGTTTAGAGAGCTCGCCGGGCTGAGATAGGTGCTTGCTGCTAGTGGGAGTAGGGGAAGAAAGAATATTCTTCTCCCAAAGAATCCTAAATTCACCCCAAAAATAGCAGTAGGAAAATTGCTTCTTTGTGATTCTGAAATGATGAGAAATTATGTGCGGAAAAAGAATGAGAATAGCAGGAGAATTTATGCACTTAAGATATCACAAAGGGACCTTCTTGGGTAAACAATGAGGAACCAAAAAATAATGCCCTGCTCTGTGATGAGGTAGTTGGCAAAAGGCTTCCAGACCAAACGACCGAGACAGGATCCCCCAAAGCGGCCCGATGACCTGTGTACTTGGTTGGAACGTCAAGCTAGGTACGAGAAATAACCTGTTTGTAAATCCCACAGCTGTTTATTGTAGCAAGATAACTCCCTCTTACAAGTGAGTTACTGTTTAAAATCATCTACGTTCTTGGTTTTGGTCTTTTCAAAAAAGAAAATACTGTTGTTGCACTGGCTGGACAGAGAGAAATGACAATCAGGAAAATTTAATGACCAGTCTCTGACCATCGGTCAGTAAAGTTGGTTCAGGTGATATTCCGAGCCAGGACTTCTCACACAACAGGGCCTAATCATACCACCAAGCAGACAAATCTACTAAAGATCCGTTGATATCCAGATGGCATGTGGAAATGAATTATTTTCTAAGGATACAGAGAAACTGGAATGAAGACAAGGTATTTTTGTCAAAGGAAATCAAATATTCTGACTGTTAAACTAATGCAATTTTATCATAGAAATGGTGGGAAATGACAACAGTTGAATTTAAAAGTTGATTCAAATTTCCTGCGGTATCTCCTTTAATCCAAGAGTCATTTAGAAGTGTGCTATTTAATGTCCAAAGTTTGTGGGTGTGTGTATGTTGGGGGGAGGCGGAGAGATTCTACATGTATTTTTATTATTAAACCCTAATTTAATTCGATTGTAAGAAAATATAATAAATAATATTTAAAATTTTACAGTGGATTAAACTATGTCTCACGCCTAAATGTGGTCTGTCCTGGGGGATTATTTTTAATTATGCTTATTGATTCATATTGAATTATGTTAATATTGACTTATAACACTGCATGTTTTAAGGCTATAGTCCACCCCTGTACAAGTGTATGCCATCAATACTCTGGTTTCTCTTCAGATTGTATAAATCTTTCGCCTTTTACAAGTGTATGCCATTACCCTCTACACCAAAGGCCCACTAATCAGCCACCATAGTCCATTGGGCCTTGGAGAAATATTTTATGCACACAGTATGTCAGTGTCAGATACACTATTCTACAAATTCATTTGGTCACATTGGTACTATTCATATTATCTATACCTTGCTAAGATTTTATCTGTTCTGCCAGCTTTTGCTTCATTTGTTTGATGTTATTAGTCGTAAACCTTTGATTGCTGTATTTTCCTGATGTCTTGATATTTTTCACTATGAAGTGTCCCTTTTATTTCTGGTAATATCCCTTGCCTTGAAGTATACCACTTTGATGTTAATATAGCCTCTTCTGCTTTTCCTGTACTTACTCTATTTAGTGTATGTCTTGTATTTGGCCTTTTATTCCATACTATTCGAGTTTTTGTCGCTAAGTGATTCTCTTAAATCTAGTCTGACAATCATTATTTTAATTTGAGTATTTCGTCCATTTACATTTAGTCTAATTACTGATGTAGTGGAGTCTACTATTTTCTATTTATCTTTTATTTTAGTTGAATTTTTTTGGTTCCTATGTCTCTATTTCAGCTTTCTTCTGGATTAACTGATAATTGTGTTATTCCAGTTACTCTACTAGTTTTTTGGACTATGTATCTTGGTATTATCTCTAATAGTTCTGTGGGGATTAAATAGATGTCCTTAACATGGAATAGTCTGTTTAGTATTAAAACTACATTACTTTTTGTTAAATATAAGAAACTTCAACAATATAGTTTTGTTTACTATTCTTATCCTCTGTCAATGAGCCCTACAAAACCCTATATCATTCTTCTAAACAGTTATATGTATTTTCAAAAAAAAATTGAAAAGTATGTTATAACCTTCTATATTTATCTACATATATATCATGTCTTACACACTTCATTTTTTTCTTTAAATACAAGTTTCACCTAGGATAATTTTCTTTTATCCTTCCTGATTATCCTCCTTAACTATTTCTAGTAGTACAGGTCTAATGGTGATGAGAAATATCGTTATTTGTCTGAAACTGTATATTACCTCTTCCGTGAAGAATATTTATGATGGATATAGAATTCTGGGTTGAGAGATTTTTTTTCTTTTTAAAACATTTCAAGATTCATCCTATGATCTTGGTGCCTCCATTGCTTCTGATAAGGACTTGCTCAACATTCATGTAGTTATACTCTCTCCACCTAGTGATCTCTGTTTTTTCCTGACTGCTTTTGAGATGAAGAATGTCTTTTTTTTTTTTTTTTGTAAATCACCGCAACTATGATGTGGAAATTAAAATCACACTAAGAGTATGTGTGTGTGTGATATTCTGATTGAGTTTTCTTGAGCTGCTTGAAATCTGTTAACTTTGAAATCTTTCCTCAGTTTTAGGAAAATTTCCACAATTATTTACACATCATCTTGCTCTTCCACTTTCTGAGATTCCAATTACCTGTAGGCTATACCACTTCACTTGACATTGTCTCACAGGTCAGTGATCTTCCTGTTAATAATTTAACAGTTGTTATATGTTCTTCAGATTGAATACTTTTTAATTAATTTATGTTAAGATCCCTAGTCTATTGTGCTTTTTAATTGGGGCAGGGAAAGTATGAGATGAACTGGCAGTATGATTTTTGTTGTTGTTGTTGTTAGAAAGTAAATAAATGCTGAAAGAATGATGGAGGCATGTCAAAAAGACATGTATAGCAGCTCAAGGAATTTCCAGGAATCAAATCTGGGATGAATGACTAAAATAGGAAATTATGAGGATGCAATTAGATGCAATGAATACTATGAATGAAAGAATTAATAAGGGAAGGAATTTCTTCCTTACAATGTATGACTACTGATTTATAGTTGTAACTCAAATCTGAAAAGTCTAACAGTATCCTTACCAACATTGGACTATCATCTTTAAACTGTACTAATTTGGGAGACATGGAATAATGTTTTATTTGTACATAAAACCTTTTGACAATTAGTGGAGGGCAACTTTCAGCCATATGTTTGTCATTTATTTTCTTTTTTTTTTTTCTTTTTTTTTTTTATTAGTTATATTTGACATCATTTGTAGTCCCCAGGGGGTACCCACCACCATTTCACCCGTGCACCATCACCTCAG